>OY856414.1:842898503-843473503 GCA_963693085.1 Alisma plantago-aquatica
GCTTTCTCTGAGAACTTTGTTGACTCTATTTCAGGGGTTGATTCACTACTACATTCCCCGTTGGGCAATCCCTTGCCAGATGTCCTACTAGTCCACATCGATGACAAGTTCTATTCTCTTGATGTGGTCTAGAGGGTCCAGTTACTGATGTTGATGCTATTATAGGGGCTCTACTCAAAGGAAATCTATGCCCTCTTCCCCAACTTGACGTCCACTGCATCTAGGTACTAAACCTCTGTGGTGCTGCTGGTGCAAAAAATCTTGGGTTCTTGAAACCCTCGGACCTTTGTCATTGAAATTGTGTGTACTCTTTCTTACTCTTGGTCTGACACTTCTCAATCACAGACCTCTCTATCCATCTTACAGACTCCACGAAGGTAACAAATCTCTCCCAATTCTCTAAGGTAGACACCGGAGTGGTCAATTCAGCGTTCAATCCCTTCTTAAAATGTCGTATCCTCTCCTCATCAGTAGATGCCATATGCGGACAAAACCGCAAAAGTTCCATGAACTTAACCTCATACTCGCTAATGTTCATTTGTCCCTGCCTAATCTGCTCAAACTGAGTAATTTTCTCATCCAGAAAAGTCTTGGGAAAGTATCTACTAACGAATTCTCATCGAAACTCTTCCCATCCGATCTCAACACCTGGCCTCTTGCCTTCTTCTATGGTCCACCAATGACCAGCACTCCCTTTAAGGAGGTATACAACATGCCTCACCTTCTCATCCTTAGAGATATTAAGTATCCTAAAGGCTTTCTCCAGCTCAGTCAGCCATAAGATTGCATCAGCTGGATCAGCTGTACCAGCATAATCTATGGCTCCCACCCAGTGAAGTCGTTCAAACGTCTTGCCGGCTCCCAGTCCTTCATGATGGGTAGGTGCCCTAGGTGCAGGTAGTGGCATCCTATCTGTCATATGAGTCATGGCTGCCATAAACTGTCCAAACATGGCTTGGAAGGCTGGGTTCCCCATATCTGCTTGATTGAACTGGGGTTGTTCAGGTACGAGCTCCTCCCTATCTTAATCTCTTGCACCTCCTCCCGGTGCAGCAACACTTCTCTCAGCAACATGTTCATCGTGTGATCTAGATATCTTTAGTACTTCTTCTCCTATATGAGCAGAAGACACTATCAGATAAACTGGAAGACACTAGAATAGACTCAACAACCTTAATCCTATGTCTCTATAGACTCAGCGAACCTAGAGCTCTGATACCACTAAATTGTGGCGAACGATTCACAAAAAAAAGATTAATTAATGCGGAAGCGTATTATTAACAGTGGATTACTGAAAATCACTAAAAATTAAAACCATTTACAAAGAGATCCATTCTCAGAAAGATTCTTTAAACAAGAACCACAGTATTATATTTACATACTTGTTCATAAGGTACATTCACTATACTATCTCTTCTCAAGGAATATATATATATATATATATATATATATATATATATCATTGCTTTATTAAAAAGCACAAGTAACAAAATCCTCGAGGCATCATGTAAAAATCTCAGATCTATTATAAAAACACTATCACTGACTCCTAGGACCTGAGAGTACAGAGACGACACATAGGACTCTATTTACACATATACAAGACTTGATAGCCAGTATCTCCACCTGAGGATTCACTACTGTCCTAGTCTCTGCTGCTGCTGTTTTTCCCTTTTATGAGGTTTCTATCTCCACCTTGTCCGCGTCCACCTAAAAATGTTGAACCCCACGGGGGTGAGACAATTATAAATTTCCCCAGTGAGAGATATAACTCTCAGCCGAAAACATTATTATTGCAGTTTAATAGAAATAAACTGAACAGTGGAATCATATATTCAACAATAGATAAATCAACATTTATGCAGATTAAAGTAACATTTCTATTCAAGCATTTAAGCTATAACTTGATAAAGCAGCATGTCTCTTATTCAATAAGGACTTGAAGAGCATATATAACATTTATGTATCTAGAACATGCTAAGCAGAATAACATCAACTAGTGATTCTCGTATTTCAATCTTATGCAAATACGCTACACAACTAATTATATTTTACAAACATTCTTAAGCCCTAAGGAGATGAGATATACCACTCATACTCCAACCGAACCGGATTACGTAAAGCATCGGTACCACATAAGATCAATGGGAGAGCTGGATTCCATGACCTCAACTGTCTCGATCAGTACGAGACTACTTTAGCAGAGACATCATGCGTCAAACTGCAATTAGCTTGCCAGGGTATATTGGCATATTCACTATAGAGTTATAGCCCGTAGCATATACTCTCTTCAGGGTTATGGCCCGTAATCAATGCCTGGTATTATATTATGGAGTTATGGCTTGTAGCCATACTCTTATTGGGGTATGGTCTGAAACCAATCCCGTACATAGGACATAGTCCATAGCCATTCCTATGGGGCACAAGGATATATTTTCCCAATTACCCCCACATATTCAAAAATATGCGTTCCGAGTAAAACTCGTTTCACCATTCAACTAATTCTGACGCTAATGTATCTGTGGCTAGGGAAACTTCATTCTATGGTATCTCTTGATTAATTAAGTACATTATCATATTCTTTTAGCATCAGTCAAGTTTTCAAACATAACTTATTAGGACAAGTGCTACAAAGAAACATGTACTATTTTCATCAGTTACTTAAAGACATTGGGATCTCTATCCCTCATTTCAATACTGGGAATTATCATCCCTTAACAATCTCAATACCATAATTATATGGATCTAGGTATTCAAACCCTTAGCTCATCACTGAGCACTGTTACCACTTTTTTAGGTAATTATCTCCTTCAAGTCATTTGACTAAGGAAAACATGATACTTGCTACACAAGCATCTCTTAAGGCACTTGAGGCTCATTAACTCTCTTGTTAATATTTACTAAGCAACAAGGTATATTATGGCACACAAGGCCCAATGAATAATTTCTATGAATAAAGCATCATAGCTCATACATGGCTATCTTCATCATCTTAGGATACATTCATGGTTAGCACACATGATAACAGATATATCAATCATATTTCTGTTTCATACTAATCAAGAGTAACACCACTATAACCTTACTAGGGTTAGGGTTTCCCATTTCATGTTAATCAGGGTTACTCATTTCCTTTGCACAACTAGGACCAATGATTCATCATTTCATCTGAGATTAGGGTTTCATGCTATATAGTATAACCCATAATTAGAGTTTCACACATCTTCACCCTATTTTAGAATTACGGTTTACTATTCACATCACATCACCCTAGATTAGAGTTTATATTCAATAACCCATAATTAGGGTTTACTATTCACCCCAAATGGGGTTTATCATCAAAATACCCTGAATTAGGGTTACCCATGTCATTACTCCAAATTCATATCACATTATCCCCCTCGATTAGGGTTTTACTCAGAATTACCCTAAATTAGGGTTTGAGTTCATTAATCATCTCAATTAGGGTTTTATGATCTCTTTATCAAGGATCATGCCCAAATTGTATATCACATCATTTTGAATGTTTTAGACTTAATTTCTACATGATTATCATTCATGTATGAATCTTTCTCTCTCATCCTACTCAGGATGTCCACTACTCAATTCTTGATTAAATTGAGCCTACTCTTTATTCAAATGAATGCATTTATGGTTAACATGATGTATTGAATTATTACATCATTATGCATTAATGATTAATCCCACTAAGGGTATCAATTATAAGTACATTAGGTCTCCAAATGGTTTAATAAATTGAACCTTCAATTATATGAGGGATCCACAAGAATTGACCAATTAAACTTTCAATTACATTAGATGATCAATTGGATTAACCAATTAAATCTTCAAATGCATTAGGTATCCAAATAGATTAACCATATTGGACCTTCAATTATATAAGATATCCAAATGGATTAACCATGTTGATCTTCAAAATATTTTATTACTTAGACCCTAAACGGTCTTAGTTCTCATAATTCAATTGGTTGAAAACCATTTGGGAAAATTGCCCTTGAAACCGATTGGACAAGAAAGGTATTGAAACTGATTGAACTTTGGGTCTCCAAACGGTTCCATACCATTTGGACCCAAACGGTCTTGAGACCATTTAGACTCAAACGGTCTTAAGTCTGTTTGGTCCAAACCCTCTCAAAACTGAATGGACCAAAAAGTTCTTTCAACACTTAAACAATTCATGGTTTCAATAGATGAACCTATTAACAATTGAATCCTTGATTCATTCGATAATTGAACTATTGAATCATCCCTCAATTGGACCATAAATTAGGGTTTTGAACCCAATTGAACTAGGATTTATAATCAAGAAACCATCAATTAGAGTTTTGAAATTGAGGAACCATCAATGATCAACATTGTGGAACTGATTCAATTGAAATTAATGAATCATCATCAAATTTTTGATATGACCTGACCCCCAACGGTCTTGAGGTCATTTGGATGATTTACAAACGGTCGTGAGACCGTTTTCCCCATCCTATCCTTGAAATTTGTGAAATTCCATTAGGGTTTCGATCATTGGATTGATCATCAAATCAGCTATTAATTGCATTTCAATTTGGTATCTCTGGACCTTCAATTACTCAACCATCTCAACCCTAGACCTCCAAACGGTCTTGGTTGACCTCCAAATGGTCTTGAGACCGTTTGGGTGACCCCCAAGCGGTCTTGAGACCGTTTGGGTTAATCAACCCAAAAATCTAAGTCAACCAATTGGAAATTCAGCACTTAGCCAATTAGGGTTTTGTAAATGATGAACCTTCAACTAAAGAACCCTTTGGAATTAGTCAATTAAATTTAATAGGTCATCAAAAATAAACATTAGCATCAAATTCCCAGATGGTCAACTGTGGTCAACCCTCCCAAATGGTTTGAAACTGTTTAATTCCTAACGGTTTGATGAAACTGTTTAATTCCAAACGGTTTTGTTGAAACCGAATGGACAACTTGTTAAAACCGATTGGAATAGGCATTCCTTGGGAAAAGTGTCCAAGATGATGTCATCATCATCTAAATTCTTCCCTGTAACTTGTAGTACTTTTGATTTCATGAATTTACCAATTACAACAAACAATTAATCAAGAAGATGAAGGAATCAACGAAATTGCAAGATTGATAGTTGAATAATAATGTAGAGGGGTTCAAGTTATAAAAACCACCTCCAAATGAGCTTAAAAGCTCCACTCTCACGTCAAAAATGGTGGATGCAACTCCTTTCACTGTCCCAAGGCTCGTCCTCAAGCATTGAGTGAAAAGAAATGGTTAGAATTGAAGATGGGATCGAGATAAGAAGAAAGCATGCATTGTTTTGTGATTTCCACCATGAAATCAAGGTGAACGAAGGTCAAGAAGCTTACCAAAAGGTTGGGCGTCGTCCAAATGATCCTACAAATCTTCCTTGGTCATTTTGCAAGCAAAGAGAAGAAGTGGATTCGAAATTACCCTTTCTTTATATGGATAAAGGAGCATATATGTGAATTTTATTGAAAATTCATTTAAGAGAGAGAAAGTAGGAATTATCTCTTCCTTTTTCTTGCCACTTACCCCCTTCTATTACTTAGAGACGAGGCTATCCTCTTTTCCTCTTATTCCCTTCAATTATCTATGATTTAAAGAAAAGCAAATTAAGCACCTTAACCCTTATAATATTAATATCCTAAAGTTAGTGGATATTTCTTCTTATTTTCTTAATGTGAGTGGGTTCTCCACTCACGTAGATATTTCGTTTGCCTTTGCAAGGAACAAGGACGTTCACACTTGAGCAAATCCAACCATCTCGTTTTTGGTTGAAGGCCTTTCAATTATTTTATTTATTTTTGCATTAAATTGAATTAAGGTTTCAATTATGCTTAAATCTTGATTATTTTAATATCAAGATTCTCTCTCCTTCAAAGTGATACAAATGAGATGCCCCTCTCATTTTCTTTGCTCTACATGATACCAAGAAATATTAGGGACCTTATTGAAGAGATAATTTGCATATTGAACCCTAGGTTTTGGGTAAATTGCACATTACCCCAAAACTAAGTTTTAATGTACAAACATTGTTTAACCAGCTCTTTCTTGGTACCCAGGCTTTCACTAGCCGTTCCTATGCATCATCATCATTCTAATGATGATTCGACACATGAGGAACATATTATCATGCACAATTTGTAATTTAACCCCTCAAGTTGGATAATTTGCACTTTAGTCCAAACAAACAAAACATTGTTTTCAACATTATTCAAAAAGGACTAAAATTGAAGTATAAGTTCATCTTGATCCTTAATTACTTTTCAAAAGATAATATCAAGCATATAATTACCGTTCTTAAACAAAAAACCTAGAGTTAAAGTATAACCCAGGTCAGGGATGTTACATAGACACATATTCATTCAAAAGTCAATGGTAGAATTCAGTCTTAAGATTGCATATATTTCTCTAAATTGAGTAATTCCCTCACTTCTTCATGTAGTATACTCTTAAATAATAAAATTCAAATTTTATGGATAAGAGTACACAAGGACCATTACTTCAATTGACACATGTGAGCATTTTAAATCTAAATCTAGTTCTACACAAGCTATAGATGTGGATAAATGTAGCTATAGATGTGGATAAATGCAAGAAAATGAAAATTCAAATAAAAGAAAATGTTAACTAACCAAAATGAAAAAGGTACTAAGATGCAAACAAAGATAAAATAGAGAAGTGAGACAGATAGATGCAAAAAAATGCAAGATAAATCTCATTCTGTAACACCCTAATATTGAATTTGACAATGTTCTTAGTATCAAAACAAACTTAGAGATGGAACATGTGTGCCAGATGATTAGGCTATAGGTGGATAATTTGGATAAAATGGGTAGAAGACATTACATGATTTTAGCCACGTGTGCACATAACTAAGTCACAAGACCCATAATAGGGCAAGAAGGGTCATAAATCATCGAGTCAAGAGGTACCAAGCATAAGAGGTGATTTGGATCAACAACATATTGACAAAAAGAGAAAAATCAAATATAGGTGGATGTCTCCTAGAGTCAAGGCATTAAAGTCCAACATTGGTATCAACCTATTCACATATATTCAATCATTAACACAAAATACATGTACCATCAAGATTTAACATGTTCCCTATGTGGGACATCCATATCTAAGAGATCATGAGGGATATAGTATCCATGACTTGTGGGAGGGGCCAAGGAAAAAGGGAGTCCAATAAGCATAAATGCACAAGAACCACGAACAAGTCATATATGGGCATTTAGATCAAAAGGGGGCACATACATCATTATATTATGGAAAGGGTTAGTCTTGGCCAATAGGGCCACAAAGGATCATGAAGTTACTATATGAAAGATCTCACATAGATTGACACATGGAATAGATCCAAGACCCCATATGACAGGGGGTATAGCCATCCATTTCCATACATAGGTCACATTCATGCAAAAAAGGCCATATACAAACATACCAAATAGGGGACTAGGGGATGATATCCAAATCATCGAGAGCATTTATATCTGAGTGATTTCAAGGTTGGTTCAACATTAGATATCATCAAGGAGCATGATTAGAAAATTTAGGCAAGGTACTACATTAAGGTCTCAACACTAATCACATATATACATAAAGATTAACCAAGTTCAAGAAGTGTGATTAGGGTTTCCATAATGCTCAATATTCATATAAGTTACTAATTTGAGGTGAAGAAAGTAGATTGAGTATCCAAGAAACAAAATTTATCAACACAATGTATCAAATATGGTCAACATATTTCAAGTTCTTATTATTATAAAATAGGAGAACTAGAAGAAGAATTAAGGTCTGAATGTAGGTCCATGTTTTTTTTAAATAGCTCAATATCATTAAAAGAATGCCATAAGACATCTACAAGATAGACATCTCTCATCAAGTAACGAAGCAGCAACTCCTTTTGCAGAAAGACATAGCACAAGGCACAGATTGGGATGTGATAGGTACATTTCAGCACCGTCCACCTCTTGTAGTGGCTGTCTAAAACAACTATCTAAGATGGAATTAATCAATCTACATGAGCCTATGAGTACATCAGGAGAGGAGTTTGCATATCCACTGGCAGAGATTCCCATCATGAAGACAACGAAAGATCACCTGAAAAAGAGCTCGACCACAAAGTAACAACACAAACACAACGCCCCACAAAACTGGACTAGAAACACAACTACCAGCGACGAGCACTAAGGTTGCACCAACCAGGAGACCCGGGAAGGAGGCCAAACCCCAACGATGCAGATACAGAGGAAGGATGGGTCATGCAGATACAAAGGCGGGGAGTAGAAGGTGTCGGGAACTCCACCACCACTCCCGAACACTACATCGAACAGGGGGTAGGAGACCCGCACGAAGCACAAACCCATCTTACTCCTCCTATGCCTAAAGCACCAAGGGGCGCCCAAGCTCACCGTCTGCCCAAGAAGGAACCCGAGGCATGACCACGACCAACAAACGACCACCACAGATAAAAAAACTGACTGAGATAAAAAGGAGCACCAGCAAAACAGGAGCTCCTTGCTCCCATGAAGGAGAGACTAACTAGAAGAACAACAAGGTCGATGACTGGTGACTAAAATGCAAGATGAAGCTGCCACAGACACCAAACCAACCACCTGACGAGAGAAAAAATGGAAACAAGAAAGAACTAAAAAGAGGCAGAGTAGAAACAGAAAGAGGGAAGAAACCTCGGCCCCTCAGAACCAAATTGTCGCCCAGCCCGACACGGCAAATACCTGCAAAGGGCAGCGACACCATGCACAGGGCGAAGAGGGTGAGTCCCCTGCCAGGCGAATAACCACCCTAGAACATGCCCACCACAGCAACACTGCCACCATGGAAACTTGTCGCACAAGGAAAACGAGTAGCAGCACCAGCCAAAGGCATTGAACGACTGCTCGGTTGAGGCGAGTCGAGGCAGGAAGAGGCCCCAGGGGGGCATAGGGGAAGAAACCACCAGCCACGGCCGCACCCCCCCCAAGCCAAAGGGCACCCACGCTAACCCTAGACCCCAAGGGTGATCGCCAGAGCAACCTAGCGGCAAAGACGAAATATGTAGGTCCATGTTGTAGATCTTTTTCAAGAGGATCAATTTATTATATAATATTATATATTTTGGATAAATTATAACCAAGTTATGATTTTTAAAACATTGGACATGAGAAATTTAGGAAAAAAGGGGGAGCATTTCATGAATCATTTGATGCGATATCCTAGGTGCTCGTTGTTGATCCAGCGGTCGACCCACTGGGCTCACACATGCAGGGTCATCTCATGGGATGTGGAGTCCACTGACATGTCCATAGCCCCCACGTCCGGTAGGTAGCATCTCCTAGTTAGCCACGATATCCCCCAGCCATGGTCAACCACTTTTGATCTCTGCTCACCGTTGGGATGGCTCAGTCGTCTAATCAGAGTGTAGCCTAGCTCAGCCGACCTCCCTTTCTGGGTCCTAGAACGCTGATCCAATGCTTCCTCAGAACATGCATTTGAGCCCTTGTGACTCCATCTCACAATTCCTCTGTTCCGTCCCTAGAATAGGGGAAGAACAAGGGATACAAACCCCCACTCAGAAGCCAAGGCAATGCTACAGACCTTGAGTTACATGATGTTTGGGTAGTGTCGAGCTATGGAACACTGATCACCAACAACTTCCTTGCCTCTGAGTAGGTGTGGCTATGGCTACTGCTTACGGTGGTAGCACCACCAACAGTTGAGCTGTTGGGGAAAATTGACCCAAGGGGGGAAAAGGAGGAAGTAATATGGAAATTGGATCAAAGGTTGGAAAGGGGGCTATAAAAGGAGCAAGAGAAATGTTCTTGGGTTCTCTTCAAGACCATCATATGGTTGTTGGATTCCTAGATTTCCTTATATGGCTGGAGGAAGGGGATAACCCTCTAGCCATATGATTCTTTCCCAAAGTAGAAGGGGGAGGAGGGTAAGCAGATGTGCAGAATAAGTGTAATTGGCCCCATGTAGGCCGACCTAGTTAGTAGCTGAAGGAGTAACAAAAATCTAACTAAATAAAGGCAAATTAAGGAAACTTTGATATCTCATTACTTGGGCTATGTCATTCCAATTGGGATGATTCTTACACTGTTGGAAATATAATTGAAAGCCCTATAACCTGATATACATTATAGAGCCAAAAAGAGTACAATGATGATGTTCAATATTGATTACAACATGTGCCATATTCAAGAAGGGTACATAGTTTGGGATTACAAAATGATGTCACATTTGGTGAACTTGATCGTTTTTATGACCAGATTGAAGTATCACCACACTCACATAATGAAATTGATATTCAATTGATGAGATAGAAAGAGTAAAAAAGAGGAGAGAGAAATTTAGGTTGTCACAGTCAGTTTTAATTGTGACAACTAATGACTTCATAAATTGATTGTGAACAACTATCGACAAATGATGCCACAGAATCAAATCTACTTTACCAAATTGAGTCAATTTTAATCCTTCCTTGCTGTTATCATCTGAGATTGATGTCTATTTGTCAAAATTAGCTAGTTTTATCCCCACTTACAAATATTCCACCTACCACTATAAATACCCCTCCTTGTCTACGAGGTCAAGGGTTCCACACTTTTTTTGCCCTAGACCTCCATATTATAGCTCCAAGGCCCGAGAGGGATAAGGATTTACCCTACTTCCATTTCCATTGGTTTGTGCCCATTTTCAACCAACCATCCCAATCCTCCACTCATTTCTATCGACTACCACTTCTACCCATCCAAAAAAGCCATTGTTTGGGATGGAATTGAGGCGAAAGGAGGAAACATAATCTAGAATTCCAATGAGGACAACACATGGGATGTGATCCAATCCATCTATAGGATAAAAGATAAGGAGAAAGAGCCACCTCTCCTCTGTGAGCTAAATATATTCCTCGTACTCTTTTCTTCTACTATTCTTCTTTTTTTGTACAAATTATGCATTTATTTGTTCAATGCCAACTACACTTGTCTATGTCTAGTTGAGTTCCTTCCCTATTCTAGGCATGTTCATGTACTTTGACTCTAAGTAATTAGTTAAAATTTAGATCTAGTATTTTATTGTTTCATCTCCTTTTTTTAATATGATTGTTGGATTGGTTGATCTTTTTCTTTCCTAAACTTTCATTTTTACTAACCTCAGAAGACTAGTGCTAAGAACAGGTAGATATGGTAGTTTGGACCAAAATATAAGAATACAAGGTCCAATGAAGGATTTTCCCTAAATCCATGATTAGGGAGAAGAACTGACCCCGCACCAAAAAACTGGTCTCAATTCCTACAAATAGGTTAGGTTCATTGTGGTTTGTATTCCTATACCTGAGAGGAAATCCGAAAAAAATGAAGGATTGATCATCCATGATCCTTGAGAGAGGTCATGGAGTATCTATGGGGGTTTTAGCAACACTTCATAAGAGGGAGTGGGATGAATCCCATAGGAGTAGTTACTATGTCACATGTTGGGATGTTAGTTGCTTTCTAGGGTGATTGAGGTTTGTCTACCCGTAAGAACGAGGTGCATAGGCTACCTAATTCATAGTTACATATCTTGTAACTCCTTCCCCCAAACAGTAGGATTGGACAGAGTCTTATTTTTTTAATTCTCTTTATTTTCTCCCTTTAACTTGTTCTATTTAGTTCCAACATATACCATATCCATTTTTATTAGCCAAGTAAGACTCGAATCTTAGGCAGTTGGATGTCCCCATGTCCCTATGTTGGATCCTGTCTCACTGCTTCAATCCATTATAATATTGCAGGTGTCCCTAGAATTTCGGGTTATAAATTAAAAGTCTGATTACTCTCAATCCACCTCCATTTGGACACAAATCCCATGACATTTAACTTTTGGTGTCATTGTTTTGGATGTGGTTTTTCCATGTTTAATGCCCAAAGACTTTGTTATGTTTAGACTAAGCTTGTGTATACATGCATAATTTTTCCTTCTTGTAGCACATACTTGTTCAAAAACATTGATATACTTTTCTTTTCTTTCTTTATATTTCTTCAAAAACCATGGATCTAGTCTCAACTAGGAAGATTGTATTGTCCACCTACCCTCCCAAATTTTTTCAGTCTCGATTGTAGGAAAATAGTTGAAAGTTATACAATTCAGATAGTTAGATTGTATTCACCCCCACTGTCATCATGTAGTAAGATAAATTACACCCGTGAGGTCACTACATCTACATGGTACACCTACTCTCCTACATAAGAGTATACCAGAACGATGGCCCCAACAAAAGAGAATACTTACCAACCCTTGTCCTTACAGAAACAAGAGTTGAATAAAATGATATCTTTTGGAAGAGAAAGCACTAATGCACTTCTCTCCACCTTGTTGGATCATCCCTAATACCTATTAGATTTTCTTTAAGTCATATATGAAGGAAGGGTCTCCATATACAAGAGGTGATCAAGATCACGTCCCACACCAGGGATATGCTTCAAGTTTCGAAAAGAAACTTCATCCACTCACAACAGATTGTAACGACAAAGCCTAAAAAATGTACACAACACAAATGGTGAATCATGAAGATATTTTTGCTAAAGTACAACAACTCAAAGTGAGGTTGTCAGTTCATAGTAGAAGGATTCAGGATTTCATGTAATTAGTTATAATAAACTCACTTATGCTATTGTACACTCATGAAGACCTCAATCATTAAACCCACTCCACTAGACCCAATGAGCAACTCATCTCACCATCCTATCCATACTGCCAATTGGATTCACCTTGATTTTCTTGTGAAGACTCACCTACTCAGGGAAACCCTTCATTCAACCCAGTTGGTCCAATTGTGCAACCAGTGGAGGGATAAGACATACGAACTTCAGGGTTGACGATGACAATCTTCATCAATAATGTGGTAATAAATGACCTTTATGTTTTCTTCAACACATCTTGAAGGCCTATTTAAATGAATCGACTCAACATCCACTCCATACTAGAGTGACACCTCAAAATTTGAGACTTGTCACATCATTACAATTAGTGTACCTACAACATTCTGGAACTACTTGTTGAGGATTATGATGATGATGATTGTGTGAAATTGGGAAATGAGTCTATTGATGATGAAGACTAGCCCAGTTTGCATGATCCGACATCTATTATCCTCCCTTATAGGGGTTGTTATCCAAAAAGATAAGAATGGAAAATTTACAACAATATGGTTGAAGAACACAAGTGCATTTTATCCCTTAAAGTCATTGATAAGCTTGGGGTGAAGGGTTTACAATCAAATTCATCTAGGGTTGCCCCATGTTCATATGATGATTAGATGATTCAAATTATTAATAAAGTTGTTCAAGGAAGGAAATCCCAAATTAAAAGTTGGAGGATGAAGAACATGACCCTTAGGAGAATTTACAACCTCTTCCCTCCACCTCTTCCTACTCAACATCTTAGGGAACACTTGTTGGATATCACATTGAAGCTACCTCGAAGGTGCTACAATGAGGACTTCATCCCAATGTAGTTCAAATCAATTCTGGCATGAGGATGAATCTACTGACTCACAAGATATTAATTCCCTACTTTAGACTTCACAAAGCTACAACTTATTTTCCTCTGACATGACAAACACTATCAAAGATATTCAGGTAACACATACCCCAAAACTAAGTATGTGGGATCCATGTGTAGGAATTGTGGGATAGCCACCCCCTTCACATTTTTCTTCTATTTTTCTCTTTTTATTAATAGTTAGTCTTGTTTTTAAATTCTAGATAATTTTTTTACTTTATTTTCCTCTAACTTCCTAGATAAAAAAATTGTGTTCATACATTTAAATTTTTTGCATATAATTCTTCATATTTCATTCATGCAATTTCCGTATTTGCATACAATTTATCAGGACTAAAGGTTCAACAAGTTAATCATCTTATATATATCCTTGTGTAAGCCTATGTTAAAAGTCAAATATTTTGTAGCTTTTCCCTAATATTTTTGGAGTTTTCCCAAATAAACACACACATCGAAATTGGGCTGGTTTCAGCGTAATCCTCATGAGCGCCTTTCCCCTAACATACTAACTTTTCCACGTGCCCTTTGACTTTTGACCAACCTTTATATTTCTTCTGACCATTTTCTACTTTGTAGGCCCTGAGTGGTGAGTTGGATTTGCATGTGGACTGAGATGGCAGTGATAATGGGGCAGTTTCGATAAAACTAGCCCACCTTTCCTTTCTATAAGCTATGAATGTTGACCACATGGTTTACTATGATGACCTTTTATTGTTAGTTGACACACTATAAGATCCTTATCTTCCATGCCAATCGACTACTTTTTGTGGCACCATATTCCCTAGTGGTGAAACTAGGCTTATTTCGCCCAAACCAACTCGATTTTGTCCACTGCCTTACCTGTGGTGCCTCATCTTCCACCCTAGTTATTAACATGCTGCAGCGTCCAGTGAAATAAAATGACCTTTAGAAAATACTTATTGACTATAGTTTTGTCAGACCTTTTAAACTTCCAACCACCACACAATCTAGTGACAGTTTCCCTAAAATTAGCTCAATTTTGTGACATCTACACTAGATGACCGTTATGAAAAGGGGGAACTTAGCACTGAATTTTTTTCACTTGCACTCGTAGACTCCTTAACATTGACAACCTTCATTTCCCCTATCCCTATCCCTTATTTCCTCTATCTCCTATGGATCCATCATCCTCCACATAGTTAGAGGAGCCTCCCAACCTGATGACACTGGCGTTGAGTTGTTAAACCTGACTCTAATTTTATTGAAGCAACCCACACTACCATTGATCTACTATGTTGCCATCAGTCATCATCAATTATACTTCAAAGCAAGCACACATTCCTACAAACTCAATTTTACCCATCCACAAGAGAGAAACATACCTGGGTTCCCTAAACTTGACATCGACCAATCCATAAAAGCATGCAACAGAACATCCTCCTCACAATGTTTTTTCTACCATTGACTTTCCAAACCCAACACCTAGTTAGGGAACCCAACCGTGTTTCATTATGGGTCATAGACCTCATCAAACTATAATATTATAATTATCATCTAATCTTATTACAAATCATAGTCATTACAAATTATCTACAATAAAATTCTACGTGACAATGCATGAATTCTTCAATTCTTGATTTTGTGTTGTTTTGACTTATATTTTCACAAACTAGGGTTAGTGTAATTCAAAGCTTTGAGTGTATCTAATGATATAAATTTTTCTCAAAAGAAATATTATGTAGAATAAATGGAATGGTGATATCATAATCAATATATGGACAATGTATAACCCTCAAGTCAACACACTTGAGAGATAATGGAAGGAAAATGGTCTATTTTATGGGGCTATTATAAAACATTATGTGTCAATTATTAGAAAAATGTTGTCGAGCAAAAATATTTTCACGCATCCATTTCTCAATAATAACCTCCAACTAAGTTTGTTCACTTAAGTGAATATTGGTCAATGTTGAGCCCTTAGTGATATTTATAAATTCTCCCTTTAGATTCTGTTACTACTACATTTTTACTCCTTAACAACATTGTTGATAGAGACAGTTTCACAAAATAAAGCGATCAATAAACTACAATGTTGATTTCTATATATAAACAAACACTACATATGATCGGGAAGGGGAAACTTTTCCATTAATTTACGAGAAGTTTTGGTTTTCAAAATAAGAAATGGCATTAAAACCTCTCATGAAATAATATACCGCACCAAAATTTTGTATTGAAAACTATAGTCAGTTATATAGAAACTGATAATACTTATTTTCTGCAAAATAAATGGCACAATGTCTGCTTCCCACCAAATATCCTTTAGCATCAACTTTTGTATAAAAAGTGACTCTAGAATTCTGGTCTTCTTCTCATCATATAGTGTCACTTATAAGGATAAAGTGTTAATGTAGCATTGACTTATAAGGTTGAATTTTCTTGAAAATTTGAGGATGTATTAAAAACCCTAGCACTGCTAGTTTCAGTCTCATTCTTCATAAAAATGATGCAATAAGACATATATTCCCCTTAATCAAGAGACAAAGTGCACACTTCATACTCCCAAATCCCTGAGGTAGTTTTTGTTCTTCTTCCTCATTTTTTCTATTTGGAATTCTTCAACACAATTGCAACAACCGCCCAATTGGAACTACCATTACGACATCGTCACTACTTTGTGCTCGTCGGGCAACCAAAAATCCTTCTTTGTGGTTGTGCGACATCATTGATTCCTCCTCCTTAGGTATCCGGTCAATCCCTAATGTGATGTTGCTTCCTCTTCCTCTCGTTACACCATTGCTAAGCTGACAACGCAACCTTCATGTCCAAACACTACATTGTTGCTTAGTCGTTGATTTCTCCTTTGTGCCCCATCTCTTACTCTTCCTCAATGTCACCACTGCATGTTATCCTTCAACACTAAAGACCAATAGCCCATCCACTTCCTTTTCTTAATGTAGTTTTCGACACCTACTATTTTGTGACCATCCTCTTCCCTCGTACCAATCTGGGTGTGGGGATGCTTCTACTCCATTCGCCCAGTGAACTTCTTTATTTAGACACACAACCTCCAAATTTTGAAGATTATTACAGTCCACATAGGTATGTTCTTATACTATATATCAGTTTTGATGATGCATGTGCTCAGAGATGCTAATTTGCTAAAAAAATGCATGTGTTTGTGATGATAATTGAAAGAATTTGAATAAATGATATAATAATCAATATTTCCTGACCATTTAAATATAAAGTTAAAATAAAGTGTATATATACATTTTTATAATAAGTTTTGTTGCTTAATGTGTATTTTTTAGGATTACCAAATTAAGGATTTAGGGATTAATAATATAACCCAAATTATTATAGGATTTAGGGATTAAGAATCTAACTCAAATTATTGTGGAGCTTATAGCTTAATTAATCAACTCAAATTAATTTTAAGATGTAGGGTTTAAAACAAATACATCTAACCTAATATGTGAATATTATAACTATACATTTATTTTTTGGCTTAGAAACTCGTCCAAAACACATTAGGAGTAAATTTTTCATAGTCCCCAGTTTTGTTTTTTTAACACTTAATGTCATTCAGGATGTGGTTGTTATAATGTGTGTTTAGTTTTCAAGAAAATTTCAGTAGTATTTCTTCATTTGTTCTTTTAGTATGTATGTGGGTGGCTACTTGCCAATCTACATTGGTGTACTTTGAGAACTAAGGGGAAATGTTTTTGAAATTTTCTTGGAAACTAAACACGCATTATACTATTCTTAGGGAGACTAAGTATTCTAAAATGGGATAGGTAGTAAACATTGATAAAAAAACTCATTTTGTTTTTTGTTAGTTATTTTTTAAATATGATATGTGTATTAAATGCTCAGTTGTCTAATTAATACGCATGTGATTTAGAAAATGGATTAATGTTGGATGTCCATTCAAAAATTGTTGCACTCCAAAGTTTTCAAAAGGTCTTGATGAGTCATTACATTTTCTAAGGAACATAGGAAACAACACTAACGTAGGTTCTATTATCCATGTAGGAATTGGGATAAAATTTTCAAAGCCAACAATGTTGAAGAAATAAAAAATCACGTTGATCATACAACGTCATAATCAATGATATTTGGCATGTAAGAATCCTAATTGGAGATCAGGAAAGGTCGACAATAATAATTTTGATGAAAATGAAAAAGATTGATGATGTCAATTAAGAACTAATTCAGAATTATATAGGTGATGTGATGCTAGTAGGTGTAGGGACAATCTTATTAAAACACCTTCCTTATTTACAAACATTGTCCATGAGTTGAGAAACCATTAGATATAGGTTGTACTTTGTTCAGAAGGCTAAATATTGTGACGAGATTATATACTCTAAAAGCTAAAAATAAGTGGACACGTCTTTGTTGAAAGAAACTCTTATTGAAAAGAATGAGCTTCCAATCTCAAAATATTAAGCAGGGAAAATAATGTCCCCAATAGGAATAGAGTCTAAAAAGATACATGCATGCCTGAATGATTGCGTATGATTTTTAAAAGACTATATTAATTTGATTTTGTCTAGAATGTAGTGTTAAGCTACCACATGACTACTTCAAGTAAGGCCAAGAATGACTATCTTTCAAAGGTGATGTGTTATCTACCAATAATGCCATGATTTTAAGAGAAAAAATTATTTGTGAGTTGTGGGAACAAGAACTATTGTACATTTTGTACAAAATTGGTGAAGTGGGTGTTGATATCATTGAAAAAATAATCTTATGAAGAAAAAGTGTCCTTGAGGTTATTCAATGTGGATATATAGAGAGAATAATCAACCTTTATTAGGAGGTTATAAGATAAAATATTTGTTCAACTATCTCAAACACAAAATAATGTTGTTGAGAAATAGCTCACCTTAAGATCAAAATGGTCAACTCCTACATCTATTTTTTTATTTTAAATCTAATTATTTTTTGCTGAATTCTTTATATTTAATAGTTACTAGATATCTATTTATTGATTACTGAGTGCTCCATGAGCAAGGATAGAAGGAAAGTACATCCTGACTAGATTCATTGATTAAATAAAAATTCGTCTTGGTACTGAGGAGCATCCTAGCCGAGTTAGGGAAAAGGGAGGTTGCATAGGGCTACAGTCCTATTTTGGTTCCTCCCAAAAGAAACCTAGATCTTGTTGTACAAGAAACACAATAGATCATAATATCAAAACTGTAGGAGGCAATGTGCTCATTTCAGCATACTCAACCTTCTCAAACTCAACACCACTTAAATGATGAGGTACAAGATACTATGGTAGTAGAGGTCGTGAGAGTGCTCTTAATGACCTCTCAAAGCAATACATTTCAAGTTTTTATATATGTTGTGTTTGTGGTATGATATATACATATTGTTATTGGCATATAACTTATGATATTAAATTTTTTCTAGGTACAACTACAAACTGATAGTCATGGAGCCCAAATACCATGTAGTGGTAGTGGTAGGGTCTACAACTTTGGTGGTATATTGCATTGCAAAACAATCACTGATGTTTGTCATGTCTCCATATATATTGAGTATGAGGGAATGGAGGACACACCACTATCCATACCTTATAGAGAATTTAATACAGTTAAAGAATTAGAGGGCTCTATGGTGGGGTGGCCTAGGAATTGGATTTTATACGGCATGGTATATTAAAATCATATTATTTTTTCTATTTGTATATGTATATAAATCTGTTCAGTGAAAAATGCAATTTAATAAATCCATAAAATAAAAAGTCATAAGCCTACAAATATTCCTTCTATGCTTAAGCCATCTTTGATTCGGGAATCCACATTTGACAAGTTGGGTGTAAATATAAAGATTTGTGTTGATTAAAGACATTCAGAAACTAAGATCAAATATGTTGATCATTTAACTAAGGACGTGTATGGAGAAGCTTTGAGAATTATGTCTTTGTCGATGATATTATATAATTGTTCCATTATCACTAACTACATACTTCTATATTAGAAGTATGTGAAAGATCTAAAAGGGAGGTGAATAGAGTTTATAAAATATTTAAACAAATTTAAAGTGCTATGAAAATAAAAGAGGCAACAAAAAGAGAGAGAGACAAGATTTAGAGTGGTTCCGTCTACGACGTCAGTCCACTACCTAGTTGTTGCCAAATAAATTTTACAACAAACACTTTTATTAATTTATCAGTGAGGACAAATTACAAGATGGTTGCTGCAAATAAATCCCTCTTCTTTACCGACCATGGAAGAACACCACTAAACCTCTTTTTTATAGATGCGTTGATGAATGAGGAAGAGAACCACCACACCTCTTCTTTTACAGAGTCACCAAGGACCAAGGAAGAGAACTGCCACACCTCTTCTTTTACAGATGAACTGAGGGCCAAGGAAGATAACCCCCACACCTCTTCTTTTACAGATTCACCAAGGATTGAGGAAGAGAACCGCCACACTTCTACTTTTATGGATGCACTGAGGGATGAGGAAGAGAACCACAAGTTATATAAATAAGAAAGGATGAAGAAATACACCAAATAAGTTATGCAGTGTCGTTATGAATCAAGCTTATCAACCAAACCACTTAAGATGTATCAAGGTTGTAGTAATGGTGGTATGCTAAGCTAATGGCTAGAACATGAAGGGATGTTTCTATGAATGATTTACAAAATGGATATCTACAACTCTTGTTTCTCATGATGTAATGTATGCAAGTATGAAAGTGTGTGTTGGGATGACTCTAGACCATTACTATTTATGTGAATGAAGTATGGGTGGCTAGGGCATATTTGGGGAGAGTCTAGATGGTTCTAGATGGTCAAATAGCTATTTGAACAAAGTTAATTTAGACACAATGGCTAGTTTGAACAAATTAAAAGATCTTTTATAGAACCTTCCTTGGTCAACCATTTTCTCGACTGGACTGCAACTAGGTCAAAGATTTTCTCGACTGAGCCTAGGATGGATGTGCCATTTTTCATCTGCTATAAGATAGTCAAAGATAACTTGTTCAAGAATATAACAACGACTCTAATTTTTGACTTCGTTTGATTTGTAATAAATATGCAATTTTTATTTCTTGAGTCCTCGACTGATCATTTTCTCGATCGACAAAGTTTTCCACCAACTTGAGGCTCAGCCCCGCAAAGGTTTTGGCTGAGAGAATGTAACAGATGGATAATTCTTTGGGGACACTTATCTAATGATTTATCTAGTATGACCTACCAATCCAAGAAATTTGATGTTAATGTGTAAAAGGTTTTTAGGATAGATGGACTTGGTTCAAAGCTTGATTTTACATGAGTTCTAGGCAAGAAATACAAATAAGAACATATACATGTTTTATTCAAAAAATTTGATATTCCAGTCTTGAGTTTTCCAAGAGGTTTTTGAAACACTTAAAGTAGCAAGTTAAATCCATAAGTAAGAAATGTTTGTCATCATCAAAAGAGAAGATGAGCTAATGTCCACTTTTGTCAACAATATCCCCCTTTTTGAAGATGGCAAACATTTCAAATTATAAGCCAAAACTCAAAAAGAAATGTCCATACCTTAATGAAGTTTTCTTTGAGTATTTAAAAATTTGTGCATATTCATATTTGAGAAGAACATATCATCCAACTCTCAAAGTGAATTGCAACAATTAATATATGGCAGAGTATTTGGTAAAAATGTGAAGACATGAAAGCTCAAATGACATGCTCAAGGATATAAGGTTTTGCATAGAAAATATTTCTCCCCCTTTGTCATTTCAAAAAGGTAAACCAAGAAATGAGAAGATGGCTCCCCCCTGAGTGAGATACTCCCCTCTAAAATGATCTGTATAAAATAACTATCAAATTTAGGCGTATGACCACAAAATAAGATTTTCTAATTTCCAATGAAAGGAATGTTAAGTCCTTCACGACAAAGAGAAAATCATAAAGAAAAAGAAATAAATCCTTTAAAAAGATACTCCAAACCAATGGACAGGAATGTTAAGTGTGCCATGATTTAGAGATGCCAAAGAAATATAGAGAGAATCTCGATAAAATCATTAATTTTCTAAGAGATTAAAATAAACATCCTCAAGAGGAACAATGTATAATTTATCTTGTATAACTCAAAATTGTTCCAAAGCAAGATGTTTTCTGAAGATATCAGCCAATTGATTCTCAGTATCCACATGATGTAAACAAATGTTATTTTTAACAATATGATTGCGGAGAAAATGATGATGAATTTCAATGTGTTTTGCTCGACTATGCAAAATAGGATTATGTGCTAGGTTTGTGGTATTGGTATTATCGCAAAAAATTAGAGTTGATGATAGAGAAAAGCCATAGTCATTAAGTACTTGTTGCATCCGTAATACTTGTACACAACAAGAACTAACTGCCATGTATTCAACCTCGGTGGTGGATAAAGCAACATTTTTTTATTTCTTACTAAACCAAGAGACAAGTGATTTCCCGAGTAAGAAACAACCACCACTAATACGTTTGTGATCAAGACGACAATTAGTGTAATTGACATCAGTATCAGTTTTAAGGTCAAATGGTTTATCTCTCGGATACCAGATGCCATAGTCAATTGTACCAGCTAGATATCTCAAAGTTCGTTTAACAACAATTATATGAGAGTTCATAATATTGGATTGAAAATGAGCACATAAACCACAACAAACATAATATAAGTTCTAAAAGCAGTTAGATATAACATGCTACCAATCATGCCTCTATATAAAGGATTGTCGATTGTTTCCCCATTTTCATCCTTATCTATTTTAGCTGAGTGCCCATAATATTGGATGCATGTTTACAATTTTCCATGTTAAAGCATTTTAGAAGTTCTTTTGTATATTTTTCTTGGTTAAGAAAGATACCACGAGGAGTTTGTTTAATTTGAAAACCCAAGAAAAATGTTAACTCATCCATGAGACTCATTCAAATTCCTTTTGCATAATATCATTAAATTGTGTACATAGATATTCATTTGAAGCACCAAAAATGATGTCGTCGACATAAATTTTAACAATAGGAAAATTTGAGTCATATCTTTTAATGAATAAAGTAGGATCTGATTCTCCCATGGACAAGTCATTTTCAAACAGATAATTTTTAAGTCATTCATACCAATTTCTAGGTGCTTGTTTTAAACCATATAAAGCTTTCTTTAACTTTTAGACATGATCAGTATGTTTTGGATCCTCAAAATAGGGAGGTTGAGCAACATAAATTTCCTCTTGAATTATTCCATTTAGAAATGCATTTTTAACATCCATTTGAAAGAGTTTAATGTTTTTATGTGCAGCTAGGGCTAATAGCATTCAAATTGATTCAAGTCTAGCTGTAGGGGCATATGTTTCATCAAAGTCAATTCCCTCTTGTTGGTTATAGCTTTGGGCAACTAATCTAGCTTTGTTTCTTACTACTTCCCCGGATTCATTTAACTTGTTACAAAAACCCATTTAGTTCCATTAATGGATTTGTCTTTAGGTCTAGGAATTAAACCCCATACATCATTTTTAGTGAATCGATTGTATGGAAATTATCCAATAATCATCTTTCATAGCTTCATCAACCTTTTTGGGTTCAATCATGGATACAAAGGTGATGTTAGCCGTATCTTTAAAAGATGATACAAATTTCATTTTATCAAAATGATTTCCAATAATAAGATCTTGTGGATGTTATTTGATTATTCTAGGAATAGTTTCATGTAAATCTTCATTTTGATCTTTACTTGACCCATTTTCACCATTTTCGACACCTTTAGGTGATATAGTTAAATCTTCAATTACTAGAGGAAGATCGTTTTCTATTGACTCATTTTCATTGCTAGTTGGATTTTCATAAAAGGTTATATGTATTGATTCTTCCACTTTCTTAGAGACTGTATTATAGATTCTATAGGCCTTACTCGAGCTTGAGTATCCTTAAAAGAATCCTTTTTGTGATTTAGGGTCAAATTTGTCTCTATCTTCTTTGGTGTTTGAAATATAGCAAGGTGTTACAAAGATATGAAAATAATCTACTATTGGTTTCTTAGAAAAAATGATTTCATATGGAGTCTTTTTAAGTTGATGATGGATTGATATTCTATTTTGAACATAACATGCAGAATTAACAACTTCAATCCAAAAGGTCTTAGGTGTATTATGTTCTAAAAGTATAGCTCTTGCCATTTCTTGTAAAGAACGAATTTTCCTTTCAACTAAACCATTTTTTTGTGGAGTGTGAGGAGTAGAAAAGTTATGAGTGTATCCCTTGGATGAGAAGAATTCTTCAAAAACATGATTTTCAAATTTTCCCCCAAGATCACTCCTAATGGTGTAGATTTTATTTTGAATTTGATTTTCAATTTTTGAGCAAAACTTAATGACTATTTCAATCATTTTTACCAGAAAAAATGTACCCAAGCAAATCTACTATAGCCATCAATACTAAAAAAGCAATATTTCTTTCCACCTATGGATTGTGTTCTCATAGGTCCAAACAAATTCTTATGTATAAGTTCAAGAGGTCTGGAAGTAATAAGGATTTTTTTTGACTTTAAAAGAAGATTTAGTTTGTTTTCCTAAGGTGTAAGGTTCACAATTTTCAGAAGTTTCAAAAGGTATTTTAGGCAAATTATGACAAGATCATGTTGAATTAGTTTCTTAATAATATGAGTGCTAGCATGACCTAATTTTCTATTCCATAGAGTTTGACCATCATTTGCAATAAGACATTTTCCAATGATTAATTTCATAGAGTTAGGTCTAAGAATATATAGATTTTTGATCCTTTCCCTTCATATACTACCTTATTACTGTCTTCTTCAAGAAATTTGCAACAAGTTTTGTTAAATAACACATCATACCCACTATTACATAATTGATTGACACTTATCACGTTATGGTGCAATCCATCTACTAATAATATAGTTTTAATAGTAAGATTAGTTCCAATGTTACCTATTCCAGTGATGATTCCTTTGCCATTGTCTCCAAAAGTGACCGATCCTCCCTTTTTCTTTTGAAGTGTTTTGAAAGCATGTTTGTTTCTAGTCATATGTTTGGAGCATCCACCATCAACTACCCAATCCTTCAATAATTGATTTTTGGTACCCAAGTGAAGTCCAAGATGGTTAGAGTAAATATGCATATAACTTTTATTAATTTAGCCATACATAGGAGTAAGTTTAAAAATTTGCAAGTGAGTATCAAATTATTGCTGAGATAACAAAATATTAATTTATCATATTAAGAATAGGTCAATTCTCAACATGTTCTTTTAATTTTAAGTTGGAGTTTTAGGAACCCTAACCATGCCAATTTGTTCCTTTCTTCCTATATTCACATGCAAAGAGGAATGACCAAAACGTTGGCAATGATGACATGATGTGCAAGATATTTCATTTCTCTCTTCCACACTATTATTTTTAGGCACATAAATGGTTCTAGTTTTTTGACCAAAATTCTTTTTGTTCTAGGCATATGTGAGTGTTGATTCTTAGGCACATATCCTAGACCTCTTCTTACTATTTGCTTGGAAGTATTTACTTAGATATTATCAAGATTTCTATTTCCTTGTAATAATCTAGAAACTCATTTTTGCAAATCAACATTTTTGGTGATCTTCTTATTTAGATCTAAGTTCAACATAGAAAGATTTGAAAGTAAAGCATCTTTTTCTTTTACTAATAGTCATACTCTGCATGATTGCACAAAATAGGTTGAGTTTGATAACCATTAAGTTTATCAAGCATGTCAACTTTTTCTTGAGATAAATGACTATTGTTATTTTAAAGAGAAAGCAATTTAGCCTTATAAATTTCAATAGATCTTTTAAAGCATTACTTGAGTACCTTAGAGTATCATTTCCAGAACTAATATTATCCAAATCAACATAAAGTTCATCAATAATTTATGAAAGTTTCTTCTTTTGTTTCTTGCAATCAATGTACTTAGCATGAATTTTTTCTAGACTATTTACTAATTCAACCTTAGATAATTCAAAAATATCTACTTCGTTTGTTTCTTCTTCATCTTCTTTTTCCATGAGACATTCTATCTCTTCTTATCCACTGCTCCCATTTTCATCAATTGATTGGTCCCAAGAGGCCTTGTAGGAATTTTCTACCTTGTCCTTCTTCGTTGATGATGATTTCTTCTTCTTGAGTCTTGGACACTCAGTCTTTAGGTGGCCCTTCTTTCTGCACTCAAAACACCTGGAAGAACGTATACACTTATATTTCTTACCATGTAAAATTAAAGCATCTTCCTCATTTTTACTGCTTGTATCACCATTTTCTTGAGTGACTTTTAATGATGACTTGGAGGTGCCTTTGAGAGCAATGTCTTTCTTATTCTCCTTTTGTTTTCCACTCTCAATCTTCTCTTATTATTCTAGAGTCACTTTTCTAGATTTCTGATGAGCTGCTCTATTTTGAGTTTTGTAAGATCATTAGCTTCTTCGATGGCAGTGACCTTGGATTTTTACTTTATGGGAAGTGATATAAGTATTTTTGATACTTGATCTTCTTCACTTATGTTGTTTCCCAAGGCTCTTAGGTTGTTTACAATGTTAGAAAATCTAGCATACATTTATGCAATACTTTATTTAGGTTGCATATTAAATAATTCAAATTTACATTTTAGCATACCAATCTTAGTATTTTTCACTTGTGTGGTACCCTCATGAGTTATCGAGATCTTGTTCCATATTTCATAAGTGGTGTCACAAGTGGATATACGATGAAATTCACTAACAGATAATGAACAGTAAAGTATGCTTACAACCTTTGCATTTAATGTAGCTTGTTTTACCGTTTCTACATCCCATTGCTCTAGTTCAGTTGTTGGAAGCTTGTAAGATCTAGTAATCATTTTCCATAAGTTAAAGATCAATCCTTGGAATAGAACTGCATCCTCGTCTTCCATTAAGTATAAGTTTGTTCCATCAAACATGAGTGGTTTGTTGACGTGTGTGCCTTCCATGTTGAGGTTGCCAAGTATTTCCTCCCTCATTCTTCAAGACCAGTGATGACTCCTTGAAGACCTACTCTGATACCAAATGAAAGATCTAGAAGGGGAGGTGAATAGAGTTTATAAAACATTTAAACAAATTTAAAGTGCAATGAAAATAAAAGAGGCAACCAAAAGAGAGAGAGATGGGATTTGGAGTGGTTCCGTCTACGATTTCAGTCCACTACTTAGTTGTTGCCAACTAGGATTTACAACAAACACTTTTATTAATTTATCAGTGAGGACAAATTATAAGATCATTTCTGCAAATAAATCCCTGTTCTTTACTGGCCATGGAAGAGAACCACCAAACCTCTTCTTTTACAGATGTGCCGACAGACGAGGAAGAGAAGCATCACACCTCTTCTTTGATGGAGTCACTAAGGGCCAAGGAAGACAAGTACCACACCTCTTCTTTTACGAATGAAATGAGGACCAACGAAGAGAACCACCACACCCCTTATTTTACAGATGAATAGAGGGTCGAGGAAGAGAACCACCACACCTCTTATTTTATGGATGCACCGAGGGATGAGGAAGAGAACCACAAGTTATAGAAATAAGAAAGGAAGAAGAAATACACCAAATAAGTTCTGCAATGTCCTTATGAATCAAGCTTATGAACCAAACCACTTAAGTATGTATCAAGGTTATAGTAATGGTGGTAGTCTAAGCTAATGGATAGGATAAGAAGGGATGTTGTTGGGAATGATTTAAAAAAGGGATAGCTACAAATCTTGTTGCTCAAGATGTAATGTATGAAAGTATGCAAGTGTGTGTTGGGATGCCTCTAGACCACTACTATTTATAGGAATGAAGTATGGGTGGCTAAGGCATATTTAGAGAGAGTCGAAAGGGTTCTAGAGGGTTAAATAGCCATTTGAACAAAGTTAATTTAGATACAACAACTAGTTTGAATGAATTAAAAGATCTATTCCAGAACCTTCCTCAGTTGACCATTTTCTCGACCGGACTGCAACTCGGTCGAGGATTTTCTCGACCGAGCCAAGGCTGGATGCACCATTTTTCAACTGCTATAAGTTAGTCAAAGATAACTTGGTCACGGGTATAACAACAACTCTAATTTTTGTCTTAGTTTGAATTGTAATAAATATGCAATTTTGATTTCTTGAGTCCTCGACTAATCATTGTCTTGGTCGACAAAGTCTTCCCTCAACTTGAGATTTCAACTAAAAGACTATAACAAATGGATAATTCTTTGGGAACACTTATCTAATGATTTATCTAGTGTGACCTACCTATCCAAGACATTTGAAAATATATAAAAGGTTTTTTGGATAGGTGGACTTGGTTCAAAGCTTGATTTTACTTGAGTTCTAAGAAAGAAATACAAATAAGCACATATAAATATTTTATTCAAAGAATTTGATATTTTAGTCTTGAGTTTGCCAAGAGGTTCTTGAAACACTTAAAGTACCAAGTTAAATCCACAAGTAAGAAATGTTTGTCATCATCAAAAGAGAAGATGCAATAATGTCCAATTTAGTCAACAATATGGGTATGGTATGGGGTTTATAATATTGTGAAGTCCAATGTATTTTTAGTTAATTTATGTATAAATTATTACGTTATTTTTTACAACCAATTATATCTGGAGAAGTTAAATCTTAAACTAAAAGTGTTAGATTCTTAGTAGCTTCAATCACTAGTATGGTGGAAACACATAATTATGATGTAGCTAAATATTTGTGTACTTCATTAGATATTTTTCTAGTGTAAGAAAGGACATTATTTGATATCCTTTCATTGTTGAATATGTTTTATTAATAAATTTCATTTATTAAAAAATTAATATTGGAAGGCCACCTCCTCGAGAGACAAACATACATTCCATATATAGGAATGGACTTATCTGGTGCCGCTTCCTTGCCATAGATGGGGGTTTAGATGCCTCTACCACCCATAATATGATCCTCTCATTGGTTCCCCCAACCACCTAAAACCCATTTTTTTGCTCCATCCCTCCCCCTGTCTCATCTAATTCAGGCCTCATGGACGTCCTTGCGTGGGTTGATCTAGATGTGGATGTTACCTAGCTAGAGATTGGGTTGATAGAGTGGAGGAGGAACTGGTCATTCCCTAAGCACAGAAGATTGAAGATGATGTTGAGGTGTCTAAATCCCCTTTCAACAAGGAGGAGGATAGAAGAGCCTGGACCAAGTTCTATGAGACACTAATTGTGGAGATGGATTAATATCACAAGTTCTTAATGATTTTCCAAGTCCTAGGTAAGAAGGCGGTCTTTGAGAATCTTAGTGGGTGGATGTTGTGGTCTTAGAAGCAATAAGGTGATTTCCAACTCTCTTT
The DNA here is from genome assembly GCA_963693085.1 of Alisma plantago-aquatica. Lineage (NCBI taxonomy): Eukaryota > Viridiplantae > Streptophyta > Magnoliopsida > Alismatales > Alismataceae > Alisma > Alisma plantago-aquatica. The sequence continues at coordinate 842,927,358 of OY856414.1, forward strand.
ACAAATGGAGGGGTTGTTCTAGGTTATATTCTCCAATTACCATGGTCTGAAAAATCCTTTGGAGAAGTGTATGTGGTTATGTGATAACTAATTGATTATGATGCGGAGGTGGTCACCTGATGTTGATTTCATATGCGTGATGCTAAAGATCACTTTAGTTTGGGCGACTTTCCTTGACACGGGCAAGCACCCATAGAGGAGGGTGATTTCTTGCGTGTGGTATGTGATTAGTACACTAAAGTGTTCAAAAATCATATGCCTGGTTCCTCTTTGGGTGCTACCAAAATGTGCATTGATATCTTGAATGACAAGACATCACCCTCAATGGTTATGGTCAAGCTTCCTAATGGCATTGACTTGGAGATCATGGTTCGACACAAAGACCTTTTGGACAAATGTAGCTAGTGCATGGTGTTTATTCACCACGATGGTGCCTACCCTAACACGTATGCCCCACCCAAGCTGAACCCCCACCCATAGTCGACCTTGAATAGTAGGAGTTAGAATCCGTCTAGGCCAGTGGTGCCACACAACAAAGTTAAAGGGGGTGTTGTTGAGGCTAACCCTTCTGATGATGATTTGATAGTGAGGTGTGAGGAGGGACTCAAGAATAAAGTAGTGGAGGTGTCAAATTGCACCATAGTTCTTGGCGAAGATAATGAGGTAATCACCACTAATACACATAATGAGGTAGTGAGTGGAAACACACTACAACAACCAATGACACTCAAACTGGTGACTCCGAGTTCTCTCCCATGACCAAAAGTAGAAGAGGGACACAAAGTCAATGTTGCATGTATGTGGCTATTGATTGCTCTCAGAATCCATCTTGGTACTAATATCTCCCCTATAAGAAATAGACGAAGAGGGTTCATCACTGGAAGGAATAGACATAGCAATAAGAAGTGATGCGCCTCCTCACATGGAATGTGAATGAGATGCCTCAATCTTGGAAACAAACAAGATTGAGGAAGGTTGTAACATCCCAAAATCATGGATCCTATCCTATTCCCATGTTTAGGAGATTAGAATATTTGGTTCTTTAAATTTGACCAAACTAGGATAAGCTTATACCTTAATGTGGCAATAGGTTCCATATGTGACATCACATATCATAAATACACTCATATTAACATAATAATTTAATTATGTGCTAATACTCATATAATGGCAAAATAAGAAGTATAATGTACTTAAAAATGTACAATAATTATTGGAATTTTTATGTGCAATCATTTAAGAAAAACGTTTTAAATAAGTTAAAGTGAAAGTAATGGAGTAAATATGTTAAACAAGTAAAATATGTATTTTCCTGCATAAAAATAGAAGGTAACCCTTTTGGCAACAATATGAAATTAATGTGACTCTAATTGGTAGTTATTAATATATATGTAAATAAGTTGCCTAAACTATAATGGTGAGATAACTCACAAAAGGAAATTCAAAAACCTAAATATAATGGTAAAATCTTGATTTTTGGGTCTGAATTAGTTGGGTGCCAAGTTTCACAATATTTGAATAATAACAACTATATCAATGTCATTTAAAAAAGAAAATAAGAGAAAAGGCCAAAAATGTTAAATAGATTATTAAATGTGTTCAAAAATGGAAACAAACCCCCAAAATAGATTCTTCATGCCTTAATTAGTTTAGGTGTCTTATTTGACTTCAATTGAAACATGTTTGGGCCCTCAATTGATTTAGGAAAGAAAAATAATCAACATGCAAATTGAATTTCATTTAATATTTTGATTTGGTAAAGATTCCATTTTAATTGTGTCATGCTATTGTTTAGTTCGTCGGTCCTTTTCCAAAACATGAATTTAATGTTAGCCACTAGTTTCCCATCCAGCGATCACCCTTTTCTCTTCTACCTTCCCTTCTATGTGTGTTCTGTATACAATAATGCCTAACTCCCCTCTTTCCCAGGTTCACATCTCTCTCTCAAATCTCTCTCCCTCACCACTAAATGCTCGCATTCTATGTTCCTCCACATATGACTCTTCCTTCCAATAAAATTTCTTTGAACCACAACACAAGACTGCATACCTTTCCCTACTCTTGTTCGCATGCGTTAGGGACAATGAGATTGGACTGAGACTCTGGGTATTGATGAAGTTCAGAGGTGGCCTGGAGCATTTTCTCTAGTTCCCATGAAGCCAACTAAGTCTACGATTTCAATCTTGTGAGGGTATGCTGACAATACCTCTTTTACTCTTTTATTCTAGGTCCTCTGATACCTAGGATCCAATGCCATGGTATCGACCAGTTTTACCTTAGGTTTTTTCATCGCCAACAATCTTAATGGTCCTTGAGAATTCAATTGTGGTGGAGGGAGACCACCTTGTTAATCTAGCAGTTCCCCATCCCCTTAGAGACAAATAACAACTTATTCTATTCCATGGTTTCAGTAGGTTTGGGAAAGGAAGACGGCTTGGTTGTATTGTACTACGATACCCTTGTTCTGGTTTTGGTTTTAGTTTTAATTCAAAGGGTATTTTCATCTTTTAGCCAATGTTTACCTAGTTGACCATGTTTTGTTTTGAGCCAGCCTAGATTCCACACGTCAAGCACTTATAGGTCTACCTCATTTGAGTTATAAAATAAATAATATTGCACCTGTGGTTTTATAGAATTTTTTGATTGGTCACTTCTGTAGGGAAATATGGGCATGGAGTCGGCAACGAAAAAAATTATTTATATGTATTCCTCAAAATAGAAAGATCACATCAACTACTATGTAATGGGAAGGATGGTTTAATGAGTTCATACCTTGTCCTGGAGCAAGTCCATTGACTATTTCTCCTTGCAATCGTCATGCAGTTGTCTTGTAGTTGCACTGGGATGAAATCTATATCTACTCCTGGTCTCACCTCAGACAGCAGGCTCACATTGTCCACCTAGCGACATACAACATTCTCCAAGCCTCTATGCAAGTTCACATGGACCATCTAGAACTCTCTCATCCTATTAGAACATATTGGAAGGAGATGTCCCTCTCGTTTGTGTACTAGTCACCAACTTGCTCTTCCACAATTTTTCTCCCTTTCTATCCCTCCCTTTATAGGGTAGGACTTCCTCAGGCTCTTTATTGGATACCACAATCAAAGAGAACAACAATTTTTATAGGTAATTGAGTTGTGTCTCTTGGAAGCCCTCCATAACCCCTCTGTTTATTGGAGGGTCAGAGTTAGGGTTTCCAGTCTGAGTGGGAGTGGAAGGGACTGGAATTTCACAAATTTCTACAACATACAAAAGGAGAAATGATTGGTTCACTAGTGAACCAATTAGTTGGCATGTGAGCCTATCGGTTCGTCCAGTGAACCAGTCATTTTATCATGTTTCCCAATCGCAATTGTATTGGCAATTTTTTTTGGGGGAAGCCATGAGGCTATTTATTCATCTCACCCTCCTCTTGCAAGCCAATAAGGATAACAAGTACATGGAATAGCATTTTATTGAAATTTAAACATGGTAGTGTTGGTATGTATTCCCTGAGGGCCAATCATGGGATGATTGGTGGGATACATTAAGATTGATTTGAAATAGATCAAAGGCAAGCTTCCAATTATTTCTGGTTCAGTCATATGAGATAATGATATAACAAAATGAATGTCTAGAGAATGACAATACTCAATGACGTATGCTTTTAGGTTAAGGACTTGAACGATGAGATCATACAGATGCTAAGAGTTTGTGCATTCTTGTTATGACCCTAGTTGGATGTCATTGTGGAAGGTAGATAGACAACAATGACACACAATACTATATTGTGGTGTTGGTTGATGACAAAATCTGATTAGTCATGATATGGAGATATTAAACCAAACACATAGGTACTTGTTAGAGAACAAGTTTACCAGATAGACCCACCGTGAGTTTGACACATGGAACCATGACATGGTAGTCACAATTTGTTCTCACAGTGATGGTGGTGAGTGTGATTCTTTGACCTAAAATCACTACACTCAACACATGTCGTCGGGTACACTTTGACATCATCAAACGCAGTCCTGAAACATGGGTTGTTATAATGGTGATGATTGGGTGGCTTTGACACATGGGGCTTTTGAGGGGTGAGTGATAGATATGGGATTTGTCCCTCCTGAGGGAGTTTGATATCCATGGCCACTTGATGAGTAGGATTGAGATAGTCATGCACAGACATGTGTGAATCAGTATGTGATATTGATGTCATACATATCTCCTCCAATCTACTCTGAGATCAAGAAAGTGAATGAACGTTGAAAGGATGATTGTTCCACGCCTTGAGTTCATTCGGGATATCAGTGACAAAGGAATTATACATTCACTATAACACCATTCACAGATTGTAGGATTGAAAGTTTTTCTACAACTTTCTATTTCACTTGGGTAGCATTGATATGTGACTAGGCACCGCTCTTTGCTTGTGAAGTCATAAGTGTTATGGACTTTCATTGTCAACATGAAATGGACCTGCAAGGTCACACACATAGGATTTAATCTGGAAGAGGAGTTTATCCACAAACGATGTTTAGATTGATTACTAAAGGAGTTTAGTAGTTCAATTAAACACTCAATTAATTGATAGCTCAAAATCACAGTATTCAAGGTGTTGGATCGATTGATTAGAGTATCAGATTGATTGGAACTACAATTAACTGATTTTGCATAGTCTGTTGCCCCAACCGATCGGCTCATGAGATGAACCGATCAGCTCAGGTTGCTGAACTGATCGGCTCATATGATGAACTTATTAGCTCAAGACAAGCTGACATGACTGGTTCAAGGGTTGAACTGATCGGCTCAACCGGTCCAACCGAGATCGTTTGGAAAGTGAGAAGTCTATTTTGAAAATACAATTTGTTTCACTTGTATAAATTCGATTTGGACAAGGATTAATATTTGATTAATCGGAAACAAATTGAAAGTCAATTTGAGTTGGATCAGGACCACGAACCGATCGACTCTGGTGCCCCAACTGATCGATTGAGGTGTGAACCGATTGGCTCAACTCCCCAACCGACCGTTTCATGTATGAAACGACCGGTTCAGGTGGCGCAGTTGGTTGTTTTGTGGAAAATTTTGAAGCCATCTATTCCAGCATTAATCCCGCATGTCCCGGGATAGAGAACCTTATCCCATGACCCTCCTATAAATATAGGGGTAGTGGGGGCTTCTCAGGTACAACAACTCAGTGCATCAGTTGCTCTGCAAAGTTGTCGTTCTCTCTATTTTTGGTAACCAAGAGAGCCCAAGCAAGTGCTACCCGATAAGGGAGGAAGAACAAGGGAAAGAAAACTACAGAAAGCGACTGGTGGTAGGAGAGTGTGTCGATGACTAGTACGCCGACAGGAGGGTGAGACTCCTTCCAATTCCTTATTGGATAAGGAGATCAGAGTTCCAGGTGGTCCGTATGGACTACTTTAGAGGTGGGAGACTTCTATCGCTTGGAGGACAACTGCCAATCCTAACAGTCCCGGTGAGACTAGGAGGTTCTAGTCCCGGTGAGACCAGGAGCTGCACAGACACCGTGCAAGACCGGAGGTGATGACCGCACAAGCCGCGAGGTAATGTCGTCGAGCAAGCCTCGGGACAAGGTGTACGCCTCTACAAACCATCCTTTATATTGTATAGACATTGACGCGTTTCCTTTATTCTAGGTTTGGGAGAAGATAAATTTTTATTTCCGCTACCTTCTCTGTCTCCCCTAAAACCCAACAGTGGTATCAGAGCCACGTCAACTTCTCTATACTTTAGGATTATCGATGTGATCGATTTTTGGTTTGTTGCCTTTATTTATTGCATACGATGTGAATAAAATTGGCTTCATGCATGTCCAATCCTAAATCCACAAATCCCAATTTACATATATGATATGTAATATTAATGCACACGATACACATCGCCCTTAAATGAGTTTTGTGGTGGATATATAGCGTGGTTATGTCCAATAAACCCTTTGTCTGTGTCCTTGGTTGAATGTGGTTTCTTGCATCTCGCTCTGCGCACTGATTCCCTATCTCCTATTCCTGATGTAACTTGAAAAAAATTTGAGATTTCTTTCCTACCTTTTCTCCCCCTGAATGTAATCAGGGTTTCCCAATTCAAATGTAAATATGATAGAACTTTTTATTTCCTATTATGTCAAAGAACGGTGGACAACCTGACGATGACTGAAACAATTAGTTCAAGGAGTGAACTGATCGGTTGGCGATCTAGATGACTGGTTCTTGGAGTGAGATGATCAGGTGGCGGCCACGAGGAGATGCACAATGACCAGTAAAACCGATCAGTTGGAGGAGCCAACCGATCGGCTGGTGGCACCCATACGACCGACCAAGGCGAGCAGATCATTCATGTAATGAGTTGATCAACTCGGACGGTTATAGCACTTCGTCTTGTATAGGTTGCATGTGATGTAGACCTAGATGACCGTGATTCCTATTGGCTCAAGTATCACATTAGGATGGTCATAATCATTGCTTTTATCGTTTCACATGTTTTTTGTGGGATATAGCATGTATATGATACATACTATATATTGTGGTGATTGGATATGTATATGTACCTATAAAAAACAAATCCCTCATTAAATATTAAAGTTTTCGATGCCTTCCAAATGGGACACACGTGAAAAGCTCGAATGGCCAAGTGTGGGCACGCCCTAGCATGGTGCACCATCTATCTCATGGAAGCGTGAAAGATGGATATGTGGGTCTTCTCTAGCAGGGTGCATATTCATCGTGTTGTATTTGGGTCGAACTTAACAAGGTGAACTAGATAGGATCTAGCACCTTGAGGCATGGAGGTGATCATGGCAAGGAGTTGCATATGACATCTTTCAAGAGTTGCATATGATGCAGTTGGAAAAAGTTACCTACCTGGAAGATCTAAGTTGTGGGTGACAACCCTAGCTGGTCCATGACTTAGAGGTTTTTAGGATCTTGACCCACTAGAAGGTTGTACATTGCAATCTTCCAAATTGATGGTGAGGGCTATCAATTTGAACAAAAATAGTGGGAGCGATAATTAATTAAAGTCCTAATTATATCATCAACTTTTCAAATCAATCAAATAAGTCAAAATTGAGTTTTGGACTAAACTTCATATATTTCCTTTTGTAGTACAAATGACAGCAAACAATAATCACTTTTCATTGCGATCGGTCCTTGAAAAGGACAAGCTGAATGGGACTAATTTCCACTACTAGTATAGGACATTGAGAATTGTTCTCACTCAAGAGTGAAAGCTCTATGTCCTAGATACTCCAGTTCCAGAGGAACATGCTCCTACCGCACCAAAGGTAGAAAGGGATGCTTATAAGTAGCATTGTGATGATGCCATTGATGCAAAGTGATTGATGTTGTGCTCCATGAACCACGAGTTGTAGAGACAACATGAGAATATGGGTGTCATTGAGATGATTCAACATCTCAAGAACATGTATGAAGATCAAGCATGAAAAGAGAGGTATGATGTCTCCAGGGCATTGTTCAAGTGTGTCATGATAGAAGGAGATCTAGTTGGTCCTCACACGCTCAAGATGATTGGGTATGTGGAGAACCTGACAAGACTGGGATTTCCCCTGAGCTAAGAGTTGGCTACTGACGTGATACTGCAATCATTGCCAGAATCCTATAGTCAGTTTGTGATGAACTACAACATGAACAACTTTGACAAGCCGTTGACAGAGTTGTTGGGCATGTTGAGGACAGCCGAGACACAGATGAAGAAGGGCAAGCCTAAGTCTGTGATGATGATCAGTGACAAGAAAGGCAAGTCCAAGCGCAAGGGAAAAGGCAAGGCTAAGAAAAGTTCTGATGCCAGCCAACAACCCAAGTCATCTTTAGCTCTCAAGGCCAAGGGAGGCATGACAAAGAGAGGCAATTTCCACCACTGTCAAAAACTAGGACATTGGAAAAGGAATTGTCCACTCTATCTAGAAGAACTAAAGAAGAAGGAGGTGACAGACGTCTCCACCTGAAGGTGTCATGAAATAAAATTGTAACTCAATAAATGGGGCAAGTGTTGCCGCCATAGATACGAGTACTTTAGTTTATTTTCAGCCTTAAAGGCATGTAAAAGAGTTATGCATTGCTATTTCATATTTGCCAATGGATAGATATACTTTAATTTTTGCACATTGTATGACAATGATGGCAATTAATAAAGTTGATGTTTCAATCTTTGTAGCAATGCCTTGTTTATCTTGTGGTACTTGGTATGCATAAGATAAAATGATACCTAAAAGTTATTGATAACTCAAACAATCGAATTAGCATTATCATGAGAAATTCATTTCTAGTTTCCATGTGATGGATAAGCTAGACTCTTTTGGTTAGAGAACCAGTAAGAGACATGAACCTCTTGGACATGATTAATCAATCTTCACTAGTGGTAGTGGGAGAATGATTATCCTATTAGGTATAATACATGTGATGTATTTACATACCTATTGGAGTTAATGCTAATACTTCAAATGGTGTTTAGAGAAATACAAATATAAATATCTTGAAGTGTTCAAGAATATCATAGATGAAGTACGAATTCTTGATGAGAACAATGAATGAAATACTTGAACCAAATGTTTGAGAACCTTGTGAGTGATTATGATAGTGTATCATAGTGAACTCATGATTAAGGCATGGAGATGTCTAAATCAAAAGGAATCATACCCTAAGGAGTTAGAGGATGATTATCAAATAACTAAATTCTTCTTAAATAAAGAATACCCTACACTAATAAAGGACATTAAGAATCACAAAGGGTTGTGAGTTCTTATATCCTTGACAGATACACCTCAAATATCTAAATAATGAGTTGGTCATATGATGAGTCAACAATCTAAATGGATATTGAGGAACCAAATTTTGAGTTATGGTTTATGACCATTACATCCTAAATGACTTCCATGTAAACCATAAGGTATGCCCTTGATGGTAGCACCCATTGGGATAAAATCCATAAGTGTGAATGATTCTTAAGTGTTAAGACACATGGATAACATTTTGAGAAGGATGATGCTTGTTAATTGCAACTTATTGACTAAGAGATTTGGCATACGGATACTAAAACCACATTCCTACAAGGAATAAAACAAGGATGTGTACGTGACACAACCTATAAGGTTTATGAATCCATTAATACAAATGAAGTCTATAAGTTAAAATGGACTAATCAATGTGATTGATTGAGTACAAGCAACTCAGAACTGGATCTTTACTTTGATAATATAGTCAAAGGGTTTGACTCATATGTCAAAGATAAAAAAAGGGGTCAGTGATTTAGTGGGAGTGTATTCACATTCCACATGTTGATGTGAAATGGAAATGTTCTAGAATGGAAATTCAAAGTGGAAATTATCTTTAAGGAAGATAGAGACATTTCCTATGTGATAGGAATAGAGATCTATAGGGATAGTTCTAGAAAACCTCTTGACCTAAAAAGAGAGAACATACATTGGCAATCTATACTGAAGGGTTCAATATGCATAGATTCAGTGGGATAAAACTTGTCCATGTTACATGGAGTTCGTATCCCAAGGCCAAAGTTCCAATTCTTATGAAGAATGGGAACACTAATAGTAGATATGGATCTATCATGTATGTAATCATCCCATTATATTGCATGTATGGAAATAGAAAAATAAAGTGCATTCATCATCTTGTATGTAGGACATGACAACATGATGTGCTCATCCTGATAACTCATATGTCAGACATGATGAGTGGATGCCTGTCTAATTCCGATAAGGGTTACTGGAATACCATAAGAACTTGATAAGTACTTGAGAAGTGCTGGTTCTATGGAGATAAAGAAGGGTTCACTGTAAAACGTTACACTGATGCGAACTTCCGAAAAGGATAGAAAATTAATCGCAAAATATATATGGGATATATAAAAGTGAATGTTTTTTGATAAATGGAAACGTTCCAATAAAGTCGTTTAAAAAGGAAAAACTGAGTATCTGTGTGTTAAGAAACATTAGTGGATACTATATGGATCTAGAAGTTCATAGAGATGAACTTATAGTTAATCCGGTCATTGATGACAAGTTAGGAGTGCTTGGTCATGCAATGTGGCTAAAGGTTAGCAAAGGAATACTAGATCACATATTACGGAAACTCCATCTCATACGTGTGACGTACAACGAAGAGATGAGAGACATGTAGTTAATATCGACTTTGGCAAGTTGTTGCCATAACTCACTGCGTAAGCACTAGAGCACAGTAACATGTGGGACATGTTTGAAGATCACTATGAATATGATTCAAGGGTGATTGGCTCACAGTGCAAGTGTGAGTTTGTTGGTATGTATGCCCTGAGAGACAATCATGGGATGATTGGTGGGATACATTAAGATTGATTTGATATAGATCAAAGGTGACGTGATATTTTGAATGCACTATCAAACTCACTCGGGGTTGAAATCCTCGAGCTTTTACCAAAACCAAAGTGCAATAATAATACCCGTAAGCGGATGGGTCTTATCACAGTATAGTTAAGGATCGAACCCAAAGGACAATGTTTTTAAGAATCTTTGTCAGTCTAGTCTAGTTCGAGTTCAGACTAATATTTACAATGATAGGTTGATTTGGGGATAATTAAACTAATTGTAAGAAAGTAAAAGCTGAATTAAAGTTGGATTTAGATCAATGATAAGGAATCACTGGGATGGCATCGGGTTTCACCACCGCTACACACGCAAACACATTCAATCACAAACAATCCAGGCAAGATATATCAATCCAAATAGAGCTACTGTAGAACCCCCCATACTGGCGTTAGGTTCGCGTAAGCATCACCTTAGGCATCAGATGTCTCGTCACTAACCAGATCACTTACTTACGGCTCCAAAGATACAAAATTCCAACGATGGTAGTGATCCCCCTATACAGGCATTACACACACAGAAGCATCATCGAAGGCTAGATGGCTCGTCCCCTTGCAGATCATACACTTACGACCATGAAGAAATCCCAATCTATTTCTATTTTGGGAGTCAACCGCATTAATCGATAAGCAAGCAGGTGATAGATCTACAAACTAACATCGATGATAAACAAGACGATACAAAATCCAACTAAGGATGTGGTCCTCCCTGAGGGATGTTTAGACCACAGAAGAATCACCGTAGGCTAGATTCCTCGTCCCCTCACAAATCATACACTTACGACCTCAAGGAATCCTATCAGAAGTTCTCGTCAAGGAGTCAAACTTGTAAACTGCCATTCCATCCCATATATAGAAGATTTCGCAATATAGGAAAGAACAAGATGAAAGTAGGTAGATAATCAACTACAAACATACCAACTAACAAAGAAATGGAAAGTTATACATAATGCCATGGAGAGTTTAACAAGATAACATGATTTGCATGGGCAGTGGGGCTAGTCCCCTCACCCCAGTGGAAAGGTACTACTCACTCATGATGCGAGAAACAATAAGAATGAGAAAGAGAGAGAAATCCACCATGAGCACGATGCAGAAGGTAGTCGCAGCTTGGTGAAGATGATGTGGTTTTCTACATCGTGTCGGAGAAGATCTGAACGAGGGGGAAGAACCACCAAGGCAGGCTGGGCAATCCTTCTTCTTCACCTTCTCTCTCTCCTTCTCTCCTTGCTCGGCACCGAGAGGAGTAGGTGGACGTGTGGAAGTTGAGGCTGGATCAGACCTTTGGCAGCCTGTCGGCATGCTCCCCTCCTCCCGAATGAACCTGAAATGAGGACCCTTGGGGGTCTATTTATAGGCTTGGATGGGAGCTTCATGTTTTTGGCGTGAAGCAGCTCAAATGGTCTTGAGACCGTTTGACGTCCAAACAGTTTCGAGAGTTCCATCTTCTTTCGGTCTTCATTCAGTCTTGTGTGCAAAAGGTCTTGAGACCGAACGGCACCAAACGGTCTTGAGACCGAACGGCACCAAATGGTCTTGAGACCGAATGGCACCAAACGGTCTCGAGACTGAACGACACCAAACGGTCTCGGGACCGAATGGCACCAAACGGTCTCGGGACCGAATGGCATCAAATGGTCTCGGGACCGAATGGCACCAAACGGTCTCGGGACCGAATGGCACCAAACAGTCTCGGGACAGAATGGCACCAAACAGTCTCGGGACCGAATGGCACCAAACGGTCTTGGGACCGAATGGTCTTTTCTTATGTGTACTAATCGGTCTTCGTCCAAGTGGTTTAGATGTGTTCAAATGGTCTTTATCCCAAACAGTTTAGAGTATCCAATCGGTTCTATGTCCAAATGGTCTTGAAACCGTTAGACGACACCTGTTCTTGAGACCGTTTGGGTTCATTTGGTCTTGAAACCATATGGACTCAAACGGTCTTGAGATCATTTAGGTTCATGCGGTCTTGAGACTGAATGCGCTTAAACGGTCTTGAGACCTTGTGGGTGAATATCTAAAACTGAAAGGTTAGAACTGTTAGAGAAGACTGTTTGGTCAAGGTCAGAAGTGGGAGGTTCTTTGGTGAGATCCATGTGATGATATAACATGGTTTAGATCCGTACCAAATCAATATAAATTTGATCAAAAATCATAATAATTGGATTATTTAGAGAACATGCAATATGTGAGATTTAAGAGATAAATCAAAAGTATTGAACCAAATTGGTTATAAAAAGGATGACTGAAAATCAGGGTGAATATGCATTCATCAAACTCCCCGAACTTAAACGTTGCTCGTCCTCGAGTAACACAAAATCTGAAATAGTTGCCAAAGGAATACTTTAAATTCGTGTGATTGCCTCCTCTTCACATCACGATTGTTTTCTTTCTTCTCAATATGACTCAGTATCTCAACCTCCTGAGACCACTAAACACATCTTACCATATCTTCGTTCCTGAGTTTGTTTTCCAAAATCACTTCCTCCTCACTTTTTTCTGACAACAAGCATGTCAAAGAGTTTTGTAAGAGTCCAGAGACACTCGCAGAATAACAAGTATGCATTTGATCTGACACTTATGTTTTTTCAGGATAGGGTAGGCATTCATTATGCCATTAGGTCGAAGATGGAGTGAATGGTGGTATGGAGGGAAGAAATAAATCTCTCCTCTATTTGAATTGAGATTTTCTTTGTTTTGCAATTTCATTTTTTGCATTTTTTGTGTGCGAATCTCTCCTCTATTCGACTCGAGATTGCATTTCTTTTTGTGTGCGCTTTGGCATCTTTTTATTTGCAAATCTCTCCTCTATTCGACTTGAGATTGCATTTTTGGTGGTACGCCCATGTTTATTTGTTAGGGGTATGGAAGAAGCGGATATAGAGGGAACTGGTGTTCCACCCCGAACTTAGGGTTTGGCACTATTTTGGCTATTATTGTTTCTTTTTTATGGATGGAGGGGTACGAAGATGATAGAAGAAGTGTAGAAGAAAGTTCAGATTAATATATACAACTTGATTTACAATTCAGTGCATCGGGTTGTTCTCTTTATCAAACTCTGCTCAAATGATGATTTGATGAGGATCCGGTGGGGATTCCATGCTATTGTTCCACAAATCAGTTAGGAAGCACATGGTGTTTGATCCCTATTAGTTTGGTAGACACTTATCATTTTTTCAAAAGTATCATGATGTTAGGAATCATAAGCTTCACAGAATGATTTCAATCAAAAGGCTTGTTTAAAAAAGTGGTCCTTTTGAGTATTTACTTCGAATAAGGAGGATATAATGATTCAAAATGCATAGCAGGTTAGTTACTGATTTTTAATGAAACCAGGAAGTGTCAAAAATTCATCAAGTATCTGTTCAATTTCTTTGAAAAACATTAAAGAATTTTTGAAAATTTTGATTTTTTTTTATCAAGAATGTGATAATGAAAACTTAAGTATGAAAAGGATGGGTGTAGGTGGAAAGTGTGGTACGTACCACCCACCCTCCACCCTGAACTTAGAGATTTGCTCATCCTGAGCAAACCCTAAATCCAAGACGGAGGGGAAAAATCATGCCAGAATGACCACCAGATGTGGTTGCGTTTCGATCAGCGCGCAACCTCTTATCTGAAAATCTCAAAGGTAAAGCGCAATTAGATCTTAAAATAGCATCTTGCGATGTGAATTTTATTTAATGAAAAATTAACTAGAAGGTAAAAACAAAATTTAAGAAATATTCTAATTTGAAATGAAAAGTAAAACAAATTTATTGATCGGGTTGCCTCTCGACAAGTGCATTTGTTTTACATCGATGGCTCGACTGAATCCTTCAGCTTCATGGTGGATCCTTTGGATTGGTGAGTTCCAGTATTGTTTCGGTGCCTATGTCAATTGCAGTGAAATATCTCTTCAAGCGGTGACCATTTGCCATAAATTCGCCTGACTTTTCACTCCATAAAGAGAAAGCACCATGTGGGGAGATGCTTTTGACAATGTAAGGTCTAGACCAGTGAGAACAAAGTTTTCCTAGGAATAACTTTAGTCTTGAGTTGAATAGAAGAACTTGGTCACCCACTTGTATGTCTTTTCTTTTTAAATGACCATCATGCCAAAGTTTAGTGTGTTCTTTGTAGATTCGCGCATTCTCATAAGCTGTCATCCTGAGTTCATCCAGCTCTTGAAGTTGCAGAATCCTGGCTTGGCCTACTTTCTTCATGTCGAAATTCAATTGTTTAATTGCCCACCATGCCTTGTGTTCCAATTCGACTGGCAGGTGGCAAGCCTTTCCATATATTAGTCAGAAGGGTGTAGTCCCAAGGGGAGTTTTATAAGCGGTTCGATAGGCCCATAATGCTTTGTTGATTTTCAATGACCAATCCTTTCGATTGCGGCCTACAATTTTTTCCAAAATGGCCTTTAGTTGACGATTAGAAACCTCTACATGTCCACTCATTTCTGGATGGTAAGGTGAGGCTACTTTATGTGTTACACCATATTTTCTCAACAAATCTTCAAAGCTTGTTTCAAGGAAGTGAGACCCTCCGTCAGATATCACAGTTTGTGGCACTCCAAAACGGGGGAAAATAATATCTTTGAATAATTTGATGATGGGTTTGGAATCACTAGTGATGGTTGGTATAGCTTCAACCCATTTTGATACATAATCAACCGCTACTAGTATGTAAAAAAATCCGTAAGAATATGGGAATGGCCCCATGTAGTCCACACCCCAAACATCAAATACTTCAATTTCTTGCCACAACTTAAGTGGCATCTCATCTCTCTTCGTAACGTTACTTGTTCTTTGACATTTGTCACATGATAGAACAAAGTTGTAGGAATCCTTTGATATGGTTGGCCAAAAGAATCCACATTGTAAAACCTTTATCACAGTCTTCTTAGAACTCATGTGGCCTCCAACTGGGCCAGAGTGGCAGTGCTCTAGAATGAGTTTGGTTTCTTCCTTAGTGATACATCGTCTGTAAAGACCGTCAACACATAGTTTAAAGAGATATGGCTCATCCCAGTGATATTGCTTCACATCATGCATGAACTTCTTCAGTGCATTCCCGGTGCATTGAGGATGGATAACCCCAGTAGCAAGGTAGTTCACAAAATATGAGTACCATGGTATAGCTTCTGAGGCCTTCATTAGTTGATCATCTGGCAGGGAATCATTGATCGGAATCTTCTCAGTATCCAGAGTGTGGATGCGACTGAGGTGGTATGCTACAACATTCTCTGTACCCTTTTTATCTCTTATATCTAAATCAAATTCTTGTATTATGAGGATCCATCTAATCAACCTGGGTTTTGCATCTTTCTTTTCCAGAAGGTAACGAATGGCAGCGTGGTCTGTGTAGACAATGAACTTCGAACCAATTAGGTAGGATATGAACTTGTCAAAGGCATATATGACTTCTAGAAGTTCTTTCTCGGTATTTGCAAAATTCATCTGGGCTTCATCGAGAGTTTTCGATGCATAATAGATCCCACAGTGTTTCTTCTCTATATATTGCCCTAAAACAGCGCCCACAGCATAGTCACTGGCATCGCACATAATTTCAAAAGGATGGTCCCAGTCGGGAGCTCTAATGATGGGGGTGGTTGTAATAGCCTGCTTCAGTGTGTTGAAGCTTTTGACACATTCTTCGTTGAAATTGAAATCAGTATCCTTTAGTAATACATTCATCATTGGCTTCGTTATCTTAGAAAAGTCTTTTATGAATCTTTTGTAAAATCATGCATGACCTAAGAAAGCACAGACTTCTTTTACATTTGTTGGGATAGCCAGTTTAGAAATCACTTCAATCTTGTCTTTATCTACTTCAATTCCTCTATTGCTGACCCTATGGCCGAGGACAATGCCTTCCTTTACCATAAAGTGGCACTTTTCCCAATTCAGCACAAGATGTGCTTCTTCACAACGTTTGCGGACTAGGGAGAGGTCCTTTAGACATGAATTGAACGAATCTCTATATACAGAAAAATCATCCATGAAAACCTCCATAATTGTTTCAGTAAGACCAATAAATATGGTAGACATGCAACATTGGAAAGTTGTGGGTGCATTACAGAGACCAAACGACATTCTTTTAAATGTGTATGTTCCGAATGGGCAGGTAAAATTTGTTTTCTCTTGGTCATCTGGATGTATGGGTATTTGATAGAATCCACAGTAACCGTCAAGATAACAGAAATAGTCTTGGTGAACCAACCTTTCTAGGACTTGATCAAGGAAAGGCATTGGAAAATGATCTTTTCGAGTTGCCTTGTTTAATTTTTTATAATCAATGCGCATCCTCCACCATGTGACTGTTCGAATGGGGATGAGTTCATTGTTCTCATTCCGTATAAAAATTGTTTGACCTTTCTTTGGGACTATATGCACTGGGCTCACCCATGGCGAATCTGATATCAGATAGATTATTTCAGTTGTGAGCAGTTTAATGACCTCACGACGAACCACTTCCTTCATATTTGGATTCAATTTCCATTGATGCTCAATAGTAGGCTTGTAATCTTCCATAATAGGGATCTTATGCATACACAACGCTTGACTGACCCCATTCAGGTCACTCATTTTATAGCGAATGGCTTTCTTTCTTTCCTTTAATTCCTTCAGGAGTTTATTTTCTTGTTCAATTGTTAGATCGGAATTTATAATGACTGGGCAAACTTTGAGGTCATCTAAAAACACATACTTCAGTCCCTCGGGCAGGGGCTTCATTTCAGGAGCCTCTGGGTTTTCGCATGTTTCTTCTGTAGTTTCCATAGCTTTGTGTTATTCACTAGTGGCTACAACATCTTCTTTAGAGTTGATGGATTCGATGCAATCCTTTACTTGTTCACCAATTAGTTCATCAATTGTTGGGTTCGTTAGAGCAACTTCTAAAGGATCGTCTGATTCATGATGCTCTTGAGTCAGAAGTGACATTTTCTCAATGCAGTCAATCAGATAGACTTCTTCTTGCATACTTGGTCTTCTCATACTTTCAAAAACTTTAAATTCGAGAGTTTCTTTGCCTAATCTGAGTAGTAAGGTGCCAGCTTCAACATCAATTAGGGCTCTTGCAGTGGCGAGGAATGGATGACCAAAGATGAGAGGATATCTAGCGTCTTCTTTTATGTCCATAATGACAAAGTCGCATGGAACATATGTGTCCTTGCCTACCTTGACCGAGACATCTTTTAGGATTCCTAACGAACATTTTATCGAATTGTCTGCAAGCTGTATAGTCATGCCAGTGGGGAGCAATTATGAAAAACCTAGTCTTTTGCATTGGCTAAGTGACATAATAGAGATGCTTGCATCGAGATCTGCCAATCCTTTCTTGCATGATGAGTCGCCAATGTGACATGAAATTCCAAAGGATCCCGAGTCTTTTTGTTTCTTGGGCATCTTGCTCAATATGATATCAGATGTAGTTCTAGCCAGTTTTACTGTCTCACACTCTTCGGTTATATACTTCCAGGTGAGGAGTGACTTTGAGTACTTTGTCCATGCCGGTATCTCGACCAGAGCATCCAAAAAGGGTATATCAACATGAAGTTTCTTCATAGCTTCTTTAAACTTATTGAATCTGGTATCAAGCTTTATTTGCCTTAGACGAGCTGGAAAAGGTATATAAGAATTGTACACAGGGATATCAGGTTCTGGTGTCTCAATTTCTTCATCTTCTTGAGCAAACTTCTCAAAGTTTCCTTTTTGAGTCACTGGTGTTGTTGAGTCTTGGGCAATTACAGGTTCATCCTCATCTGTAATAACCACATGTGTCTTTTCAGGGGGATTCGAATAGTCTTTCCCTGACCTAGTGGTGACTGCCTTCAACTGTTCAGGATGCTTAGGATTGTTCTCGGGTTGGCCAGCAAAGACTCTAGCATGTGGTTTTATGCTAGCTGCGAGTTGAGCTAATTGAGATTCAATAGCCTTCAGCTGAGCTTGTTGGTTAGCTATCATGGTTTGCTGAGTTTGCAACATCTTTTCAATGGCTGATAGCATGTCATAAGGAGAAACTGGACCTACTTTCTGTCCTTGCTATTGATTAAGATTCTGGTACTGAAAGGTTTTTTGGTAATTATTGTAGTTCCTATTCTGAAAGTTCCCCTTGAAATTTCCTTGATTTCTAAAATTCTATTGTTGATTATACTGGAATCCTGGTGGGCCTCTTGGTTGATTGTTTGAACCAAATTAATGCAAGTTTACTGCTCCAGAGGGGTTTCCATATTGAAAACCTGGATGACTCCTATTCTGATTCGGATTGTAATAACTTTGACCAGGAATGGTGTTGATAGAATTAAGATTTTCGATCTGACCATTATCTCGTTGGCCACATACATTGCTCAGAACAACATCATAGAGAACATTGCATGATAAAGTGGAATGATTGGTGCTCGTACATGCTTCACAGAATAGGGAAGCAGACTTGACCTATTCTGGTTGTTGAGCGGGTGAACGCCCTCTTCCAATAGCAGCAAGAGATGATTCAATATGGTCTTGCTTGGAAACTAAAAGCTTCAAGGTTTCAGCGATAGACTTGTACTCGGGAGTAGCTTCGGCCATACCTACTTTCAAAACTCCTTTACCTACAGATCTACCCCAATTTGCTTGATTTTTTGCTTCCAGGGTGACGACTCTCCATGCGCTGCCATAACTTTGACGCATGAAGTTTCCTCCAGACGAGGAATCTAAGAATCTCTTAATATCATCATCCACACCCCTATAGAAAATCTCAATGAGTTGGTTCTTGGGAATTCCATGGTGTGGGAGTTTGCGTAGAAGCTCTTTGTATCTATCCCAAGCTTTAGCGAGGGTTTCTCCAGGTACTTGAGTGAAATTTTTTATCCGCCCTCTAATTTCATAGGTAAGAGATGGAGGGTAGAATTTTTCTAGAAACCCATTTTGGTGTTGTTCCCAGGTGGTAATGGAGATTTCACTTTGCAAAGAATTGTACCAACTTATGGCTCTATTAGCAAGGGAGTACTTGAAGAGACAGATTAGAATGGCATCAACTGTGACTCCATTTTGTTTCGTCATGGCACATAGATCAAAAAATATCAAAAGATGTTCTTAGCTATCTTCTCCTTGTTTTCCATAGAAAGGGTTATTCTGAAGTAGGGTGATCTAATGCGCTCTTATCTCGAAATTAGGAGCGTTGATGGGAGGAGGTTGCACTGGATGATGAACATTCACATCTTTTGGGATTGAGAATTCTCTAAGATCCTTTTGTAGTTCAACTACTTACGCTGTTGCTTGTGCTGCTAGGATTTCCTATTGAACCGCAGCCCTGGCTTCTTGCATGAGCCTCTCTCTTTGTGCATTAATGGCTTGAGCCACTCTTCAGGCTACTTCCTCTTTCGGAGCCATCCTTGCTTGATTTTCTCTGATCTGATGATGAAAAGTTCTGTCTATCTCGGGATCAAAGCTCGCTGTTAGTCTGGGGCTGTCCAAATGGTGCATGCACTACGCCTTGGATTGTACCTGAAAATAGAAAGGATTTTGGAAATGAGATTCACAAAGTAGAGTCAAATTCAAGTAGATGATCGATTGTTTTCAAAAAGGAAAAGCAAAATCCTAAATTAGTCTTAAAAGAACTAGATTTTACTAACTGATTTTGTTGTCTACAGCAACGGCGCTAGAATTTGACGTGATATTTTGAATGCACTAACAAACTCACTCGGGGTTGAAATCCCTGAGCTTTTACCAAAACCAAAGTGCAATAATACCACCCGCAAGCGGACGGGTCTTATCGCAGTATAGTTAAGGATCGAACCCAAAGGACAATGTTTTTAAGAATCTTTTTCAGTCTAGTCTAGTTCGAGTTAAGACTAATATTTACAACGATAGGTTGATTTGGGGCTAATTAAACTAATTGCAAGAAAGTAAAAGTTGAATTAAAGTTGGATTTAGATCAATGATAAGCAATCGTTGGGATGGTATCGGGTTTCACCACCGCTACACACGCAAACACATTCAATCACAAACAATCCAGGCAAGATATATCAATCCAAATAGAGCTACTGCAGAACCCCCCATACGGGCGTTAGGTTCGCGTAAGCATCACCTTAGGCATCAGATGTCTCGTCACCAACCGGATCACTTAGTTACGACTCCGAAGATACAAAATTCCAACGATGGTAGTGAGCCCCCTATACAGGCGTTAGGCACACAGAAGCATCACCGAAGGCTAGATGGCTCGTCCCCTCACGGATCATACACTTATGGCCACGAAGAAATCCCAATCTATTTCTAGTTTGGGAGTCAACCGCATTCATCGATAAGCAAGCAGGTGATAGATCTACAAACTAACATCGACGATAAACAAGACGATACAAAATCAAACTAAGGCTGTGGTCCTCTCTGAGGGATGTTTAGACCACAGAAGTGTCACCATATGCTAGATGTCTCGTCCCCTCACGGATCATACACTTACGACCTCAAGGAATCCTATCAGAAGTTCTCATCAAGGAGTCGAACTTGTAAACCGTCATTCCATCCCATATATAGAAGATTTCACAATATAGGAAAGAACAAGATGAAAGCAGGTAGATAATCAACTACAAACGTACCAACTAACAATGAAATGGAAAGTTATACATATTGCCATGGAGAGTTTAACAAGAGAACATGATTTGCATGGGCAGCGGGGCTAGTCCCTGCACCTCAGCAGAAAGGTACTACTTGCTCATGATGCGAGAAACAAGAAGAATGATAAAGAGAGAGAAATCCACCATGAGCATGATGCAGAAGGTAGTCGCAGCTTGGTGAAGATGATGCGGTCTTCTATGTCATGTCGGAGCAGATCTGAACGAGGGGGAAGAACCACCAAGGCAGGCTAGGCAATCCTTCTTCTTCACCTTCTCTCTCTCCTTCTCTCCTTGCTCGGCACTAAGAGGAGCAGGTGGACGTGTGGAAGTTGAGGCTGGATCATACCTTTGGTAGCATGTCGGCGTACTCCCCCTCCCCCCGAACGAACCCAAAATGAGGACCCTTGGGGGTCTATTTATAGGCTTGGATGGGAGCTTCATGTTTTTGGCGTGTAGCAGCTCAAACGGTCTTGAGACCATTTGACGCCCAAATAGTTTCGAGAGTTCCATCTTCTTTCGGTCTTCATTCAGTCTTGTGAGCAAATGGTCTTGAGACCGAATGGCACCAAACGGTCTTGAGACCGAATGGCACCAAACGGTCTCGAGACCGAATGGCACCAAACGGTCTTAGGACCGAATGATCTTTGCTTATGTGTACTAACCGGTCTTCGTCCAAGTGGTTTAGATGTGATCAAATGGTCATTATCCCAAACGGTTTAGAGTATCTAATCGGTTCTATGTCCAAATGGTCTTGAAACTGTTACATGACGTCTAGTCTTGAGACCATTTGGGTTCATTCGGTCTTGAAACTGTATGGACTCAAATAGTCTTGAGATTGTTTAGGTTCATGCGGTCTTGAGACCGAATGGGCTTAAACGGTATTGAGACCTTGTGGGTGAATATTTGAAACCGAAAGGTTAGAACTGTTAGAGCAGACTGTTTGGTCAAGGTCAGAAGTGGGAGGTTCTTTGGTGAGCTCCATGTGATGATATAACTTGGTTTAGACCTGGACTAAACCAATATAAATTTGATCAAAAATCATAATAATTGGATTATTTAGAGAACATGAAATATGTGAGATTTAAGAGATAAATCGAAAGTATTGAATCAAATTTGTTATAAAAAGGATGACTGAAAATCGGGATGAATATGCATTCATCAAAAGGCAAGCTTCCAATTCTTTCTGGTTCAGTCATATGAGATAATGATAGAATAGATTGAATGTCTAGAGAATGATAGTACTCAATGACGTATGCTTTCAGGTTAAGGACATGAACGATGAGATCATACAGATGCTAAGAGTTTGTAAATTCTTGTTATGTCCCTAGTCGTATATCATTTGGAAGGTATAGACAACAATGACACACAAGACTAAATTGTGGTGTTGGTTGATGACAAAATCTCATTAGTCATGATATGGAGATATCAAACCAAACACATAGGTACTTGTTAGAGAACAAGTTTACTGGACAGACCCATCGTGAGTTTGACACATGGAACCATGACATGGTAGTCTCAGTCAGTTCTCACAGTGATGGTGGTGAGCGTGATTCTTTGACCTGAAATCACTACACTGAACACATGTCGTTGGGTACACTTTGACATCATCAAACACAGTCCTGAAACATGGGTTGTTATAAAGGTGATGATTGTGTGGCTTTGACACATGGGGCTTTTGAGGGGTGAGTGATAGATATGGGATTTGTCCCTCCTGAGGGAGTTTGATATCCATGGCCACTTGATGAGTAGGATTGAGATAGGCGTGCACATGCATGTGTGAATCAATATGTGATATTGATGTCATACATATCTCCTCCAATCTACTCTGAGATCAAGAAAGTGAATGAATGTTGAAAGGATGATTGTTCAATGCCTTGAGTTCATTCGGGATATCAGTGACAAATGAATTATACAATCACTGTAACACCATTCACAAATTGTAGGATTGAAAGTTGTTCTCCAACTTTCTATTTCACTTGGGTAGCACTGATGTGTGACTAGGCACCACTCTTTGCTTGTGAAGTCATAAGTGTTATGGACTTTCACTGCCAATGTGAAATGGACCTGCAGGGTCACACACATAGGATTTAACCTGGAAGAGAAGTTTATCCAAAAACAATGTTTAGATTGATTACTAAAGGAGTTTCGTAGTTCAATTAAACACTCAATTAATTGATAGCTCAAAATCATAATATTCAAGGTGTTGGATCGATTGATTTGAGTATCAGATTGATTGGAACTGCAATTGACTAATTTTGCATAGTTTGCTGCCCCAACCAATCAGCTCATGAGATGAACTGATCAGCTCAGGTTTCTGAACTGATTAGCTCAAGACAAGCTGAGATGACCGGTTCAAGGGTTGAACAGATCGGCTCAACCAGTCCAACCGAGATCGTTTGGAAAGTGAGAAGACTATTTTGCAAATACAACTTGTTTCACTTGTAGAAATTCTATTTGGACAAGGATTAATATTTGATTAATCGGAAAAAAAATTTGAAAGTCAATTTGAGTTGGATCAGGACCACGAACCAATCGGCTCAAGTGCCACAACCGATCAGTTGAGGTGTGAACCGATCGGCTCAACTCCCCAACTAATTGTTTCATGTATGAAACGATCGGTTCAGGTGACACAGTTGGTTGTTTTGTGGAAAATTTCAAACCCTTCTACTCCTACATTAATCTCGCATTGCCCGGGATAGAAAACCCTGTCCCATGACCCTCCTATAAATATAGGGGTAGT
Source organism: Alisma plantago-aquatica (assembly GCA_963693085.1). Lineage (NCBI taxonomy): Eukaryota > Viridiplantae > Streptophyta > Magnoliopsida > Alismatales > Alismataceae > Alisma > Alisma plantago-aquatica. The sequence continues at coordinate 842,951,054 of OY856414.1, forward strand.
GGGGGCTTCTCAGGTACAACAACTCAGTGCATCAGTTGCTTTGCAAAGTTGTCATTATCTCTAGTTTTGGTAACCGAAAGAGCCCGAGCAAGTGCTACCCGATAAGGGAGGCACAACAAGGGAAAGACAACTGTAGAAAGCGACTTGTGGAAGGAGAGTGTGTTAGTGACTAGTACGCTGATAGGAGGGTGCGACTCCTTCCGATTCCTTATGGGACAAGGAGATCGGAGTTCCAGGTGGTCCGTGTGGACTACTTCAGAGGCGGGAGACTTCTGCCGCTCGGAGGATAGTTGTCAATCCTGACAGTCCCGGTGAGACCAGGAGGTGTCTGTCCCGGTGAGATCAGGAGCTGCATAGACACCATCCAAGACCGGAGGTGAAGACCACGCAAGCCGCGAGGTAACGTCGCTGAGCAATCCGCGGGACAAGGTACGCCTCCACAAACCATCCTTCCTATTGTATAGACATTGACGCGTTTCCTTTATTCTGGGTTTGGGAGAAGAAATTTTTTTGTTTTCGTTGCCTTCTCTATCTCCCCTAAAACCCAACAGGTAGTACTACTACCATTATAGTTGTCTCCATCTAAAACAACTTTCATAAATTTTGGTGGTCTCATATAATCAAAGACCCAAATTTTGTATTTTTGGTGGTACTTAGCTAAGGCATCCGTAGCCTTATTAAAATCTCTCACAACAAAGTTAATGGTCCACTCACCTTGTCCGTGCCTTGTACACTATATTCTTTCAAGAAATATGGTGAACATTCAGTTGTTCTTTGGATTTCTCTGCAACATATCTATGAACACCTTAATGTCTGACCACTTTTGGTGCATTTATCTTACGAGCCATCTCACATGCCATATCCACCGCTAGGATTTCTGCATGCAATGCTGAATTAGCATGCATATCTCTCACATGCCCCACTACTCAACTTCCATCATGGTCCCGAGCAATTATATCTATAGTGGTCTTGTTCTTCATCCATGCCACATCAATATTGATCTTCAAGTATCCCTCAACTGGTTGTACCCACTGCTTCCTACCAATCAGCATCGTCCCTTGATTATGCTTTTCTCTGTCCCACGTCATATCATTCATCTTAACTTCTCATGCAATCCTTTATACAAGGTGATGGGTTGGTAGAATTGTCCTTTCAAACACTTGGGTGTTTCTTGCACCCCACAACAACCAATAGGTCCAATAGGTAATATGGAATGTAGTAACATTCAAACCTCTACTTTTCACTTGTTCCCTAAAGTGTCCATCAGGGTTGGACTGGAAGAATGTGTCTTCTTAGGTAATATTGAGACTAACCATCCAGACCTTCTTCGAGTATGGGTAGTCCCTTAGAGTATGTGTCAAGGTTTCCTCTCCATCTACACATCTATCACATTTAGCATCGTTGGCCATCACCATGCATAGATAGCCAGGAAAAATACTTGACCTTTGCAGCTATATTCAAACCCCACAACAAGCTCCACTCTCCTTTTGTCTAAATATCATGTTGCCTCCTAAGGATCATATAAGCAGATTTGGTAGAGAAGGCTCCATTTGACATTTCTGCCCACACTCTGACATCATGCTGTAACAGGCCAGATGGAGGTTCCAGCATCAGAATATTTTGCACAATCCTCAGTGTTAACCAGAACCTGAGGAACTCCCCATCCCAACTCCCGCTGTCCAACACCACACTAGCTAGTTTTAGATCTGAGAGGTCTTCTGGGATCATGTGTATCACCTCTGAATCTAGCTTGATACTCAACCCTACCCAAAAGTCATACCATAAGTTAACATGTCTACCATCTCTCACCACAAGGTACAAATTCTCCATTATCATCTATTTGCACTTGAGTGAAGCTTGAGCTACTGGTGAAAGATTCACCGATCTCCCCTCAATGTGACTATTGAACTGCTTCCTCATGAATTGGCACCAACCAGTGTTTCTATTACACGCTATATCCCATGTGTTCTTAGCTAAGAGAGATACATTCCACTCCCTCATGGTCTTTAGCCCAAGACCTCCATGTACTTTGCTTCTCGTCACTTCATTCCAGGCCAACAGAGACATGGGTTTAGTTTTGTGACCACCACCCCATAAGAACCGCCTAACAGTACTGTCAATTCCATCACACAGGCTCTGCGCTAGAGCTGTTGTTTGCATAACATATGTAGGTATGGCTTCCAACGTAGTCTTTACCAGACAACACCGACCTGTCAGTGAGAGAGTTCTTGATGCCCACCCATTAGTTTTAGAATCAATTATGTCCAAGATGCCAACATATGTCTTTTTGGTCACCCTTGAGTGAATAATTAGTACACCTAGGTATCTGCCCAGGTCATCCATTTCCTGAAACTTGCAGATTCTTGTGATCCTGGTTCTTGTAGTTCACGGTACACATGCCAAGAAGTGTATTTGTATTTTGGTGATGGAGATAGCTTGCCCTGAGGCCTCTTCAAACTTGATGAAACATTTCTTAATCACTCACATCTGTTTACATGTGGCTTCCCCAAAGAGAATAAGGTCGTCTACAAAGCATAGGTGAGTCACCTCAATGCCAGATCATCCCATTTTGATCGGAATCCAATCCGCGCAGTGGACAAGCTCATTTATCATTTGACTTAAATGATTAATACATAAGACAAAAATATATGGGGACATTGGGTCTCCTTGCATGAGCCCTTGACTTGGTTTGAAAGAATTAGTGTATCTCCCATTCCAGATAATCGAGCACTCACCTATAGTAATGGAATTCATGATGTAGGTGATGATATTTGTAGGAATTTCAATCTTGTGCAAAGTATCACGTATGAACTCCCAGGAAAGCTTTTCATATGCTTTGGAGAGATCTACTTTAATTGCCAAATAAGAAGGGCCCTGCCTCCTTTTCATCATGTGGATTACTTCCTGGGTGAGGGAGATATTGTCTATAATGCACCATCTTGGTACAAAAGTGCTCTGAGAATCTAAAATCCATCCACGCAAGAACCCCTTCAATCTCTTGACAACTATCTTTTAGATGAGCTTCAAGCACATGTTATTTAAGGAAATCAGCCTTAGATGGTCAGAACATCAGCTTATTAACTTTGGGTATAAGAATAATATTGGAATCACAAAGCTCTCTAGTCAATGTTTCGTCTCTCAATGCTTTCTTGGCTGTTGACAGCACTGAACTCTTCACAACACTCCAATGGTTTGATAGAAAAATACCATTGATTCCATCAAAACCTGTTGCCTTGTATGGGATCATCATTTTCAGAATTTTAAGGCATTCAACTTCATTAGGTTCCACGTCAATCTCGTTCAGCTGAATCTGTGTCAGCTTCTTGAAATGACCCAGAATAGAAGCGATCATCTCCATTCAATCTTGTTCTTGTTCAGTTAGAATATAAAGAAAGTGTGTTCTAACCATCTCTTTGAGTTGCCCTTCCCCATAGATCCATTCACCTTCTTTATTCTTTAGTTGGAGGATTGTGTTCTGCCTTTTCCGTTGCTTGACATATGCAATATAAAAGTTAGTGTTCAAATCTCCATCTTTGATCCAGTTTGTATGGCTCCTCATCTTCCACTCCTCTTCCTCCTCTTTCAGAATTGCATCCAAATTTGCTTTCATATCAACATAAATAATGTCTATGATTGGGTTATAGCAGTTGGCTAGTTCCTTCTCCAATCTATTGATGTTGTGTAGAATAGTGGTTTTTCTTTTTTTGCTATGTTGAATTTGTTCTCGGCCCCATTTGCAGATTCTATCTTTTATTTGTTTGTGAGCATCGTTTACGTCTATCATGTGGTTCCAACTGTTGGCAGGCATTCTCTAGCAATCTGCATTTGTAGCCCATGATTCCCTGGCTCTAAAGTTGTTAGCTTCTTCCCATTTATGTTTAATGCATTTATCTAGTATCGGTATGTGATCTGACTGCAGTCTTGGTAGGTGCTCGATGAAGAAGTTTTTTTGCTCATTAATGAAGGTTGTGTTAGCAACTGCCCAATCTAAATGTTGTTGTAATGTACCTCATTTGAAAGTAAATTTAGGTCCTGAGAAACCTAGGTTAGATAGCCCGACTTCCAATAGTGTTTCCTACAATGTCCTAGCCTCAGAATAATTGTAATGCATGCTCCTGCTCTTCTAGCAAGGATTACATTTAGTATTGAAATCACCTAGCATGATCCATGATTTTTTGAATTTATTATCCATGCTTATCAGATGTTTCCATAGTAGCTTCGTTACTGTGATGTGTGGATTGGCGTAGATGAATGTCACCAGTGTAGTGTTATTAATACAACACGTTACCAATTGGCGGTGATAGTTGATGATGGATGCTTTGCAGTCGATTTCATTCCAACACACCCATATACCTCTAGAAAAAGCTTGGGATTCCACCCTAAAGGATTTCTCGAATCCAAGCTTTTAAATAGTCTATGTTGCTTTCAACCTGCTCAGCCAAGGTTCAATGATCACAATAATCTTGGGTTTGTGAATTGACATTAACTCTTTGAGGTTTCGTTCTATCTCCTTCTTCCTGATGCCCGAGATGTTCCAACACATAAGATTTAATGTAGGTTAAGTTGTGGGTAGAAGGGGCAGTTGTACCGTCCTCGTTATCACCCTCAATCGAGTCACCTGACACTGTATTCAAGTTTTCTTTGTTTGATGCTGCATCTTCCTCTTGCCTTGCCATTCTTTCTGCCTCTGACTCACAGTTGAGTTGTTCATTAAGTCCAGAGATTTAGGCAGTGGCTCCTGGTCTTCATGGACTTCTTCGTTGAGGTTTAGTTGTAGGGTGTGGCCGATGTTTACCAAACCTCTTCATTTTTGTCCCGTTACCTTTACACTTCCTCCCAACCATTAATTGCACAGTATCTGCCAGAGCCTCATTGATTTCACGCAGTTCCTCAGGTGTCATCTGTACTTGGTTTATGGTGTTACTTGATGTGTTCACTACTGTCTCCATGTCTTTGTCCCCCTCTTCCACTTCAATAACTTCAACCACTTTATCAACAGACGGGCTAACTACAACATGTGCTGACTTAGTGGGGCTAATTTTGGTGCTTGTGTTCGCAGGAGTACTCGTGATGTCCTGCAAGACTTTTGGTTTATTACTTCCTTCTTCCCCCTGCTTTTTTGCTTTCTTCTTTGTCTACACGTTCTCAGTCCTTCTGGGCTATTCAGCAATAGGCATCGTCTCCTTCTCACCAATAACATGGTCGACATCCTCGTCCTCCCATAGGCTAGAAAAAGGATTAACATGTTGCATATATGTGTGCTTGTCTGTGCGTTGCATGTGCTTTCTTCTTCCTTTTCTATGACCTTGTGTCTGCCAACACTCTTCTGAGTTGTTGACTGTATCAATGTTGCTCCCACTATTTGTTGTTGTGTTATTATATAGTGGCATGGTAGCTTCTGTATCTGACATGGTGTTCTCCATAGGACAATCTTTTGAGACGTGGCCGTCCTACCCACACTGAGTACACACCAAAGGGAGACCTTCATGAATAACTTCATATTCCACTCCATTGATCAGGATGGTTGCTGCCATCTCTCTCGTGGTATCTAATTCTACTGTGAGTCTCATAAAATGGCTTCTTGTACTACTGGATGTGTGCTCATCAACCTTAATGAGTCTTCCAAGTGCTATCCCGATATACTCATACATGGTCAGGATGTATAGGTGGAGAGGGAGGTTTACTATTCTCACCCATGCCACAAACAGTTTGGGAAACTCCTCCCTTGACTTGAAGGTGGGGTTTCCATATCATACATGTTGAACCGGCTAGTAATCTTCCATAAGAGTTTGAGACGATCTTGGAGGGTCATATACCCTATATCTGCTCCTAGTAACCTCACCACGATAGTGTATCTCCATGGTTTGATTAGGTTGTCTTCTGCCTCTGGGATTATCGATATTGTTGGTTTACCTTCCACTTCTCCTAGGGTAACATCTTGGACAGATAGCTTCTCCACAAACATATTCTCGATGAAAGTATCTTTTCTCCCTATGATCTGGCCACCAGAGACAACTCCACTGAATGACACATATTGTGTTTGTTCCCGCGTCTGGTGGGTTACTCATTGGTTTTCGTTCTCCGACCCTTGTTGGGTTGTCATGATCAGAAGATCTAGGGTTTGGCCTCTATCCGCGCTTCCTATGTGATTCTCCTGGGTGTTGCCTCTGCATCCAGATGCATTCTGCTCTTCTTGTGACCCTTTCAGACCTGAATAGTTGAACTTTAGGCCTAGTTCCAAAATTGTGAACCCCTTCCTATCTTGATGGGCTAAAACACTGGTATTCCCGTTCACATCCTCCCCGTTCTTCTCATGGTGCCTTCCCCTTCTTGTTCTCCATCGAATCTGTCCCTATCAACTTCAGATTCAGCATTCCTCGTAGCGTCTCCACCATCTCCAGAGCCCCCATGACCCCTAGGTTTAGCCATGTTGGTTTATTGGTAATTCTAAACCAATTAATGCATGACATGACTTCAACACTAATCCTTGATGCAATTGAATTGCTTTTGTGAATTGAGTGGTTCATCACTTGCACTGGTCATTTCACAACCATGAGTCGATTGGTTCACTAAGTGAACTAGATGGTTCATTCCTGGTTCATCTAGAATTCAACCAATGCAATATCTAATTAGCCTAACACTCCAACCGGTCATTTCTTCCCTTGAACCAGTCAGTTGAGAATACAATCATTTTATTTGTTTGCTTAAATTGAATAACTAAATACTTTGGTAATTAATTTAATTATCATTTATGATTAAACTCCACATCTAGATGTATCCTATGTGTGTGACCCCATATGTTCCTTATTATGTTGGCAGAGAATTTCCATAACTTATTTATGACATCAAAAGCAAAGTGTGGTGCCTAGTCACACATCATTTCTACCCAAATAATTAGGAAAGTTGGAGAACAACTTCAACCTATGATCTGTATCTGGTGTTATAGTGATTATCTAATCCCTTTGCCTCTAATACCCAAAATGAACTCGAGGCATGGAATCATCATCCTCTAAAATGTTCAATCCATGTTCCTTGATCCAGACTAGAATGTCTGAGATATATGTGACATCCATATCATATATTGATTCAGATGTGCATGCACATGATTTTCTCAGTCTCGCTTATCAAGTGGCATGGATATCAAACTCTAGTAGGAGGGACAAATCCCATCTACATCACTCACAATCATCCCCGTGTGTCATAATGCACCCAATCATCATCTTTATGGAAAACCTTACTCAAAATCATGGTAGATGATGTCAAATCACACCAAATAACATGTGATGAGTGTAGTGACTTTAAGTCTAAGAATCACAATCACCACCTTCACTATGAGAGATGACTATGACCACCATGTATGGTTTCCATGTGTCAGTCTCAAGGTGAGTCTGTCTGATACACTATTCTCGATAAGCATCTATGTTCTTGGTTTAATATCACATATCATGACTGATGATATTCTGTCATCAGCCAACACACACTCTAGTCTTTAGTGTTACTATTGTTTATCTGCCTTCGACGGTAACATCCAACTAGGGGCATAATAAGAACGTACATGCTCTTAGCATCCATATGATCTCATTGTTCAAGTCACATACTTGAAGGCATACATCGTTGAGTAATGTCATTCTTAAGACATTCAATATGTTTCCTCATAATCTCATAACTGATTCAACATAATGAATTGGAGGCTTGCCTTTATTATTAATCAAATCAATTATGTAATATGCCATCACGATCATCATATGATTGGATCTCTGGGCATACATACCAACATAATCCCACTTGCACTTAGAGACAGTCACCCATGAATCTTATTCATAGTGATCTAAACATGTCCATCATGTTTCTACTACACAAATGCTAATCCAGTGGGTCAACAACATTTTTCTATAATCAATAGATTGCATGTTTCACATCTCTTTATTGTACAATATCTTGTATAAGAAGGAATTGTTGTAATATGCTATTTGATGTTCCTTGCATAACAAGTATCTCCATTGCTGTCACAATATTTATACTGTGTCAACAATGGTTGGAACATCCGTAAGTTCACCATATGAACTTCTAGATCCATATAGTATCCATTCATGTGTTCTCAACACAATGACACTCGTCTTCTATTTGTAGAATTGCACAATGGTCTATAGTTTGGAACGTTTCCAACTCACAACTCTTTTCTAAGATTAAACACACACATTTATATTATGATCATTTTCTATCATTTTGGAAGCTTCCATCGATGCAACCCCTTACTCCAACTCTTCCTTATTACCATATTACAACAACAAATCCATTAGTGATTGTCAAGTACTGATGGATGTTGTCTATGGAATTTTAATGACCCTCATTGGTTATGACTAATATCTTCTTATCATGTCCAATACATACAAGATGATTGAATGAATACACTATATTGTAGATAGATCCAAATGTGAATGCATTGGCATCTCTTCCATTCTCCACAAGAATTGAAACATTAAATTCTTGAGAAACTCATCCCATGTTAATGGATAGATTCTCTCTTACTGAATCCTTCACGCTGAACCCTTTCATCATTTAACCAATATATGTGCGCATTATTAGGTTAAGAAACTTTCTAGAACTATCTCTAGAGATCTCAATTCCTATCACATAATATGTTTCACCTAATCCTTCATTGCTTAAGGTGTTTTCCATGCTAGGTTTCAAAACTTACAATTTTGATATGTCATTCCCAATAAATATGTGGAATATTCATATGCTCCCACTAAATATTTTGTAATCACAAATTTCATCTTTTATCCTGACTCAATTAAAATCTGTGACTATCCTATCAAATCAAAGATTCCACTTCTGAGATGCTTATTTCTGTCTTTAGATTGAACTTTGTAGCTTATAGAATTTATTTGCATTCATGAAGTTATAAGACCTTTAGTCTATGTTACATACACATCCTCTTAATTATTCCTATTAGGAATGTGGTTTTAAAAATAATATGACAAATCATATAGTCTTAGCAAATAGCAATAATAAGCATATTCATTGTTAAAGGGATGTCATCATGTTCATCACTTTGAATTGATATGAAAACCTTTAAACTAATATATCCTCTATGTCATCCATTTGGTTTTCTTTATGAAAACCCAACTACACCTTATGTGTTTTACCTCTCTAGGTGGTACCACCAAGGTCATACCTTGGATGTTTATAGATTCCATCTTGGATATAATGGCCTCAAGCCATTTCTCAGAATCTAGTCCCTAAATAGTTCTTAGTTGAATTTTGGCTCATCATCTTATGACCAACTCATATCTTATCTGAGTTATAGGGTTCACAATCATTTAATCTCAGGCATGCTTTAACAGAACTATGAGTTTTGTGTGTTACATAAAGAACTTGAGATTCCACAACCACTTGTGACTCCTTTTGTTCTAACTGTGCCTCATATGGTTCAAATGTTCTTTATTGAATTCTAACTTTTTGTGTTCTACTTTACTCCCACTGATTCCAATGGAACTCAGCCATCCAACAAAAACACTTTTGTTATTGGTTTGAGATAAGTAGTGTTCAACAAATTACGATTTGTGGATGAACCTTGTAAAGAAACTATTTTCTTTATATAGGTTTCAGTATTTAAAACATATCAGGACATTCCCATATCATATCTCATATGATGTCTTTAAAACCATTTTGGATGATACATTGTTTTAGTGTAAAACATGTTTCTAAAGGAAGTTAGAAGATTAGATTAAATGATAATCATATCATGACTTGTCAGGATGTGATTCCTTCATTTTGACACATCATCATGTTTCAGGTGGAGTTGTTTGTGATAAACTATAACATCTTCTCTAGAAGGTCCTCAAACTATTCCTACAAAGTATTTCAACTTTTGATCATATCAAAGTGTCTTAATACTTTTCAGGAAGTTGTGTACTTCATATATGTAATATCCTTGAACACCTCAATATATTTATATTTTATTGAGTACATATCACCATATTATCATTAAATATAATGAAGTACAAGCAAATATCTTGTAGCATTTATTCCAAAGGTCTTTGTACATCATTATGTACATGTCCTTGTAGAATGTTTATTCTCCATTATACCCAGTGAGAGGTGGCTTGTCATGCTACTCATATATAAGACTTGCATTTCTCTTATTGATTCATTAACTGAAAGAGTCCAGATAAACATCAACATGAATTCTAGAAATGCATTTCTCAGATTCGTGCTTTAGATGACAATGCTATTGCCTATTTATTGTTTGAGTTATCAATTATAATCCATTGGTATTTACCTTATGAGTATTCATATTTTGATCCAATCACATAAAGATCATAAGACATTTTGGGCATTGCCATATAAGATCACATATTTGAAACAGAAGCACTAACAACTCTTTATTTATTATCATCCTTGTCATACAAGATGCATAAAGTACAATGTTTCTATTATTGGCATAATGAAATAGCAGTTTAACTAACTCTATTACATGACCAATGGGCTAAGATAAATTCTAAATGCATATTAAAGTTAAATCAAATCTAGCTCATCACAGTTCATCCTTGTTCTTTCATAAAGGATTTACTTCCTATTAGATTATGCACATCAACATATATCAAATCTACATCCGATATTACATACTAAGATGAACAAGTATTCAAATTTATCTGATAACATGTATACTTGAAGTAGAGGCCTCTACCTCTTCCTTCTTCTTCTTTAGACAATTCCTTTTCCAGTGTCTAGGCAAGTGACAGTAGTGACAATTGCCTCCCTTCTTAACTCCTTTTTCTTTGAGATATGAAGACTTTGGCTTTTGACCAGCTTTAAAACTCTTCTTTGCTTTTCCTTTTCCCTTAGACTTTTCTCTTGTCTTGATGATCATCATCACAAACTTGGGTTTGTCTTTCTTCATTTGTGCCTTATCTTTTCTCAACATGCCTAGTAACTCTATCAATGGTTTGTCAAAGTCATTCATGTTGTAGTTCATGACAAACTGACTATATGACTCTGGTAGACACTACATAATCACATCAATGGATAACTCTTGACCCAAGGAGAATCCCAATCATGATAGGTTTTGCACATACCCATTGAGCTTGACCACACAAGGACCTATTGGATCTCCTTCTGCCATGTTACATTTGAACAACACCATGGAGACATCATATTTCTCTTGTCTTTCCTGATCTTGGAACATGTTCTTAAGATGTTTGACCATCTGAATAGAATCCATGTTATCATGTTTCCTTTCAACTCATAGTTCATGGATCACAACATTTGACACTTGACATCAATGTCATCTTCAGAGTGCTTCTTGTAAGCATCCTTTCCAGACTTAGGTGCACTGGGAAGAGGTTCATCTATCTATGATGTGTCCAAGACATAGAGCGTGCAATCATGTGTGAGAACAATTCTTAGCACCCTAAACCACTCATGGAAGTTATTCCCATTTAACTTGTCCTTCTAAAGGACTAATTGTAGAGAAAAGGTATTGTTGTGTGTTGCCATTTGATTCAACAGAAGAATTTATAATTTTTTCAAACACTCATTTTTTTATTTGATGTGATTTGTATAAAATTTGGCTATTTTTATTAGGTCTTTACTTAACTATCTCTCCCACTATTTTATCAAATTGATATCCCTCAGATATCAATTTGGAAGATTGCAGCGTACAACCTTCTAGTGTGCCAAGATCCAAAATAGTTCAACTATTACCCAGCTAATGCCAACGTCCATAGTCAATTATTAAGGTAGGAAACTTTTGCCACTTGTGTCTTATGCAATTTTTGGATAGATGATATGCGCAAGTCCTTGGCATAGCCATTTGTATGCATCTGTTTCTCAATCTCATTAAGTACACATAGTTAAGCCTGACCCAAAAGTCAACACCATAATAATGCACCCCGCTTGGTAGGCCCACATTATTAGCATGACACTTCCATGAGATAGACAACACACCACCCTTGGGGTGCCCACACTTAGTCGATCAAGATTTTCATGTGTGTTGCTTATGAAAAGCATATGTGACTTAATATTTAATTAAGTATGTTTGTATTTATTAATACATATAATTTATCCAATCACCAGATGTCTATATTATGTATCATATACATGTTATATCCCACAACATAACTATGCAATATAAAACATTAGAAATGGTTATGTCCATAATACTATAATTCCTTGTATCCACAAGGAATTATTACCACCTAGGTATACATCATATGCATGAACCTATTGTTGGTGTAGATATGTGCTAGCCAATCTGGGTTGAACAATTCAACCCACAAATTAGTCAGCTTGCCACTCGGATGGTTGGTTGGTCATATGAAGTGATCATCTAGCCTCCTATCCATTTGATGTTTGGACACCTCCAAATTGTTTGTTGGGTCCACCAGCCAGTCAGTTCACTCTCCTATGTTATGCCCTCCTTGGTCCTCCAGTCGGTTGGCTCATCAAATGAAACAATCAGCCCACTTGACGCTGATCATCATCTTTGTCGTAGCAAGAAAAAAAACTATCCTATTGCTATTAAACTTATTACATGGTAATGAGAAACCTCAGAGAGGGGAGCAAAGGTAAGAAGAAATATTTCTTTTACATTGGGAAGAAGAAGGTAGAGGCTAGCTATGCAAACTGAGATAAAATAAGAACAAAAAAACCGTCCAACCACACACAAATATTTGGATTATTAGCAATAAACATGCTCTACATCCACCATTAAAACTCAGTTTTAGGGTGACACATGTAAATTGCATATATATCATATCATATATATTAGTTTGGGATCATATGTGGTCTTTAATTGGATATGTGTATTAAGAAGTTTAAGTATTCACATCGTATGTAATAAATAAATGATGAAAACAAAAAATCTGATCATATTGATTATCCTAAAACCTGGTAAATTAACGTGGCTTTGAGACCACTACTGAGAAATATGGGAACATAGTAGGCAGCAGAAATAAAAAAATATCCATCCATATTCCCCAAAACAACAAGATTGTGTCAACTACGGGAAGGATGGTTCAATGAGTTCATACATGGTCTTGGAGCAAGTCCCGTGACTATTTCTTGTTGCTGTATCCATGCAACTGTCTTCTAGTTGCACTGGGACGAAAACTACAGTAGATCCTAGTCTCACCATGGACAGTAGGATGATGTTATCCTCCTAGTGGAAGACAACAATCTCCACACCTCTATGGAAGTCTACATGGACTACGTGGAGCTCTTGTCATCCTACTAGAATAGATAGGAAGTAGTTGTCCCTCTCATTGGTGTACTACTCACCAACTTGCTCTCCTATAAGTGTTTTCCCTTGGTATCCCTCCCTTTATCAGGTAGGACTTGCTTGGGGTCTCTATTAGTTACCACAACTAGAGAAGACAAAATTTGTCAGAGGAAATTGAGTTGTGTCTCTGGGAAGCCCCCAATACTCCACTATTTATAGGAGGGTCAGGGTCAGGGTCAGGGTTCCCAATCTGAATTGGAGTGGAAGGGATTGGAATTTTACAAATTTTCACAACCTGCGACAGGCTAAAAGATCAGTTTACAGGTGAGCCAATCAGTTGTCATGTGAGCCAATCAGTTCACCTAGTGAACTGATCATTTCATCATGTTTCCCAATCATAATTTTATTGGTAATTCCAATTCAATTAACACTAATCCTTGATGCAATCTAATTGTTCTTATGAATCGGGTGGTTCATTAGTTGAAATGATCATCTCACAACCATGAGCCGATCAGTCATTGAGTGAATCGATCGATTCATGCCTGGTTCATACAGAATTCAACCAATGCAATATCCAATCAGCTTGACACTCCAACTAGTTGTTTCATCCCTTGAATTGGTCGGTTGGGAGTCCAGTCTGTTGATTTGTTTGCTTAAGTTGAGTACCTAAACACTTCTGTAATCAATTTTATTATCATTCATAATTAAACTCCTCACCTAGATGTATCCTATGTGTGTGACCCCATAGGCTCCATGTTATGTTGGCAGTGAATGTCCATAACCTTTTTATGACTTCACAAGTAGAGAGAACTACCTAGTCACACATCATTGCTACCCAAATAATGGTGTTACTGTGATTTTCTAATTACTTTGTCTTTGGTATCCAGAATGAACTCCAGGCATGGAATCATAATCCTATCAATGTTTAATCCATGTTCCTTGATCCAGAGCAAACTATCTGAGATATATGTGACCTTAATATCATATATTGATTCATATGTGCATGCAAATACTTTTCTCAGTATCTCTTATCATGTTTCATGGACATCCAACTCCAATAGGAGAGAATAATCCCTTCTAGATCACTCACGGTCATCCCCAAGTGTCATAGTGCACCCAATCATCACCTTTTTGGCAACCCTTATTCAGGTGTCAAAGCACTCCGAAGACATGTGATGAGTGTAGTGATTGTTGGTTTAAGAATCATAATCACCCATTTCATTATGAGTGAAGAATATGATCACCATATATGATTCCCATGACTCACTCTCAAGGTGAGTCTGTCTAATACATTGTTCTCAACTAGTATCTATGTGCTTGGTTAGATATCACATATCATGACTAATGAGATTTTGTCATCAACCAACACACATTCTAGTCTTTAGTATTATTATGGTTTATATGCCTCCCACATTAACATCCAACCAGGGAAAAAGTAATAATGTACATGCTCTTAACATCCATACGATCTCATTGTTCAAGTCACATACTTGGAGGCATACGTCATTGAGTAATGTCATTCTTTAGACATTCACTATGTTTCCTCATTATCTCATAACTGAGTGAAATGAAATGAATTGGAAGCTTGACTTTATTATTAACCAAATCATTGATGTAACATGCCATCACAATCATCATATGATTGTCTCTCTAGTCATACATACCATAAACTTCTTCTAAAATGCATACTAATTTACTTTTAGCTTAGAAAAATAAAAAGAAAGATGTTTTGGAATCTTGATATTATTCTCTATACAATGGTATCAAGTTTATCACCCAATTCAAATATAATAAATATGCAATTTTATGATTTTATATAATTGGTTAGAATGCTTAAAATTAATAAATAATAATATGTAAGTCAAAAAATAAAGTAAAATATGTTTTGAACTCAGAAAAATATAATCTACAGGGTGGCCTTATTTTGATAACCTAATTCAATGATAATATAAAGGAAATTTTAGGGTTTATACAGTTGATGTAAATCTAACCCTAATCTCATATATGCCTTTAGTAGGTTGATTGTGGACTAAGATAGAATTAGGGTTTTGACCTTGGATACATATGGACTTCATGTGAGGTATGTTACATCCCTCTTACTTTATATTGACAAATCAACCAATTTTCATCTCTCTCTCTCTTAGTCCTTTGGACATATGGCCTACACATTGTTCTCTCTCTTTTGAGAGGTTGCCTCATTTGAGTACTTATATTCTTTTATTGATCTTGCTTACCCAATTTGATGGTTATTTTTGTTGGAATCTCATTTATACTTTGTTCATTTTATTTCATGAGGAAACCCTAACTATAGTATTTGATGTTCTAACCTTCTTGTGGTAGACTTTATGATCTTATTTTGCACCTCCTTTTTTGGGCATGATTAGATATATTGTTATGGGTCCTCAAACCCCACATCATAAATGTTGTATATTGTCATATTACTATTTAATATGACTAAACTTTCACTTGCCTCTACATATATGAATGATTTGTGACTTAGTATCCCTAGAGTTCTATAATACTTTTGTTATTTGGGTTTCATTTCCCTGGGGTTTTATTCTCGTATGTGGTATTATGAGGCACTAGGTTTTAGTCCTCCTTCCATGCACTAAGGTTGTCATCCTCCTATACTTTTATATATTTGGGATGGAGGATCGTATGCCCCATAACCTGACTTGTATGCCAAGGGAGTTTGGTTGTGTGCCATTCTCTTTTAGGTTATGGGTTGTGTGCCTAAATGCCAATGACTTTACATTTTCACTAGTTCTATGCTTATCTCACATGCATGTAGGTTGGTATTATTACAATGGGTTCTATGCCCAAACTTTATATGTGCTTTTGTGGCATAAATTTTATATTTTAATTATGGTAAGTTTTCTTCTTGTGAATCATCAATTAATAGTCATATTCTTTTGATACCCACTTGGGTGATACTTACCTCTTCTCTGGGGAGCCTTTTTTTGTTGAACCATGCGTGCCTCCTTCTTTATTAACTAACTAAAAGAATTCAGTGTAAGTCTCTGTACAACGCCCTAAGGTAGACAAACTATACAAATAGAAGATAACTATATGTATAAAGTATTAAGGTCACGTACACAAAAATACTAGATCACTTTGTGATCACAAGAGAGATCAGAGAAGATATGCATGTTCCTCTCATTCTAAATGTGATAATAGAGGATGAACGTAACACATCTTGCCTTTTTGTTAAGAAGAATAGTGTCATACAAACTTGAAGACAAACAACTGAAGACAAAGTAAAATAAGCTCCAAAGCTCAATAGAAAAATGGTATGAAAAAAGGCTTCATGTAAGAGAGTGTTTATGCAGGCAATCTTAGAAAGGGTCTTGCAAGTTATCTTGGTAGATGGGTTACTATGGGAGGAGGGATAATAAACAAATGGTGAAGATGTTTCTAAGTTTCAAGGGAGGTTAGAAGGACAAGAAAATATGAATTTATTTGTGTGGGAGGATATTTTGTTTATTAGGATTTTGATGTGTGAGCAAAGTTATTTCATGCAAAGTATAAAATTGGGCAATAGTTTCAAAACTCTTCTGACCGTGAAAGCTACATCAACTGAAAACTATGCACTTTTTTTCATTGATCATTTTTCAAGACACTTGTGCATGACCAAAATCCAATCATTCAAGGGGGAGGATTCTAAGGTAATTCATGAGATGGGAAAGGTGTCTATACATTGATAGACCATGAACAAAGTTGAGATCTTTTTTTATACTCTAGTTCTAGTCTGGATGATCTTGCAATGTCCTTTGGTGGGTACACTTGCACACTTTTTTGTGAATTTATATCCATCCTAGATTTAGCTACATTTTAAGGATGGCTTTGTAATCATTTTGATCACTTTATTTTAAAACTAGGTTGCATTTAGGTTTTATTCATTTTATGTTAATATATAATAGTTTGATACATTTTCTAGGGTTGACTTTAACATCATTGCATGTGGGGAGTGTAGGAGGTGGTGGTCCCAGAATTTTTTCAATGAAATGGACAATACTTTTGATGAAATTTTCATACATCAAATAATTATTCATCAGTTTTGGATAACCTATCAAGCCATTGGTTTCCAAATGCTCTGGACCTCCATCGTTTTCCATTTCTCTACCCTTCCATTAGAAGATGCTCCATCAGTGCAGACCATCAACCTTATGCCAATAGCCTCCCCCAACCTGAGGTCTATATCTACTACAAATCTGTAGGTTTACATGTGTCAGCCAAACCATTGGTTTCCAACTTCTGATGGTTCTCCTACATTCACCTTCCTATGGACATGTTGTACCATCTCTCGATGGCCCCATTTTGATGCTCGCCTAGCATTTTTGCCTACCGATGACTTCCCAGAGCATGCCTCTCGATGGCGATTCTGACCATTCATCTTTTGATGGCCAACATCCAATGGCACTCCAACTCATGAAAACTGATGGTCATTCTAACTCCAACATTTGATGGTTGTTTTGTATTCATCTGCATTACATTATGATGGTCATTCTATGACCATACGACAACTGATGGCTCCATGAAATGTTCTGAGAATACTCACCTACTGATGGCTCTAATGCACGTTGCCTCAACCCTTTGCCTACTGATGGAGATATTGAACACCACCAATTCCTTCATCTACCTCAGTTGTTATCTCTTCACCTTTATGGCAGTTGAGGACTTAACTCCATAGAGGATGGGAGGGTTTCAAACCCTAGCCTCGGCCTATAAGTACAAGGGGACTACCAACAAAGATAAAATCCTTCATTGATGATTCCTGCCTGCCACTTTCTATCCAAACATTCAAACTCTTGCTACCATCAACCTTTGCCATTGGTTAAGCTCCCACCACCACTCCACCAAGGCTCCAAGCTTCTAACCTCGAAGGAAGTTTGTCCTGCGATGCCCATCACCAGTTGTTTTGATCCCAACCTTAGTCAACAACTACTCCTTCTCACAGTGAAAAGATTTGACCATGAAGAAGGGAGAACGACGATCCATTTCCACCTCAGAGGAAAGTCCAATGTGGTCTTTCTTCTTCTTCATCCCCCATTAGTTTACAATACGAAGACAATATTCTACATATCACAAATTTTCTTTCTTTCACTACTATGATTATGGCTTTCTTTATCTCTTCTCCTGTTGTTGTTTCTATGAGAAAGTACTCACCTCTCTAGGGTGCGGGGGAGTATCCCCACAATCTAATTTGATTCACTTATTTGTATCTCTTATTGTATGGAACAATATGTTCTTTGTATCGATTATTATTGTGCTTATATTCTTTCATGATCATCAAGTTTATGTGTAAATCAACTTCTCAGTGTAGAGAACTATGAACCTAGGATCTAGGATTCCTATTTCTTTATGTTAAAACCTTGATGAGAATTTCTGGCGACAGATGTATGATTTTTAGGTAATGCAAGGGCAAGGTTAGATTGATATTTGTCTTGGTTTTAATTCTGACATCATAAGGGGAATTTTCTTAGTCTCAACACATGTATTCAAGCTTCAAATGATGCAGTGAGAGATTGAATGATAGGTAGTGGTAGTGAAACACATTCCATCCTAGTATTCTATAAATTTATTTATCAACCCTTTTAATTCAGACTTTACTATTTGTAGCCTTAGTTTAATAAATCAATGAAAATCTTCTTTAAATAGTATTTCTTGTGTGGTTAACTTGATTAGTAAATTGTTAAAAACATTGTTCTTTGGGTTCAAACCTGAACTATACTAAAATAGCATTTGTTCACTTGCGGGTGGTTATTATTTTAAGTTATTAAAGGTAAACTCTAGGGATTTCCCCCATAGGGAATTTTCCATTGTGATAATGTCTATGTCACTTTTCTTTAATAATCCTCACCATAGGGAGTGACAGGGGCCACATGGGGACTTGGTTTTGGTATCTTTTGTGAAACAAAATATCTTTGTCATGTTCCTGTTGGGTGCTGAGTTGGGAGACAATGAAGAAGGTATTTTGTAGTCGGTTGGAAACTACAACCTTTACATTGATAGAAACATAGACGGGGAATTTTCATCATAAAAGAGCACCGATAGGGTGCTAAGTGGTGGTGGAAGCCATTATTTCAAGAAGGGGGGTCCTTGTATTGGTTTTTGAGGTCATTGATCTTCATCTTCAAAGTTATGGGAGAAGTGAAATGGACATGGAATATGCCATCTACAATTACATTGGCCATCTTAATGTAGCCTTCCCAACCATCAATAAGCATAAATGTTGTTGGCAATGTTTCCCACTTTCATGGAGAAATATCCACCATTGTATAGAATAGATATCCAAACATCATTAAGGGATGAGATATTTTAAATGCAATCAGTCTGGAGGAGAGCCATATCAGGTTGAAGATAGGGTGGTATGCGGTTTAAAAACTATAATAGCAAGTCAATAAGGGGTACCATGGTAGAGATGATGAGTCTGTATACTAGAATAGTTTAAAGTAAAGACCTAAAATTCTTGTGTATGAGATTTTTTAGAGAAAAGGCAATGACATGATAGTGGATGTAGTAGGCATGTTTAAAAGGTGAGAGTTGGGTCACCAGTGCTATCTGTGAGGTGAGTTATGGCTGGCGGTGGAGTTTTTGGTGATGGAGACATGAATCATATATTTGGTTAGTGGAAATAACTTTAATTGTACTATTAATAAAGTCCACCGATTTTGGGGAGAAGGGGTGTGAAAGAATTTTTAAGTGGTAGGGTGGAAAACAAATGCAGAAATAATACAAAAAGTAACAATGATTCTTATATAACTTTCAGAGAAAAAATATGGCTACATGAAGATGTTTGTAAGAGAAACCTAGTGGTTTGTGCCATGAATAGAAATGGATGATGTTTATAGAAAGGTAAGTGACACGGCCGATGAATCCATCTACACAAGATGATCAATGAGTGGTAGGCCATCGGTGTAGACTACAGGGTGAATAAAAAGAAAGAAGAGGAATCTGAAGAGGTGTACAATGCATAGGATTGGTGATAACTATGTGTAGAAATCTTAGAACAATGTTTGAAGTGGCATGGTAAGGGGTCTAGGAGTTACAATCAAAAGAGAATAACATAATAGATAGAAAGTTCAAGGGAGATGCTCGTAAGAATTCTTTAAGTAGGGTAAGTGAGTTAAGAGTGGATGGGTAGATTTGTTAATTGGAGAGGATACTAAGTTTAGACAACCAAAGAATAAAAATATTACACCATCAATACACAACAAAATGAAGGTAGGGAGGGTAGATAAAAATAGAGCCAAGATCAAATAAATACTAAAGAAAAATAGAAGATTGAAGCTACCATAGATAAAATAGGGGCTATGTTGGTGAACAAAATGATAAACCAAGATGATGTGTGTATACTGTAACAGATTAACAAGTGGTGCATGTTAAGATGTGGGAAGGGACAAGTATATGCTAGGTGAGTGACATAACAACTAGGTTCACACACTAGGGGATAGAGAATTTGAGAAATGGCAATCAATCGATTCTAGGGATACCAAAAAGGGGTTTGAAAGACAGAGTGCGGTGGAGTGATGCACACACAACAATAGTGAGTGATATTAGGGTAGGTTTAAGAGATGTGGGAACCCTAGAGTCACAAAATCACAAAGGTGAAAGGTAAGGGGTGGAGAAGAAGAAGAAGGGGAAGGGGAGTAGAAAAAGGCCAATAAATATCCCAAAGGAAAAATGAGCACGAGTTAGCAACAAGTAGTATATAATGTAGGGTTTGGTGTGTCCCTTCTAATGGTGTTACACACTACTCAATTGAAATTTGAGTAGATGCATCTTCACGTGATCAGGACACATGTTGGGATCACTTTTAATTTTTATAATGACCTAAACTTACACACCTACTTCTACTAAAAACACTATACCCACAAGCACACAAGGTCATGTCATAGTATAGGAGGGAGGCAAATATAGGGTCAATCCATAGAGAGAAAAGGGAGCACTAGAGCTAGGTTAGTTTTGGGCTAGGTTCCTACTACGTAGTCTAGGGTTGAAGGGTTAAAGGTTGGTTTTTTTATTACACTAAAGGTTGAGAAAATGAGCAAGTAAAGGAAGACCAGCAATATCAAAACCTAAGTTAACCCTAGATAGTTAATTCTATTGAGCAAGCAAAGACAATGCAAACAAAGAAAAGAAAATATCAATCTACATGAAGGCAAGCAAGGATAAGTCTACACTACCCTAAACTAGAAAACAGATCAACAACGCAATTAAAGATCTAGGTTAGCAAGAACAAAGCATAACAGGGCAAGAAGATAACTTAAAAATTAAAGAGCTAACTAAGCTAACATTAGCTAAGAAAGAAGGTAATTAGGGTTTTAAAGCAATAAAGGGGTGTGTGGGTTCTTTGGGGGATGCACTTATTAATTATGTTGGGGGTGATATGTAAACATAATGATTTCATTTAGATTATAAAACCAAATGACAAGCTATAGTCTAATGAATTGTCCTAAACTACTAACTTCTCGTGGATATACTAGGTTGTGTATAGGGGAACTAGTCCTAACACCCCCTACTACCCTTGTGATGCTCAATTGGGTTAGGATTTAGGTGAAATTCAATTAGAGTCTAAACTATCCTAGGTTTCTAGGTTAGATGGTCTTAGGGTGATTAGGGGTTGAGGGTAGTAATGGGAGTGGAAGTGAGGTTTTAGGCCTCAATTCACCCACATTCTAGCCTTGAGAAAGCTACATGCTAAGCTCATTAAATTCATCTAAAATAGATATTGAGATCTCTAAAATAGGGTTAGGAGAATTGATTAGAATGTAGGAGGATGGGTAGATAGCTAGGGATCCATGAATTGGACCTAGGAGCAAATCCCAAAATTCACACATACAAGCAATTTCCCTAAATTCCTAGGTGATTTCAAGCACAAACCAACAAGAAATTCATGTAGTGTGAGATATAAATAGAACATAATCATTATTAAATAATATTACAATGTTTATGTATCATTTCCCCCCAACCTGGTATTAAAGTAATATTTCTGGCCCCAAACAGCCCACCCAAGTGGCCTAGCTGCTCATGGAAATGGAAAATACAAAATGAAAGGAGAAAGAGGTAGACGAAGCCATGGAGCTCGACATAGATGGAGCAATAATCCTTTTTAGCTACTGCAATATGTATTCCTCCTCCCTCCAAGGTACAAGGGGCATGTAATGATGGTGGAATAGGGTCAAAACACTAGGAAACTAGGGTTTTGGTGATGGAAATGGTGAAATGGAGGTAGAAATGGAGTTGAAATGTTAATGGGCAAAAATGGCGTGATCGAAGGTAGCTAGTGGTGGCCAACCTTGTGCTCCAGCTGCCACCTAGGTATATATAGGTGTGGGGAAAGCAAACAGTCTTTTAGGGGTAAAGTGATAAGTGTAGTGCAAAAGTATCTAGGTTTTTGTAAGTAGCACGGCCGTGGAATTCACCACGACTGTGGTGGAGTGGGGTGAGAACGGTCATGGTGGAGTGGAATGATAGTGATGAAAAATGGGGAAAAATCATAGTAACTTGGTCAAATTTGTACATGAAGTAGCACGGTTGTGGTGGACACCAAGGCCATGGTGGGGCAAGGGTAGCACGGGCGTGGTGGTCACCACGGTCGTGGTGCCTTAGAATGATCTGCCCGTTCTTTGCTCCATTGTCATTCTGCATTAGCTGCCACACGACCGTGCAAGGTTGCACGACCATTCTGGGTCCATCTACCATGGACATTCTGAGTAGCACAACTGTGGTTATTCTTACATTACTTGAAGTTGACTCTATTTATTTTGGATGAGCCATTATGGCCGTTCTGATGTACCATGGTTGTGGTTGTCTCTGTTGCAACACTTTGACTTGATTCCTTGGATTTTCTTAGACATCTTTGCTTTAATAGAGCTTTGGACATTAGGGGTGGGTTGAGGGAGCCTTAGACCTCACTTTAGGCCTCTCTAAGAGTAGATAAATCCTCAGATCACCCCTTCTCTCTTGCTTCCATCTAAGCATGGTCCAAATGCCAAAAAAATGCAAATAATGACCATAAGTGCATATTATTCAAATATTCATATTAGGGGAAATAACATGTAATCTAATAGGTATAGTTGTGATTGAAATGTAATATGACACAAGATGAAGCCCTAAAATAGGGTTGAATCACCACCCCAACTTAAAACGTACTTGTCCTCAAGTATGCTCCAACTCAAACTCTCTACAATTTTTTTTCACAATCACGAAATGACAAATGCAATGCAATAGGTCAATATTGACTAAATTGGCTCAAATATGACTAAGTATATGCATTCCACCTCTCTAGTATCCTCTTTCACAAACCAATCATAATTAGAGCATTGAGTCTGCAAACTTCAAATATAGAGCACAAAAAACACAATCATTCTGCATGGTTGTCATATCACTTGGAGTAAACCATTTCATAGTAGCAAAGGTCAAAAATGACTAATTTTTCTATTTTACATTCATGAATCCAATCTCATATTTCCATCCACACTAAGTAACCCACGTGGCTGTGAAAAAGGAAAAATGATCTAGGTTTGATATTTCCTAGCTCCATGGGTATGCAAAAGGAAGAAAGGGTGGCGGTAAGAATTTGGAGTGCTTTTACAGACTCATATTTTCTTTATTTATATGCTCTTAAACATGAGCATCTTTTATTTTATTTTTGCATTTTTCTATTTTTATTTATCTTTTCCCTTAATGTGGATAGGGCACATGATGATGAGAGTGAAGTGGGGGTATGGATATGGCCAACCCAAACTTTTGGAGGTGGCCAAGGCTGAATGTGTGTACTTTGGCATCCTTTCATGAGGCGGAGAGGTAAGAAGATGGCAGAAGAAAAGTGAGTCAGAGAGGGGTTACTAGTGTGGACATCAACATGAGATATCTTGTATGAAAGTTACTCTAAAAATTTCATCAAAAAATGACACACCACATGAATGAGAAATATTAAATCCATATTTCTATCGTGAGATTCTACAAAACTCTAAGCATTTACGACTTGCTTCAATCACAATTCAACCAAATAGTTCACAAGCATAAGAGAGGTGGTGCACATGTACAAAGTTAGGATTGAGGCCATTTAGCAATAAATCATGATAAATCACTTGCATTTATCAACAATCATCATTTTCAATTTAAAGAATAGAGATTGGGTCATAACACACTTTTAGGTAAGAAATTCTAAATTTGGGAAAAATTGGTCAAAACGGTGTCAAGTTGCCTCCAATCACATCTAAACCTTCATTATGAAAAAATAAAATAGGCAAACAAGAAAATCCTAGTTATTACATACAAAAATTACCAAAAATCTACATAATGTGCAATGCATGTCAAAAAGAGCAAAATTTTTAAAATTACACAAAAATTGACAGAAAGTAAACTAGATGATATGCAAGCATGAAAAGTAGGTAAAATCTAATCTAGATAGTAAGAGGAAGAAATAAACTAAGAAAATAAAATTAAATGGCAGGTGAAATACAAAAAGAGTGAAATGAGAAAAAGGACATACTGCCCTACCACCCCAAACTTTTGAATCATGTTGTCCTCAACATGACACTAAAGTATAGGAGTGATAGGGTAGATGATCATTGTGGTGGCTCCAGTGGTGGTCCTCCATGTGGTCTAGGATGTTGGTAGTAGGTGCCCTAGTAGTTTGACTATGGAGACGGGTAGAAATTCTAAAATGCAGATTGTGCGCCCCACCAATCTTCCCCCCACTGGGGGTTCCTCTGTGCATGGGCATGCTGAAACTGATACATGTGGTTGATCTGATAGTGCATCTATTGATGATCCAACCACATTGCATCCTATGTGCATTAATATCCTTGTTGTTCCCTCAGTATCCTATCTTGTGTGCTCTGAATTCCCTCCAGCTATGCATTTATAGTCGACATGTCGTTTGCGTTCACTGAATGTTGTTGTGATGTCTCTGCCTCTCATTGCCTCACCCTACGCATCTCTCTCTCCTCAACTGTCCTCCTCCTCTCAGTAGTTTCCTGTGACTCTCCAAGTCCTTCAGGTAGATCTTTGGGTTGATCCTGCCATGTGTCTCTAGGGTGCTCCTCTTTCCACCTCCTCAAGATATCCAAAAAATCTAGAGATGGATCACACCCCTCTAGGAGAGGTGTGGCATGGTAGGGGAGCTCCAATGAAACTCTTGCATAGGGTGGGTTGACTTGGTATATAATATTATTATTAATCACTAAAATCATGGATGAGTGAGTCAAGTAGTGTAGGTCCACAATATTCCCTCCTTCTACCTTGGTGTAACCAGATACATCATGCTCCAGGGCTAGAGCAAGTGAAGTCAAAATCCCTCCCATAATAAAAGGATTCTTGCTCTTGGATGGGATTGTCTTCCTATGATCAATGATGAGGGACCCCAAATTTACATGTTTGCCCTACACCATCCATCCCAACACAAAGAGCTCTTTCTTAGTACAACTACCTTGATTCTCATACTGGGCAAAGATGGTGTTCGTCAAGACCTTCTGAATGTATCTCAAGATGGGATTACAAATTGGACTTGTCTTTGATTTTCCCTACACAAAGTTTCTTTGTCCCATAATTATCTTCTACATGGATGCATAGTTCACATTGGTTTCTGTATCTATGCTTCCTTGATTAAGTACTTCTTTTGCCTCTGGGGTTGGTGTGAAAATGCTATTGCGAAAGGATGCAGTGACAAGGTAAGTGCCATTACCCAAAGTGACACTAATGGTGACCTGTGAGACTTTCTCTAGGATTGTAAAGAATTGTTGTGTAAGCTCTACATAGGTCTCCTGGACTATGGTCAACACCTTAAATAACCCAATGGTTTCCAAGATATCCAGAAAAAATATAAAAGATACCCAAAGACTCCATTGTCTCCTGACAAGCATAGAGAGTGGCAATCACTCGACGTGTCAGGCACTCCAAGTACATTTGCTTCTTCACCTTCTTGCTCTTACCCTCAGGTGTTGCCTCGTGATGTGCTTCAAGTGCATCCTCTTGTTGTGCATCTAGCATTATTTCGTCTACATCATCTATAAGTAGTCATCGTCGTGCTTTTAGTTGTGATTGTGGTGTTACAAATGCCAAAGGATGGGTCAAAGTCGATTCTCAAGCCACTGAAGTAGATAGTTTAGGTGATGATGGCAGTGGTGCTGCTCTGGAGGAAACAAACTTCTGGGCTGCTACCCGACCTCCTCTAGGTAATCTAGAGGACTCCTCCATCATGGAATCCACCGACACCACCATATGGGGAGATTCTCCATGTGAAGGGGAAACTGTCGATGGTGGTGGAAGAGTTAGGGATGCCAATGGAGTTGAAGATGAGCTATTATTGGATCAAAGGCCGTAGGAGATCACATCCTTAGTCTTTGCCACGGATTTCTTAGCCATTTGCTTCATCTTTGGCTGAAAGTTCTAGAGAAATTAGGGATTTTTAGCTTTCTCTGAAGAACGGGGTTGTTGGGGTAGATTGGAGAAAAGAGGTGGATTTTGTGGATGATTTGGGGTAGACATGATGGATGGAGGTAGAGAAAATGTTATGGAACTAATTTGGGGCAGATTGGAGGTGATTTGGTGGAAAATTGGAGGTGAAAGAGGTGAAGGACGGCACTGCCATCTTCTCTCATGTGCGGAACGACCGTTCCGTTCACGCAAGGGTGAATAAGAAAGTGAAGAAAAAAATTGAAAATTGCTGACTTTAGTGATGGATCAGGCCACAACACGGTTGTGTTCCATAGCATGACCGTGGTGGCTCTCCTGCTGCACGACCATGTCACTCCACACATCTATTCTAACTAGGAAGCTACACGGCTGTGCTGCCTTACACGATTGTGATGAGTTTGTTCTTCAATTTTTTTTTATTTTCTATTGATTTGAATGTACCACCACGACCATTCCATGGCACCACAGTTGTGGTGAGTACCGTGGCAGTTCATTTCAACTGGAATTTCATTAAAACATTAATTCTTTGGTCTAAAATGATTTTTCATGAATTCTTTGTCTAAATTTCATCTAATGTTCCTCATTTTAATTTTTTTTCACTTGCAAATCTTAAAACTAAACAAAAAAAATTAAAAATAAGTGTGTGTGTGTTTTCTTGGAAAAGTGTAAAAATAACCAAAAGTATCAAAAAATTGAAGGTTGGGCGAAAAATTCCCAAACCTATGTGGGTTGCCTACCACAAGAATTGAGTTTCATGCCTTCCATTGGGCTTCTTGGAGATTCTTCCATTGCTCAACCATTTTGAATTTTCATGTGACCATTCTTGCAATAAATGCATCTCTCATTTGCACTCAACCTATGCTCCTCGTCTCTTTAATCACCAAAGTTGTCATCAAATCTTTCATCCAGATCTCCTTCTCTCAAATGACTAATTAGACTCTTGAAGTGACCATGTCCAATATCCTCATCTCGAACTCGCCAGTTTGAGGACTTGAATATGTTGATCTTTATCTTCATGTCCATGAAATAGATTCTCATTATGCCACTACGAGCATGTATCTCAACATCATTTGTAGATAAGAATGGTCTTCCCAAGATTATGGGGATCTTCCTATCATCGGGCTCCATGTCAAGAACAATGAAATCGGCCAGGAATGCTATGTCTTTTTCCTTGTCTATCATCACCAAAACATCATCCACCCTTCCTCTTGGTACTTTGATGGAACGGTATGTAATTGGAGAGTGCAACGTGTTTGTTTCAACTTGCCCAAGCCCAACTCAATATAGAGACTATATGCCATCAAATTCACACTAGATATTAAGTCAAGTAGGTATTTTTCTATGTGATGTCTTCCAATGTAGTTAGGTATGATTGGGGATCCTGGGTCTTTCTTCTTCACTAGAAGTGAGTGTTGGAGGATTGAGCTCACTTGTTCAGTCAACTTGAATCTCTTTGGTATTCTCCCTATTGACCTTCTCTTCATAGTGCATAAGTTGTTAAGAAACTTGACATATGATGGGATTTTCTTAATAGCATCCAACAATGGAATGTTGACCTTCACTTGGAAAAACATCTCAAGAATGTCAACATTATGGCAAAACATTTGTCTCCTCCTTACTTCTGGTGGCTGATCTAATGCTTCAACAAATGGTTTCTCACTTACTTTGTCCTTGCTTGCATCAACATGAGGTGGAATACTATGGATGGTAGGACCTATAAATGGAGAGTGAGGTGGAGAACATGGTATCCCAACTCAACATGCAGTGTCATAGAATCATCTTTGACAATCTCAATCATAGTATCACCACTTGGATTCCTTTGCTTTGCTTTATCAACCTTTCTTTGACTTGCGGGATGCTCAAGAGATTTTCCACTCCTTAGAACTGACACAACACTTCCTTTCTCATGTTGGAGAGGGGGAGCTAGTTGTGGTTGTAGAGAAGGTGAAGGTGGTACTTGGTATTAAAATTGGGGTAAAGGGGGAAATTAAGGTTGGAAGGTGAATTTATTGGAAAGTTTTGGTTATGGAGGGGGAGAAGGAGTGTAAAGATTGGGATTGTCTTGGAAGTGGTATATGGGCTGCACTTGCATGGGAGGTGAACTATAGAAAACTTGAGTGGATTTTGTAGGTCTACTTGCTTCATTTAAACTCATTATGGGCCTTAAAGACAACTTTTTTTCTTAGAGAGAAAGTATGGAAGATATATGCTCTATCCTTTCATCAAGTCTTGTCACATTCATTTGTATGTCATAAAATCTCTTCAACCTAGAGAGAACCGCTTCCTAAAACCTTGAGCTATATCTTGGACTTTGGGGTTCCATGTAGCTATAAGAGTGAAGTGTCTTCTTTTGTTCACCATAGAACCCAAAAGAATTGACCGAGTGGCAAGGAACATTTGTCACTTGGTTCTTCATGAAGCTCACCATGTCACCAAGAATCTTCATCACTTGCGGGCTTGAGTCACTAGGAGTCGAAGATGTCACACCAAAGGTATGGAAACCATCATTCATCATGATAGAATGTCAAATTCTTGAACTTTCTACCAGCTACTCAAACAAGGGCCATATCTCCTCGGGTGGCCTACCCATGAAAACTCCTCCCCAAGAACAGTTTATTGTAGCTTGATCCTTTGGAGATAGATTGGAGTAAAAGGAATGAACTTACTGCCATAAAGGGATCTCATCGTGTGAGCACTCTCTCAACATCTTCTTAAATCTCTCCCAAGCATTGTGAAACTTCTCATTGCCCATCTTCTTGAAACTCGATAATGCATGCCGCATTTGTGTCTACCTTTAAATGGAGTAGAATTTCTTTAGGAAGGCATTCTTCATCTCTTCCCATCGCATGATGTCCCTTATTGAATCATACCAATCTTTGGCTTTGTCTTTGAGGGAGAAAGAGAACAAGGTCAACTGGATTGTGTCATCATTGGCGCTTGGCATCCTGAAGGTGGACAAACTTCAAGAAAGGAGTCTAAGTGCTTGTAGGTGTTCTCACTCTCTAAACCGTGGAATGTGGGTAGGATCCAAAGAAGACCTAGAGCGACATAGAATTGCTCCCTTTGCATTTGATCAATTATGATAGCAATTGGCGATTTGTAGTTTCTATGCATGAAGTAATCTTGAAGTGTCTTGTGAGATGCATTTTGGCCTTCCATCTTCTCTTCTCTGAGTGTCTTGTCACATGCATAAGGAAAAACCAAACAACAAAAAGCAAGTTAGCAAACCAATATGCAAAAATAATACAAAGAATAAAGAATAAATACTAGCAATGATGAGGGCAGTAGGAAAAGATCAAAGTAAAACTAACTATATAGATCGAGCACTTTTCTCCCTAGAAACGACACTATAAAGCTTGGTGCATCCCTGGTAATGGTGTTACACACTACTCAATTGGAATTTTGGTAGATGCAACTCTGCGAGATCGGGACACGGTGGGATCACTTTCAAAATTTATAATGACCTAAACCTTTACACCTATTTTTACTAAAAATAGTATACCTGCAAGCGCACAAGGTCATGCCATGGTATAGGAGGATGACAAGTATAGGGTCGATCCACAGGGATAAAATGGGGCACTAAAGCTAGGTTAGTTTTGGGCTAGGTTCCTACTACGGAGTCTAGGGTTTAAGGGTTTAAAGGATGATTTGTTGATTACACTAAATGTTGAGAAAATGAGCAAGTAAAGGAAGACAAGAAAGATCAAAACATAAGTTAACCCTAGATAATTAATTCTACTAAGAAAGAAAAGACAATGCAACCAAAGAAAAGAAACCCTAGATAGTTAATTCTATTGAGAAATAAAAGACAATGCAAAAAAAGAAAGGAAAAGATCAATCTACACTGAAGAAAGAAAGGAGAAGTCTATACTACCCTAAACTAGTGAATAGGGGAACAAAGCAATTAAAGATCTAGGCTAGCCAGAACAAAGAAATAATAGGGCAACAAGTTAACTAGGCAAATAAAGAGCTAACTAAGCTAACATTATCTAAGCAAGAAGGCTATTAGGGTTTAAAAGCAATAAAGGGGTGTGTGGGTTGTTTGGGGGATGCACTTATCAATCAGGTTGGGTGGATATGTGAACATGATGATTTCATTTAGACTATCAAACCAAATGACAATCTATAGTCTAATGAATTATCCTAAACTACTAACTGGCCATGGAGATGCTAGCTTGTGTATAGGGGAACTAGTCCCTAACACCCCCTACTACCCTTGTGAGGATCAATTGGGTTAGGGTTTAGGTGCAATTCAATTAGAGTCTAAACAAGCCTAGATTTCTAGGTGAGATGGTCTTAGGGTGATTAGGGGTTGAGGGTAGTAATGGGAGTGGAAGTGAGGTTTTAGGCCTCAATTCACCCACATTCTAGCCTTGAGAAAGCTCCATGCTAAGCACACTAAAGGCATCTAAACTAGATACTTCCATCTCTCAACTAGGTATAGGAGGATTGATTAGAATGTAGGAGGATGCATGGCTAGCTAGGTTGGGATATATCAATTGGACCAAGCAGAAAATCCCAAAATTCACACATACAAGCAATTTCCCTAAATTCCTAGGTGATTTCAAGAACAAACCAACAACCAATTCATGTACAGTAAGATAGAAATAGAACATAATCCTTAGTAAATGTAATTACAATATTTACATATCATTTTCCCACAAAATGGTATCAAAGTAACATTTTGGCCCCAAACTGCCCACCCAAGGGGCCTAGCTACTCATGCAAATGGAAAATACAAAAATAAAGGAGAAATAGGTAGAAAAAACCATGGAGATCAGTGTAGATGGAGCAATCCTCCTCTTCAGTTGCTACAAGACATCCTCCTCCTTTCTCCAAGGTGCAAGGGGCATGTAATGATGGTGGAATAGGGTCAAAACACTAGGAAAGTAGGGTTTTGGTGGTGGAAATGGTGAAATGGAATGGAATGGAGGTGGAAATGGATAAGGGGTAAAACCGGCATGATAGAAGGTAGCTAGGGGTGGATAAATTCGTGCTCTAGCCGCCACCTAGGTATATATAGGTGTGGGGGAAGAAATAAGTCAAGTAGGGGTAAAGTGGGAAATGCAGTTCAAAAGTAGCTAGTTTTTTGTGAGTAGCACGGTCGTGGTGGAGTGGGTGAGAATCGTCGTTTTGGAGTGGAACGACCATGACGAAAAATGGGGAAAAATCATAGTAACTTGGTCAAAGTACATGAAGTAGCATGACCGTGGTTGTCACCACAACCGGGGTGGGGAAAGGGTAACACAGCCATGGTGGTCACCATGGTCGTGGTGGCTTGGAATGCTCTACTTGTTCTTGGCTCCACGGTCATTCTACATCAGTTGCCACACAGCCGTGCAATATGGCACGGTTGTTCTATGTCCATCTACCACAACCATTCTGAGTAGCATGGCCATGGTGATTCTTGCATTGCTTGAAGTTGACTCTGTTGATTTTGGATGAGCCAACACAGTCGTTCTAATGTACCACGGCCGTGGTGGCCTCTTTTGTAGCACTTTGACTTGAGTTCTTGGATTTCCTTGGACATCTTTTCTTCAATGGAGCTTTGGCCACTAGGGGTAGGTTGAGGGAGTCTAGGACTTTAATTTAGGCCTCTCCAATAGTAGAGAAACCCTCAGATCACCCCTTCTCTCTCTTCTATTCAAGCATGGTCCAAATTCCTGAAAAACATTCAAATAATGTCCATAAGTGCATTTTATACAAATATGCATATTAGGGGAAATAATATGTAATCTAATAGGTATAGATGTGATTGAAATGCAATATGACACAAGATGAAGCCCTAAAATAGGACTGTATAAGGGTTTAGTGGGTTCTAGAACCCCAAAGCCACAATATCATGAGAGAGGAAGAGGGAAACATGATGGGAAGTAAATGGCATGCGATATTAATGAGAGGGTCGATCCATGTGGAAGGGGATGCCTATGAGAAGGAGACATGACTTACAAGAACTTACCTAAAAGTCATTGGGAAAATGAGGAGGCATAGATGAGGTCGCAATCCATCCATGAGCACCAAACATGGGAGCACAATGTTTTTGAAACTAGATAGAGGAAGCAAGAAATTTAGAAACAAAATGATATTACTGACTCATTGAGGCATGAAACATGTAGTATCCTTAAGAGTATTTTTGCCTTACTCAATGAAGAAGTCTAGTGCAGTAGTGTAGAGAGAATACCCTCCATGTATGAAACAACTATTAGAGCATAGAAGAGTGCAAACACAAATTGCAATGACCGAGCGAATGATACTTGATCGTTCTTCAAATAATCACTCATGGAGGTGCAGAGAAATGATAGCAACTGTAGTGAAGTGAGAAGAAAGAAAAACTAGAGACTTTTTGGTTTTTGAATCTTGAAAGACTTTCCTATGCCTTTTTTAATAGGAGCATACCATGGATGAATGGTTCTTAGTGGTTGTGGTTTCCAAATAAACAAAGTGCAATTGTAGTCTCGAAAAGATGTGTCACATGTTAAAATTTGTTAAGTGGTCCAAGGGGAAAAAGCAAGTCGGGGCCGCACCCATGCAAGGTCCCACTGGAGGAGTGATTTTCACCCCCTTGCATCCCGTGATGTGACGTACCTAACGTGGTGAGATAAAATATTTTTGAAATAGGCCAACCCAAATCCAATTGGGATTCCCCATAATGTGTGTGTGAATCATGTGTCCCATTGTGGTCCTCATTAACCTATGGATAAGAACT
This sequence comes from Alisma plantago-aquatica, assembly GCA_963693085.1. Classification (NCBI taxonomy): domain Eukaryota; kingdom Viridiplantae; phylum Streptophyta; class Magnoliopsida; order Alismatales; family Alismataceae; genus Alisma; species Alisma plantago-aquatica. Next base: position 842,984,410 of record OY856414.1, read on the forward strand.
CGTATATAAGGAGGATAAATATTATGAAACAACCAATATGGGACAATTACATTGTGGCTTTTCTTTGAAATAATCCTTAGTATTTCACAGAAAAATAAAAAGCACTTTGAATAAAATGATCACTAGAAAAACATAAACAAATGACATGCATAATCTTTAGTAGAACTATGTTCATTGAACAAAAACATAGAGTAGATGTTCTTGATCCATAGAGGGTAGTTACAACTAAGTTCTTGAACCAAAATCCATTTTATTTAACACAAGACCATTACTTAAATGGCATTCATAAGATCAATTACCCTTCTTACAGTTTGGCACTTCTAGGCCATGTGCTTACTGGGAATATTAATGAGTACTCTAGATATCTACCCAAATCTCAAAATGAGTGACCCTAGTCCACTCTCAAATAGTTGGACATTCATCAAGTAAATGTTATATTTATATACGCCACCATCAATGGCTATGAAATCTATTATGAAAAATATATTTCACTTAACCACTACAAATTATTATTTACATCATAAGAATGAGATACTAAATATTACAATACATTGAGTCATCTAGTAACTTAGTTTTTCCCATTGAACCTCCTTCACGGGATCACCGGTCATGAAGTTTGGTTGTCCATATCTTTGACTTCTAATATGGGCATATTCCCATTCTCCTCTATGTGATGCTCACTAGTCTTTGATTTAATGGATTTGTCAAGAATCAACCAAGTTAAATTCCTACTTTACATAATCCATTGAGATTATGCAAACACATTTAAGCTGCCACACAATATTATGACATAGACGAATATGTCTACTCTTCGCATTATCAACTTTGTTTTGAGCTCTTTCTATGGCTACTTGATAATCACAATGCATAAACAATGGTAGAGAAGGTTTCTCCCAAATGTGAAGATCCATTAGAACATGTCTTAGCCATTTGGCTTCAATGCCAGCCTTTGTAAAGGAAATAAACTTAGATTCCATAGTATATTTATCTATACATGCTATCTTGGTGGATTTCCAAGACACAACACCTTCAACCATGGTGAAGATGTAGCCACTTGTAGATTTCAATTCATTTGAAATAGAAATCCAATTAGCATCACAATATTCTTCTAGAGCATTTGGAGATCCACAAAAAATTAATCCAAATAATTGTTCCTTTTTTATATTTGAAAATTGTATGTAGAGCATCCTAATGATCTTTGTTATAATTTTTAGTATATCTACTTGATCTCCCCATTGGAAATGTTATATCTGGATTAGTATTCATTAAGTGCATCAGGCTTCCAATTACTTATGCATACTTGACTTTTTGAACACTAGTATATTTTTTTCTTAAGACTGCAATTAGTATTAAGAGGTGTGCTAACTGTATCACAATCAAACATTAAAAATATTTTGAGGATTTTCTCAACATAATGTTCTTGAGAGATCATGATGCAGTCATCGCAGTAAAAATATTTTAAGGATGTTCTAAACATAATGTTCTTGAGAGATAATGATGCAGTCATCAATTTAAAGAAGTTAATTCCCAAAATTACATTTGTTTCTCCCATATCTTTCATATCAAGATTAAAAGAAAAGAAAACTTTTGTACTATTTATGATATCAAACAAGAATGCCATACACATAAAAGCATATAATATTACAATATTGGTTATCAACTTTAAAATATATGCATTTTTCTCCTTCATTTATATAGAACCCATATGATACAATGACTTTATCAGATTTCTCATGGCACTGTTTAGGTGGTTTATTTGAGCCAATAGAGATTTGGTTAATCTGCATACCTTATGTTTTCTCTGGAACAACATAACTTTCTGGTTGATCCATATAAATTTCTTCATCTAAATCTCCATTCAAGAAAGAAATTTTGACATCCATTTGATGTATAATTAGTTTCTTCATAGATGTCAAAGAAATTAAATTCCTGATTAAAAAAATCTAGTTATATGATCAGAAGTATCAAAATAGTCAATATCCTTTTGTTGTCTATATCCCTTGGCAACTAATCAAGCTTTTTATATATATACAATCCCAATAATTTTTAATTTTCTTTTGAATATCGATTTACATCTTATGGTTTTGATACATGGTGGAAGATCTACTAACTCCCATGTGTGATTGGATAATATAAATTCAATCTCACTATTAACTGATTCCTTTCATAAAGAGGAATCAGATGAATCAATAGTGTCACTGAATATTGAGGATCATTATCAACAATAAAGGAATATAAGTCATCCAAGATTCTTTTCCTTCCTCATCCTATTGGATCTTCTAGGTTCTACATCATCATGTTCTAGAAAATCATTACTATTAGATGCACTTGGTATATTCTCAAAAGTTTAACTTGATGGATTATATACTTTTTTCATAGGGGTTTTCATAGGAAAGATATGCTAAACAAATTCAACATTATTAGATTCAACAATAGTATTAGATTTTACAACATTGTTGCTACATCTAAGAACTAAGAATATATATGTCGCTCTATTTTGAGAATAACCTATAAAAACACCATCTAGAGTTCTAGATCCTAATTTCCACTTTGTAGTTTCATTTAATAAGGCTTTAGCTAAACACCCCCACACTTTGAGATATTTTAAATTAGGAGGATATATTTTCCATGATTCATATATAGTCTTATTCATATCCCTACTAGTAATGCAAATTTGAAGAAAACAAGATGATAAATTGTTTCCCACACAAGTCATTGGGTGCTCCTAATTTAATTAATATAAAATTCATCATCTTTTTAAAGTTCTATTTTTACATTCATCAATCCCACCTGGTTAAGGCGTCAAGGATTTTATTCATGTATAATATCATGGGCTATAAAAAAATCATTAAATATAGAACAATCATATTCCCCACCCCTATCTGAGCAAAGACTTTTTGTTTTCTTATTAAGTTGATTTTCTACTTCTATTTATATTTAACAAACATCTCAAAAACTTCATATTTTGAATACAATAAGTATAATTTTGCATAGATTGACAAGTCATCTACAAATATGATGTAGATTCTTTTCCCACCTCTAGAAAAATCTCCTTTCAAATCTCCATGATTTTTATGAACTAAATCTAGAAATGCATAATCTATATGTAAAATATGAGGACACAATTTCTTTGTGGATTTAGTTTCAAGACATTATTGAAATTTGTTGTTTAAATCAATAACGCCATGTATATCTTTTAGTAGATCTAAAGATTTCATGTGTTGTACATATTGAAAATTAATATGTTCAAGTATAATGTGCCACATATCAAAGGATTCAACAATATAAGCAGAAGAGGAAATTTCAATTAGCAAAAGATTTTGGTACATTCAGAAGAAAAAAGCCATTTGAACAATACCCCATACCCAGGTAGTCCCCTAACTTAGAAAGAATGGTCTTGTTATATTTTGAAGATACCTTGACCCCAAACTTAACAAGTTGATATACGGAGATCAAATTAACTCTAATGTCTGAAACATATAACACATCTTTCATCATCATGATTTTTCCAAAAGTCATCTTGATCATGACGTTTCCCTTTCCGATCACAAAAGAAGAACTTGAGTTGCGCATAGTAAATTTTTGGGCATAACCCTCTTCCAGAATGTATTTCTTGTTAGGCTTTTCCAAATTTTAGATGCAATTTTAATTGGGAGTTATGTATCAGATAATTGATTAGATATCATACTCAGAGTAACATGTCGACAAATATGATTTTCTTTTTCTCAATCAACATAATCATTTTCATACTTTGGTTTGGATAAAGTAAATTCTACATTTGAAACTTCCAAAGCAGTAAAAAAAATCTTGCCAACCCCAATAATGCAATCCATTAAAAGGTTCAATTTTTTTAGCATCGGGAAAAAGTATTTGTGAAACAGTCAAAATAGTGACAATTTGTTTGTTAGAAGTTGAAGGAGTCACATATGTAGATAGGGTTTCAAACCCACCCATATTCGTATCCATCAGTTAAGAATCATACTCTTAAGATTGTGGTTCAAACTGGCTAGATGAAGTTAGAAATTTAGAAACAAAATGATGTTACCGACATGTTGAGGCGCTCCATATGCATTATCCTTAAGAGTATTTCCGCATTACTCAATGCCGAAGGTTAGTGCAGTAGTGTAGAGTGACTATCCTTTCAAGATACAACAACTATTGGAGTGGCAAAGTGCACACATGTAAATCACAACGTCCAGACAAATGACACTTGATTGTTTTTCCAACAATCACTCGTAGAGGCACAGAAAAATGGTAGTGGCAAGATTGAAGTGAGAAGAAAGAAAAATGATAGAGTTTTTAAATCTTGGAAGACATACTAATGCAATTTTGGTTGTCAAACAAACAAGGTGCAATAGCAGTCTCGAAGAGATGTGATACATGATAAAATTAGTTACGTGGGTCAAGGGGCAAAATCAAGCCGGTTAAAGGATTTCCAAACAAAAATGGCCTAAATTCAATTGAACTACCCCCCCATGTACTTGTGAAGCCCATGTCCCATTCTGGTCCTCAATTAACTTATGAATAATAATTAATATGTAATGAGGAGAGAAACTAATATGAGACTACAACATTATGCCTTTGCTTTGACATACAACAAGGCGCAACACAAAGTGGGGCCAAAAATTGAAGGGGGATTTGAGAGAATATTGAAAAAGTGAATTGAAGTTCCTTGAAAGAACATCGACATGAGGCATATAATAGAAGTGAGGTACTTCCAGTAGAGGATAATATGTGCGAGGTAACTCTGAGGTTGTGTTTAGTACGTGGCTAAAACATTGATGGTAACAGAGACGATAATGGTGATGGGAATGGGACAATATCCTTTAATAACATGTGCATTGTGATAGAGATAGGGATGGAAAAAACTTTAAAAATGTTGTTTATTACATAGTTATTGCAATAGTAAGGGAGATTTTTCTATAAAGAACACTCTACACAAGTAACAATCATATTTATTAGACTGGTTTTTTTGCATATGTTACAACCTCAATTTTGCATTTGTTTTCATAATTGAAATGTAAAGATTTTATGAATTGGATTTAATTGAAAAGATTGTATGCTTTGCTTCAAACAATGGATTACTTTGCAAATATCCCTTTTGATAGGAATTTTGTGATTCCTATTATTAGATTAATCCAATAATGGATATAAAAGAGAAGAAAGGAAGAAAAGTCCAAATAATAGAAAAAGATACAAGATAATGGATATTAAGCAAAGTATTTATTAAAATACATAGAAATCTTTGGAAAGTAGAATTAATGGCCACAATTGAATAAATTTTGTTTATATGTGATTTCTAATGAAAAAAATAGGAAAGTGGAAAAAGGAGATGAAAGATAATGAAAAATCCTTGAAAAGAGATATCTTAATAAAGAAATAAGTAAGATAATGAGAAATGAAGAATGTAGATGCAACTAGATGGATAATAAGTATCCTTAAAAAGAAATTTCGAAATATTAGTATTTCTTGAGGTCCAAGGAGTCCCAATAAAGAAGAAGAAAGAGAAAATGCAAATAATACAAAATATGAGAAAATTGTGCTACATAATTAATAACTTTTTGACGTTATCAATAGAAATGTTATTTGCTTTAGGAAAATAAGATTTCGTGGCAAATGGATTAAAAGTCAAGCATAGAGAAGATGAAAGAGATAATTTTCAAATTCCTAAATATTCAAGGAATATGGTTTATTAAGAAGATAATGAAGAGAGAGAAAATTGCTTCTTAATTAAGGAAATAGGTGTCCTTTTGGGAAAGGGACTTGTTACCTCATGGATGGGCATCCTAGGGCTTTGCTACCCTCCCCTATATAGGGGGTAGAACCCTTGGCCAAATCCAAGGGGATTCCATGCATCCTTCTCTCTTCTCCTTATTCCTTACTTACAAACCCTAATCGAGAAGGGTAAAGCTATCCCTAGAGCAACGATGGGCTGTGAAGGAGTTGTGTTGGAGGTTTGCCTCTTCTGCAATACCATGGGGTGTTTGGGTGATCGTCCCCTCATCCTAGTTGTACGCAGCAGCAGCAGCAACATGACTGCTTATGATGGCTGCGAGTTCTAGACTGCCGATCCCAATCCCAACCACCTCGGCGAAATCTTGGGACCTCCACAGACACGGCAGGGGGCGGAGGAGGTAGAGCAGTAGTCCCTGCTAAGCTCCCAACCTTGGGAGAGGTGGGAGGAGACCCCCACGAGCAGCTGAAGCCGGCGGCCGCTAGGGATCGTGAGGTGGAAGAAGACGGATGGGCGTTTGACGCTTTTGCCCCTATGAGTTTTAAAGAGTTAAGTGGCCACAAGAGGGTTTAAGCATAATCCCGTTATGTTTTCAAACAACCGAGCTACGTTGCATGAGTAGGATGACGTGACAGCCTGCCATTGGTCCAAGTAAGTAATTCTTACAAAAATCATATCTAATTAATGGTAGCTCAGATGGATACATATAATATATGAATTTTGCTCAGAAAAATGTGAGGAATCCATCAAAAATATATTTAGAAGCTAATTCATATTTAAATTCGAAAGGTAGTAGAAGTTATCCTTAGACCCTGAGGAGGCTTGGTAACAAGTTGTGAGGCCTTATACCTAGTTGGTTGTCCTTGAGGAGGACTCAATTCTAAGGTGTTACTCAAGTAGAAGGATAATAGGAAGTGCATGCCATACCTTGAAAATGCTTGGTACGTGGTTAAAAGGTTGAGCATGCAGTTGGACATCAAAAAGAGGAACCTATAAGAGGGGAAGTAGTAGTACCTGGTGCACCTGATGCTCATGATGAGATCTGAGTTTCCATAGATTTGAGCATGGCACTCCTCATGTTTAGAGGAATGGGAAACCCCTTGGATTAAGGTATATGTTTGATGAACCCCTCATATGTAGGTTGGTGACCTATGTATGTATGATGTTGGTCCAATGTTGAGGAATGAGAACAAGTAGGACCTACCATGGAGACCTAGCATGGTTTAGTAAGTGGTATGCTTGCTAGCTATGTGCCTTAGTAGTTTGACAGGGTTAAGCATACTCATATTGATGTAAACCCTAGGATGTTTGTGACCTTTGTTGCTGTCAAGAGATAGTTTCCTCCCATCCTGGGAGAGGACCCTTTTGTAGGGTATGAATCAACTTTTGTTGGGTTTGAGGAAACCCTAAGAGGTCTCATAAAATATTGAGAAGCTAAGTGGAGAGTACATAGTATGAGAATGAACATGTATATCCATACATAACCATCTCTAAGTGCATGCGGATGTGGTACCATAGAGATAACTAGTATGGGGCCTGACCGAGGTAAGTAGGTTGCCATGATCCCTTTGAAAGGATGCAAGTCAAGACCACAAATGCTGAGAGAGATGATGGAGACTTGGGTAAGGTTTTGAGTTGGATATGTGCTATGTTTGGATCCTAAGTTTATCCTAGGATTAGGTAAGGATAAGACCATGGGAGTATGAGTTGCCTAATTCCCTAGTTGCATGTGACCATAGAATCAGGAGGTAACAACTGTCATTGTCTGAGGGCCATGGGTTAGGAGATTGATCACCTTCATGAACTCATGGGACCCAAAGGAAAATGAGGAGGGAACTCTCTGATGCATAAGGGAAGAGGGATGAACCCAAAAGTGTCGGCACCCTACAGACCTAGAGGATATGACTAAGGAGCGTGTGATGTCCCAAATGTGTTTGAGACCAGTTATCCATGAAAGAAAAACCTTGATATCGAGATGTTGATGATGTAGAGACATGTGATGCATGTTTCAGTTTAGATTGTAGGTGTACTGGCAATGTGGGATGTACCATCTCTACTCTTGGAACAAGAATAACTCTGTATTTGGACTGCAGCCAAATGCTTATTTCCTCTTGTTATGGGAATGAGAGATAGGATAATACGCATGCCATACACCAAGGATAAAGATGATGTGAGTTGGAACATTGCTATGAGGTATGAGGATAGGGATGATAGCGTACCTTTGTGGAGTGTATGATATATGGATGGTTTACGAACACCAAGAGAACTAAGGTAGTCATCTTATGAAGATGTTTTTATCATGAGCTATGTGAAATTTGCGAGTTATACAAGGTTGAGTTCAAAAACTAAGAGGATGAGCTCAGAGTTTTCTTGATGAAGATAGACTTAGAGTCTGAAATGAGAAAATAATAGGAATACATGGAGGTGCATGTCTTCAACATTATCTTATACATAAGGATGTGAGGTGGTAATGTATGCTCTGGTTGAGATGCAACTGCCTAGTTTAGCTAGAGGCTAGAAGAGGTTGTTAGGTTAGCCCTAAGTTTGAAAAAGGAGATATGTTTGGCTAACCCTAAGATGTAACAAGATTTGTTGATCAAGTTAGTGGTTGTTTGGTTAGCCAGCCTAGGCCTTGATGCGAGAAAAGGATGGTTGTAGAACCTCAGATGCACTTCTTTGGAAAAGAAGGTGATGAAACCCCGACTAGAGTGGTTTAGGGTTTCCAAGGAATCAATCTTGAGGAATCATGACATACAGGAGATCATGATTTTAAGATCACCATACACCATGGTACTACTAAGATAATAAGTGGTAGTAGTACTTTGATGCCTAAGAAGAAAAGTGTACAAAGATGCATGTGGCTTGTCGCCATGCAAGCCAGGAGGTGAAGGACGAACACCAGTAACCCAATGAGTTGAAATAGAGGATAAAGAGTCCCTGAGTGGGAATGGGAGTTCATCACTATAGATGTTGTGGTAAGTATTCATGGACCGAGGAAGGTCAAGATGCAATGAGGGTTATGGTAGATCACCTTAATTAACTAGATGACATGATCTAAGAGAAAGAGAGAGAGGGTACTGTAAGGGGATAGATCTGGTTAGACTACATATAAGAAAGAGAGATGGTTCAACTAAACCATGATGCGAGTTCAAAGGTTCTTGAATATAACCTAAAGATTCACTCCCATAAGTTGGAAGTAGATACATGAAGAACTCGATGTGAGTACAACTTATCATTCTCTAACAGAAGACACCAAGATGGTTAGACACTCAGTTTGTTAGAGAGAAGTCCCAGGATCGAGCCTAGGCCACAGGATGAATAGAATGGCCATTTTTTTTTAAAGTACAGCTTATCACCCCTAACCAATGGTTAGTATGATCTAGACTAGAGAGTCTGATATGAGAATGTGTGCTCATCTAGGGTGATATATGGGGACAGTTCTTGTCCTATAAAAGATGTGATGATAGCCACCATAGCCTTTATCGGGATGGAAGAAGCTCTGTAAGGGAGGATGTGTCGGTCACCGCTTCATGAAGAGGATGTTGGTGGAAAGACCTTGTGAAGGTCAGAGAGACCACAGTGGGTGTAGATGAAGTTGCTTTGATCGTGTGATGGCTGAGGAAGCTCAGGGGCGACATGAGTCGTGAGCTGATGCAAAGCAGACTGACATGCAGTTCACTGTGGGAGAATATGTGATGTGAAAATCCGACCCCTCTAAGCTATAGCTGAGAAAGATGAGTCCCCAATATATGGGTCCATTTGAGATGGATTGGTGGATATGGTTATATTTAGTCTTACCCCTCAGGATAATGTGATGTGTTCCACGAGTCCGATCTAGAGCACTATGTGAGGTAACCAAGCCATGTGTTGAGCCATGAACCTATTCAGCTTTATGAGAGGCTGAAATGTCCTGAGTCACCTATCAGGGTATGATATACCAAGGTGAGAGAGAAATCATATGTAAGAATATAAGACGATGAAGGTTCTTGGGAAGCACCATGGAGAGGGTGAAGCCACATAAGAGCCATGATGGACATGAGAAAGTCTTATCCTGCTTGTTTTTATGTTAGATGGAATTTTGAGGGAAAAATTCCTATAAGAGGGGAATGATGTTACAACCTCAATTTTGCATTTGTTTTCATAATTGAAATGTAAAGATTTTATGAATTGGACTTAATTGAAAAGATTGTATGCTTTGCTTCAAATAATGGGTTACTTTGAAAATATCCCTTTTGATGGGAATTTCATGATTCCTATTATTAGATTAATCTAATAATGGATATAAAAGAGAAGAAAGGAAGAAAAGTCCAAATAATAGAAAAAGATACAAGATAATGGGTATTAAGCAAAGTATTTATAAAAATACATAGTCATATCTAAAAAGTGGCATTAATGGCCACAATTGAATAAATTTCGTTTATATGTGATTTCTAATGAAAAAAATAGGAAAGAGGAAAAAGGAGATGAAAGATAATGAAAAATCCTTGAAAAGAGATATCTTAATAAAGAAATAAGTAAAATAATGAGAAATGAAGAATGTAATTGCATCTAGAAGGATAATAAGTATCCTTAAAAAGGAATTTCGAAATATTAGTATTTCTTAGGGTCCAAGGAGTCCCAATAAAGAAGAAGAAAGAGAAAATGCAAATATAACAAAATATGAGAAAAATGTGCTACATAATTAATAACCTTTTGACATTATCAAAAGAAATGTTATTTCCTTTAGGAAAATAAGATTTTGTGGCCAATGGATTAAAAGTCAAGCATAAAGAAGATGAAAGAGATAATTTTTTAATTCCTAAATATTCAAGGAATATGGTTTATTAAGAAGATAATGAAGAGAGAGAAAAATGCTTCTTAATTAAGGAAATAGGTGTCCTTTTGGGAAAGGGACTTGTTACCTCATGGATGCGCATCCTAGGGCTTCTCTACCTCCCCTATATAAGGGGTAGAACCCTTCTTTGAATCCAAGTGGATTCCATGCATCCTTCTCTCTTCTCCTTCTTCCTTACGTACAAACCCTAATCGAGAAGAGTAAAGCTATCCCTAGAGCAACGATGGGTTGTGGAGGAGTTGTGCTGTAGGTTTGCCGCTTCTGCAACACCATGGGGTGTTTGGGTGATCGTCCCCTCATCCTAGTTGTACGCAGTAGCAACAACACGATTGCTTATGACAGCTGCGAGTTGCAGACTACCGAGCCCAATCCCAGCCGCCTCGGCCACGTCTTGGGACCTCCACAAACACGGGAGGGGGCGGCAGAGGTAGAGCAGCAGTCCCTGCTAAGCTCCCGACCTTGGAGGAGGTGGGAGGAGACCCCCACGAGCAGTTGAAGCTGGCGGTCACTAGGGATCACGAGGTGGAAGAAGACGGACGGGCATTTGACACTTTTACCCCTTCGAGTTTTAAAGAATTAAGTGGCCATGGGAGGGTATAAGCGTAATCCCGTTATGTTTTCAAATAGCCGAGCTATGTTGCATGAGTAGGATGACATGGCAGCCTGCCATTGGTCCAAGTAAGTAATTCTTACAAAAATCGTATCTAATTAATGGTAGCTCATATGGATACATATAATATATAAATTTTGCTCAAAAAATGTGAGGAATCCATTAAAAATATATTTAGAAACTAATTCCTATTGCAATTCGAAAGGTAGTAGAAGTTATCAACTTTAGTGCATTAATGATTAAGAAACCCTAATTTAAGATGATTAATGTATTGAGAAGGGTTATATAGATGATTAAAGTTGATATTAACATGTTGATTATAAAAAGATGCATTAGATCTAAAATGATGAACTTTATACGTAATTTGATTAATTTAGGATTCCATGTACATAAATAAGCTTTAATGGGTCTTGAAACCCTAATGTTAGTAATTATGACTCTTAATGGCTTTAATTGTTTAAATTCAGGAATAAAGCTGAGATATGATGGTTCTAAGATATTTTGAGTATAAAAGTTCCTAATTGTGGATAAATACCCTTAATTTGGTAATTAGGGTTTTCTAATGGATACATGTGGAATTAGTAATAAATGGAGTCCATATATGAATTAGATCATAATGAAATATGAGTTGTCAATTCAAAAGAAACTAAAGGTGATAATTGAGTCTAATGATCTTGAAATAACTTAAAAGGATAAATATGGTGATTTTAGTATAAAAAGAGATAATAGACTTTAATTGGGCTTATGATGTTGAAATTAGGGTTTGAGAACTAAGAGAGCATTAAATGTGATAAAATTATTATGGAGGCTAAAACCTTAATAAAACCCTAAAGTGGCCTAGAAAGCCTAAGGTGGAATCCAAGTCTATCTTGAGAATGTTTTGGATAAACTATAACACTTGGATGTATTGCATTAGTTTCAGGATATTGTTGATTGCTTGTTTGATTGTTCTTTATCGTTATTGCTTAGACATCAAGTTGCTCTGGATTAGGTATGTGATTAATTATGGTTAATTGCATTAGTTTCCCAAAGATTTTTTGGATGAATGATTGTATTGAATGCAACCTATCAATTTGGATGTTCATACTTGCAAATCATAAAGTCAGTATGATTATCACAATTATGATATAAGCGTATATTCTCGCACCTACATGCCACCCTGATGGATGATGCAATGAGGTCAAGCCTAAGAGGGAAGACCCATGGGTACCATGAGTGGTGACCCCAGGCACCGAGCTCAGAATAGAGAATGTGGCCTTTATTGCATGACTGATGGGCACCATGAGAGGTGACCCCAGACACCAAGCTTAGGATAGAGAAGGTGGCCTTAAGTCAATGGCTAAAGAGAAATCCTAAAGAGGGTGTTTCAGGGTTAGGGCAAAAGTAGTGGAGTTTGACACATTGAAAATATAAATTGAATTGTTAATTACCTTGATTGTGATAAATAGGTTGTTAGCCTTATGTGTGATATTTTGGTTGTCCCAACATATCGGCATATTCATTTTTGGTGACCGTCGTTTTGTTTGTCGGCGTTTTAGATACAAGTTTGAAAAGGACAAATAGTAAAGTGGCATATTGTGAAACTAAGAAATAAAGTACAAGGAGGATTAGTTAGAATAGAGTCCAGATGTGGATAGAAGTTAGAAATCTAAGTTTTTGAAAAAGGTATGCAAAGTTTTATTTTATTCCATCTTTCAGTATAGTCATGGTAGAATTTAATAATTATTACTGATTATTTGTCAAATATTTGATCTGAGAAATTAGGATAACGACTATGACCTCTTGGTCTCTCTTAGTTGAGGGTTACCGGAAGGCGGGGTCGTTACATGTGCATTGTGATAGAGATAGAGATGAAAAAAAACTTTAAAAGTGTTGTTTATTACATAGTTATAGCAATAATGAGGAAGAATTTTCTATATAGAACACTCTACACAAGTAACAATCATATTTATTAGACTAGTTTTGACACATGTGTCTAAATAAGTAGTGATGTCTTGAAACAAATTTTTTTCACCATAATTCACCACACTTTTTCAAAGTGGCAAAGTCCGACAGAATTTCACTATGGATTCACAATGATTCACTGTCACTATCTATGGCAAACTAACAATGTTGTTTTTTGTTTCACAATTATTACCCTCCTCATGATTCACCATGTAACAAAAGCAACCTAAGTGACACATGTTGTAGGCCGTAATCGTACCCACCTTGGTTCACCAAATTGTCTACTTGACAACCGTTGTTTGGGCAGTCAGATACTAGCATTAAATCAGTGGTGTGTGTATGCTGATGTAGATGTGGCGGGTTTTCATCTGGCTGGTTTAGGAACTGTCATCCAAGTGCTTTGAAATAACTTCAGCTTGAAGTGGGGAGCTCAAACATGTGCGGGTTAATCAAGTGTGTATGACTATCGTAACAAAGATCTAGTAAGAGCTGGTTTAAACGCAAACGGATGGATATTATCAGTAGTGGATCAGCGGTGTTTATGATTATCTGGACGGGGCAACAGTTGATGTGGTTTCCACGTGGCCTGTGTGACAATTGTATATAGGTGTTTGGAGTTGGGGTCAGTCATCCCACTAGTTCTCTTCTTTGTCCTGTCGTCATGTATCTCATAAGAGGTTTGTTATATACACTCATTTTAAAACTCATAACGGAACCTCACTCATTCTTCACTATATATTTGAAGATATATAACAAATAAAATATATATTTTATTTATTATATATATTTAATTTGTTATACTTTTAAATATGTGGTGAATAATGAGTGGAGTTCTATTTTAGATTCCAAAATGTCGTGCACTTAGTATATTTCATCTCATAAACTCGACAGTCATAACAACAATGGATGGATTAGACGGGTGCGGGTACCAAGAAATGCTCACCAAACAATAGAATTTCACCGGGTTAACAGTCTAGGCGTTCCCACCGTGGCCAGCTGGCGTGCGATAGCCTTCCACTCGTTATCCTCAAGTAGTATAAATCATGTCTTCGTGACTCATTAATCACGTGATGGGCGACTCTATTTCCCCCGACAATAATTAGCACTGACGACTTTCTTTGGTTAGGGATAAGGTCAGTGTGTATATAATATCGAGTTTAAGTGTCTTTTCGTTCATCATAGCTACTGAATCATGTTTGTTATACGTAATGAAAAAAAAGGATGGATGGAATGAGAAAGGAAAGCTACTTTTGGAGAATCCACCAAAACGACAACGTAAAAACGGCGTGAATACCTTATCTGTTGCGTATTATCTCTTTATCCTAATGATTTCCATCTTTGAATGTGAGCTGGCCCGGTCCCTCTCACCCACACCACTTACTGACGAATCATGTACCGTGGAAAGTGTGACACCACACATGAGCGTGTTCTTTCAAAACTTTACTATAAAGGACAGGAAGCAGGTGATGATCATAATCGAGATTGACTAACTAAATCAGGCGTCATGAAAGTGAAATTCATTACGGTTTATGCGGACACACATATTCTGTGCCCGGAACAATATGTTCAGCGCATTCGAACAATATATTTTACCGTGGGATCCACAAGTTAAGAGATCTGATGGAACAGAAGTGGAAACAGAGGATGCATACAGAACAATTAGACCCTCAATTACAACATCAGCATCGTCACTATGCATCGTCGTGGTGAAAGCAACTGGCTACCCCAATCGTTCCATACATAGATAGACATATACACATTCTTGCGGAGTATACGAGGACAAGATAACATAGAGACGGGAAAGCTAAGGGCAGCTGCAAGCAAACACCTTTACGGTGACACTCTCGCATCGCAAATGGGTTGGGGGCGGTACACCTTTCTGTCTTTGTCTCTTTGACGACCCCCCCACCCCACTCGTCGATTGGCCCAAAGAAGTGCCAACGTATTCCGCTTTCTTTTATCTA
Organism: Alisma plantago-aquatica; assembly: GCA_963693085.1. Lineage (NCBI taxonomy): Eukaryota > Viridiplantae > Streptophyta > Magnoliopsida > Alismatales > Alismataceae > Alisma > Alisma plantago-aquatica. Next base: position 842,999,496 of record OY856414.1, read on the forward strand.
TACTACTATAAAAAAAAAAGTTTTTTTAATTATTTACCATTATGACTTCTTTGACCAATGAGAGAGTAGAATTTTGAAATGCTAGCCTCTCCTTAAAGGGTTAAGATTTCGGGATGCTCACGCTGGGTGACGCCCGGTCTCACGAGAGAAATAGCTCTCAAACCGCCGCCACGTGTCGGCTGGTGATTGGATATTTTTTTTAAATTATGCAATAGTTAAATAAATTTATTTCAGTTATAACTTTTGAACTGTAATGAAGTTTTTAATAAAACAAAAATTGTTAGTTTTGTTACGAAAAATACAATCTAACAAGCCTAATATTGACATATTTTTTAGATAAAAAAATAAAAAAAATGATATATATATATATATATATATATGTTACTTGACAACCAATTATGGTGCCCATAAATGGTTTTTGACATCCAAAAATAATTAGTTGACGCCTAAAATGGTTCATTGATACCCAAAAGTATAAATATGACGCCCAAAGGTAACTCACGCCTAAAATAATTCAATGACACCCAGAAGTTTGAAATGACACCCAAATAAGGTATTGACAATCAAAACAACATAACGACACCCAAATAGTCTGTTTAACACCTAAGACCACTTAATGACACCCAAAATAGTTCATTGTCACCCAAAAGTATAAATATGACGCCCAAATAAGGTAATTGACGCCCAAAATGGTTCATTGACACCCACAAGTTTAAAATGACACCCAAATAAGACATTTTTAGATGTTATGACGCCCATAAATGATTATTGACTTGTAAAAGTAATTAATTGACGCCTAAAATAATTTATTGACACCTAAAAGAATAAATATGACACCCAAATAAGGTAATTGACGTCCAAAATGGTTCATTGATAACTAGAAGTTTAAAATGACACCCAAATAAGGTATTGACAACCAAAATAATATAACGACACCCCAATAGTCTATTTGACACCTAAGATCACTTAATGGCACCCAAAATGATTCATTGACACCTAGAATTATAACGACGTCAATAAATGGATAATGACACATATGAATGGTTAATGACACCCGAAGATGGTTAATTGACACCCAAAACGGTTCATTGACATCTAGAATAATCTATTCATATCAATTTTATTTTATTTTGTTAAAAATATATCAATATTAAGTTTGTTGGAATGCATTTTTCATAACGAATATAATAATTTTTATTTCGTTAAAAAATTCATTACGGTTCAAAAGTTATAAGCAAAACAAATTTATTTACATATTATACAACCTTTACCAACTCATCCAATCAAAATCTGCCACGTCAGCCCCCCAAAACAGCCTCTCCTCCAGCCATACCATCTTCTCCGGTGCGTGGGCTGCGCTTACTCCCAGCTGCGCGTGACAGAATCATTTTCACTCCTTAAACGACTCTGATAACACCAATTTTCGTGACGTTTTTGGCCTTTATTCTGTTATCAAAACTACCCTTTTCTGCCATTTTCCTCTATTTTATATGCAATTTCGCAATAATTAGCCAACCAATGCATCCATTCCAATATTTCCATCTTTTGCAGAGTTTCCTCCTATTTTGGCCCATTTAGCACCAATAAGGCCGTTCCGGCCCGCAAATAAGTCCAAGACTGTCTCGCCCCCCCCTGACGCCCGATACACACGCTGACCGGCGAGGCTGCGCGATACGATGAGCGCGCGACGCAAGAATGCCGCGCGATAGGGTACCGATGGACGACACGCCTCTTTACCCGACAGGGAGCCGAGCACGCCGCAACTACTCTATGTGCCGCGCGATATCAGCCACCCACCGGCAGGCGCCTCTCGCCTCGACGCCCGACAGCCAACCTCCTTATGCCGAGCGATACCGGGCGATACCTGCGTCAGCTGACCACCAACTGAACGGCAGAAAGCAGGACACGTGGCGTTTCGAGCACCATATCTTCTCACGACCAGCTGCCTATAAATAGCAGCTACAGGGAGCCGAAAAGGAGCTTAGACAATTCGGACAAGCTTGGTCACTTCAGGTTTCGGAGAGTCGAGTGATCTTCGGAGGAGACTGCGAGAGCAGGAGTATCGTGCTCCAGTGTTCGTACCGGGCGACACTAGGTGAGCTCTTCCTCATCCCGAGAGGGAGGGGACTAGTTCACCTAGGACTGTACCGGGCAATACTGGGAGCCGATATCGGCCGATGTAGATACGCGACACGAGTGCCCGACACTAGTGCCTGACAATAGGATACGCAGCTCCATGCCCGACACGATAACGAACCAGATACGCTCCGCCCGTCAGGCGTGTCGCCCGAGAGGGTGTACCGCCCGACTTGAGCGTATCAGCCAGGTCCTTGAGTGATGCAGTCGCCCGTCGCGGCGTGCTATTTGAGAAAGCGTGCTGCCCGACACGGCTGTATCGGGCTAGGCCCCTGTCCGATATCGGGCGGGATGGTTACTGCAGCCTGTCGTCCTTCTACATCAAGAAGGCGACACATATCTTTAATTCTGTTATTTAAATTCCTTTACTTTTGCATGGTAATTAAGACCTTTAGTGCTTATAGAAATGGAAATGCTTAATTACTTACTGCTCTATGCTTGGTGTAATATGTTGGATGATTGCTATGTTTGATATCCGAACTCTAGCTTGCATGTTTTGGATCGCGTTTCGCGTAGCTACCGAATCGTGTTTTCCCGTCGCAACAACTTCGAGATTTGTGTTGTGGCTCTAGTGTTTGGTCTGATTCTGGAGTACGAGAGTGCCTGGAACGGAGTTGTTTCAGTAACATTTCACTCTAACTTTGAGCCCAGCAACCTCGAGAGGGGTGCCGAGGCTTGGTTAGAGGTGCCTGCTCTGAGAGGAGGGGTGCTGGGTGTTACTGGTGCCGCTTGTTTTGCAGTAGTTTTATCCTTCGTACCTTACTCTAGCTCTAGTGTTATCTTTCGGTTTCTGTTGCATGAAAACCCCTAAGAAAACTGCTAAATGCTGAAAACCTTAAATCTTTCTAGTAACTCCACTTGGAGATAGTTTTCTTGTTTTGTTTGTGACATCTTTACGCTTCCCTTCTGGGAAATTTACAATCTCTTTTACCTGTCGGAGTATAGCGTGTCGATTCTGGTTTCTCAACACTACCCCCTTGTCCCTGTGTTTGACCCCGTATATCTACTTCGACCCCGTAAACAAAGTTACGGGGGCCTAGAAGGATTCGGGTTTATAAATGTAAAAGCTTGACTACCTCAAATCTGCCTCAAAATTTAGGACGCGCGATTTAGGCCGGTCAACTTTTTGGCGCCGTTGCCGGGGACAAGGCAAAAACGGTACTGTAGACGAATACGAATCCACTAACTACACTCCTGTGCCTCAAGCTTGGAAACGAGCTTGACAACACCCTTTTTCTTTATTCTTTCTCCTTACTATTATTCTTAGCCTAAGCTAAACAATTCAATTTTCTAACTTGATTTTTATATGCTCTTGTAGGAACCCTGAAAGCTGACCTGCTCCACCGAGTTTTGATATCATGTCTCGTTGTGAGTAGTCTCTTCCTGAAGGTGAATGTCAGGTCCGAGGCGAGAGGGTGAGCCAGCCCAGCTTGGTTGGTCAGCTTTCCGCCTACATAAAAAGACAGGACACCATTATCAGCAAACTGGTACAGGATACGCTTCCCGGCCCCGGAGTTCAGAATTCCATGCAACACCAGATGGCGAGTCTGCAGATGCGGCAATGGGAAGTCGATCAACGATTGGCCCAAATGGCAGCACTGATGAAGAACCCTGTGGGGAAGACACTCTCCTACCCGAAAACAACCAGAATAGCGGTAATAAGGTCCGGGAAGACGGTGGAGTGCACAGATGAAGCCGAACCGAAGCCTGAACCGAGGTCTGAAAGCACTATTCCAGCAGAGGATGGAGGTGGACAAGCAGAAGCTCAAGAGCCTGCAAGGAAGCCTTCCGATGAGCTACCTGGTGGGAGGAATCCTTACGCTCCAAGGCCGCCGTTCCTGTATAAGCTGATAAAGGCAAATCTGAAGAAGCGTCATGAGAGGTTCATGGACTCGATCAGGAAACTGCATCTTGAAGTCCCCTTCCTTGATGCATTGGAAGAGATGCCTATGTATGCCAAGTTCCTCAAGGACCTTATCACAAAGAAGAGAAGGGGAGGAAGGACAGAGACAGTGTATCTAGCTTCTGCCTTCTCCACCTTCTTGAAGCCTGACACGCCAAATAAGAGAAGGGATCCCGGAGCTTTCACAATCCCGTTCGCCGTAGGAGACAATGTCGAGCACAAGGGTCTAGCAGACTTGGGAGCAAGCATCAGCCTCATGCCCCTAAGTTTCGCATAAAGGGTGAGTTTGACCGACATGGTTTGAACCAACATGCGGATCCAACTGGAAGACCACACCTTCAAGAGACCTGTCGGCATTGTCGAAGATGTGCCGATCAGGGTTGGAAATTTCTTCATCCCCTGTAACATAGTCGTTGTCGACACGGCTGAAGACCCCCGTTGCCCAATCATCTTTGGACGCCCTTTCTTGGCAACATGAAGAGCGTTGATTGATATCTCCGAGGGGATAATCACTTTGAGGGTCGGAAACAACCATATTGACTTCAAGTTGAAGGATATCATGAGACGCCCTTCCCTGGCTGAATCAGCATGTTTCGCAGATAGCTACAATAAATTCTGTGAGGAAATAGAGGAGGATATCCGGACAGTGGACCCCCTCGCAAGGGTTATAATCAGTCAGGATCCCGACCTCGAAGATCCTGAAGTCACGAGGTATCTCCACCTTTTCGACCTTTCTGACAAAGATTTGCAAGAAGAAGATGAGGTGGTGGAGTCTGTAAGGTATGCCTCCCTCGAAGGTGAGCCTCGAGAGGAGGTACCCAGACCGAAGCCAGAGTTAAAAGTGTTGCCTGAAGGCGTGAAGTACGAGTTCTTGGATGAAGAGCAGAGAAACCCTGTCATTGTAAACGCCAATCTTTCAAGAAATCAGCTGGATCGACTCCTTGAGGAGTTAAGGCTCCACAGGGGGGCTATAGGATATTCAGTAGAGGATATCAAAGGCCTTAGCCCCGCCCTGTGCATGCACCACATCAGCTTAGATGAATCAGCCAAGCCTCTGGCTCAACCCCAGAGGAAGCTGAACCAGATGCTCAAGGAGGTCGTCAAGAAAGAGGTAATAAGGCTTAGGGATGCGAGGATTATTTACCCAATCAGCGATAGCAACTGAGTAAGTCTTATCCACGTAGTACCCAAGAAAGGCGGAATGACGGTGGTTAGGGGCGAGAAGGGCGATGAGGTGGCGGTAAGAACCGTCACGGATGGCGGATGTGTATTGATTATCGAAAGCTAAATCAGGCTACAAAGAAGGATCATTTTCCGCTACCCTTTATTGATCAAGTTCTCGAAAGGTTAGCGCATCACGATTTCTTTTGTTTTCTTGATGGCCTTTTAGGTTTTTACCAGGTACCCATCTTGCCCGACGATCAAGAGAAAACAACATTCACCTGCCTTTATGGCACTTATGCCTTCCGAAGGATGCCCTTCAGACTCTGCAACGCCCCCGCCACCTTTCAGCGATGCATGATATCGATGTTCTCGAATTTTCTAGAAGACATCGTAGAAGTTTTCATGGACGATTTTTCTGTCTATGGGAAGGACTTCGATAGCTGTCTGAAGAATCTGTCATTGGTTCTTCAAAGGTGCGAGGAGAACAGCCTAGTTCTAAACTGGGAAAAATGCCATTTCATGGTGCGGGAGGGCATCATCCTCGGGCATAAGATCTCGAAGCGTGGGATCGAAGTGGACACAAGCAAGGTTGAAGCAAGATCCGTGACGGGGGTGCGAAGCTTTCTCGGGCACGCGGGATATTACCGAAGATTCATCAAGGACTTCTCAAAGATTTCCAAACCGCTGTCTAATCTTCTAGTAAAGGACGTTGAATTTGTTTTCTCTAACGATTGTCTAAGTGCTTTTTAGGCCCTTAAAAACACTTTAATATCACCACCTATCCTTCAAGCGCCAGAATGGGGTTTACCTTTTGAGCTGATGTGCGACGCTAACGACTACGCAGTTGGAGCAGTCCTGGGGCAAAATAAAGACAAAAAGCACCATGTGATTTGCTACGCTAGTCGCACGTTCGACGAAGCTCAGGTAAACTACACAACAACTGAAAAGGAGATGCTCGCTATCGTCTTCGCGTTTGATAAGTTCAGGTCGTATCTCGTCGGAGCAAGAGTCAAAGTATACACAGATCATGGGGAAATAAAATACTTGATGCAAAAGAAAAACACGAAACCCAGGCTGTTGAGGTGGGCCCTATTTCTCCAAGAGTTTGACCATGAAATTATCGACAAGAAGGGTGCAGAAAATGTGGTTGCCGACCATCTATCAAGGAGCGTGACTGAGAGACAGGGAGAGCCACCTATCAACGACGACTACGCCGACGAGGCCCTTAAGTTGGCCGAAGCTCAAGAAGAAAGTCTACCCTGTTTTGCGGACATCTACAATTATCTTGCTTGTGGAAACTACCTCCTGACATCACGTACAACCAGAAAAAGAAGCTATTCGTGGATGCCAAGAACTATTATTGGGATGATCCTCTCCTATTCAGAAGGTGCGCGGATAACTTATACAGGAGGTGCATCACAGAAGAAGAAACCGCGGACATCCTGAAGCAATGCCACGCCTCCCCTATGGTGGTCACCTGGGTAGCGAAAGAACAACAGCGAAGGTGTTGGGTTTTAGGGGAGACAGATAAGGCAGCGGAAACAAAAAAAATTTCTCCCCCAACCCATACCGAGGAAACGCATCAACGTCTATATAATAGGAAAGGATGGTTTGTGGAATCATACCTTGTCCCGAGGCTTGCTCGGCGACAATACCTCGCGCAATGCGCGGTCTTCAACTCCGGACTTCGACGGTATCTGTGCAGCTCCTGGTCGCACCGGGACTGACAACTCCTACTCAAACCGGACTGTCGGATGATAGTTGTCCTCCTAAGCGGCAGTGTCCTCCCGCCTCTGTAGTAGTCCACACGGACCACCTGGAACTCCACACTCCTTGTCCCACAAGGAAGTGGAAGGAGTCACACCCTCCTGTTGACGTACTAGTCACCAACACGCTCTCTTGCCTCCTGTTGCAACTGCAGTTGTCCTTTCCTTGCTGCACCTCCCTTTTGCGGGAAGCACTAGCTCGGGCTCACTCACGGTTACCAAAACCAGAGAGAACGACAACTTTCAGAGCAGCTGGTTGCACTTAGCTGTACTTTGAGAAGCCCCCAATACCCCTATATATAGGAGAGTCATGGGACAGGGTTCTCCATCCCGGGCAATGCAGGACTAAAGCAGGAGTAGAAGGGTTCGAGATTTTTTCACAAAAAGCAACTGGTTCACAACTTGAAATGATCGGTTCACAACTGAACCGATCGGTTCGGCCATTGAGCCGATCAGTTGGACCTAAGCCGATCGTTTGGGGCACTCCAACCGATCGGTTGGTGCCCTGAACCGATCGGTTCATGGTCCTAATCCGGCTCAAAAAGACTTTCCTTGTTTCTTTCCCAATTGGTATCGAATACCAATATTATTCCCAATCGAATTGGGCAATTTGAAACCAAAGGAAAATTCTTGCCGACATGACTTTTCCCAACTGGTCGGTTGCACCAGTTGAGCCGATCGGTTCAACCCTTGAACCGGTCATTTCAACCTGGGCATGAGCCGATCGGCCTGGACACTCCAGCCGACCGGTTCAGCAACCTCAGCCGACCGGTTCATCACATGAACCGATCGGTTGGGAGCACAGGTTGGGCAAAATCAGTCAATTGCGATTTCAATCAATCCGATACTCCAATCAATGCGTCCAACACCTTGAACCATATGATATTGAGCTATCGACTGATTGAGTGTTTAATTGAACTACTAAACTCCTTTAGTAATCAATCTAAATGTTGCTTTGTGGACAAAACTCCTCTTCCAGGTTAAATCCTATGTGTGTGACCCTGCAGGTCCATTTCACGTTGGCAGTGAAAGTCCATAACACTTATGACTTCACAAGCAAAGAGCGGTGCCTAGTCACACATCAGTGCTACCCAAGTGAAAGCAGAAAGTTGGAGAACAACTTTCATCCTACAATCCGTGAATGGTGTTACAGCGAATGTATAATTCCTTTGTCACTGATATCCCGAATGAACTCGAGGCATGGAACAATCATCCTGTCAACATTCATTCACTTCCTTGATCTCAGAGTAGACTGGAAGAGATATGTATGACATCAGTATCATATACTGATTCACACATGCGTGCACGCCTTTCTCAATCCTACTCATCAAGTGGCTATGGATATCAAACTCCCTCAGGAGGGACAAATCTCATATCTATCACTCGCCCCTCAAAAGCCCCATGTGTCAAAGCCACCCAATCATCACCTTTATAACAACCCATGTTTCAGGACTGCGTTTGATGATGTCAAAGTGTGCCCAACGACATGTGTTGAGTGCAGTGATTTCAGGTCTAAGAATCACACTCACCACCATCACTGTGAGTACTGACTGTGACTACCATCTCATGGTTCCATGTGTCAAACTCACAGTGGGTCTGTCCGGTACACTTGTTCTCTAACAAGTACCTATGTGTTTGGTTTGATATCTCTATATCATGACTAATGAGATTCTGTCATCAACCAACACCACAATCTAGTCTTGTGTGTCATTGCTGTCTATCTACCTTCCACAATGACATCCGACTAGGGACATAACAAGAATGTACAAACTCTTAGCATCCGTATGATCTCATCGTTCAGGTCATGAACCTGAAGGCATACGTCATTGAGTACTGTCATTCTATAGACATTCAATCTGTTCTATCACTATCTCATATGACTGAACCAGAAAGAATTGGAAGCTCGCCTTTGATGTTTATCAAATCAATCTCAATGTATCCCACCAATCATCCCATGATTGGCTCTCAGGGCATACATACCAACAGACTCCCACTTGCACTGCGAGCCAATCACCCATGAATCATATTCATAGTGATCTTCAAACATGTCCCACATGTTACTGTGCTCTAGTGCCAACATAGTGAGTAATGACAACACCTTTGCCAAAGTCTGTACAAATTGCATGTCTTGCATCTCTTCGCTGTACGTCATACGTACGAGATGGAGTTGCCGTAATATGCGATCTAGTATTCCTTTGCTAACCTTTAGCTACATTGCATGATCAAGGATTCCAGACTTATCATCAATGAGTGGAATATAAGCTCATCCTATGAACTTTCAGATCCATATAGTATCCATTTCTGTTCACTAACACATAGATACTCGGAATTTCCCTTTTAAATGACTTTATTGGAACACTTCCAATTATCAACAAACTTCCACTTTTATACATCTTATGTATATATTTTGCGATTAATTTTCTGTCCTTTCAGAAGTTCGCATCAATGTAACTCTTTACATCGAACTCTTCCTTATCTCCATAGAACTAGTACTTCACAAGCACTTATCAAGTTCTCATGGTATTCCAGTAATCCTTGCTGGAAGTAGACAGACATCCACTCATCATGTCCTACATACGAGTTATCAGGATGAGCACATCATATTGTCATGTCCTACATACAAGATGATGAATGCATATTATTCTTGCCATGTCATACATGCAGGATAATGGGATGATTACATACATGATAGATCCATATCTATTCTTAGTGTTCCCATTCTTCATAAGAATTGGACACTTGGCCTTGGGATACTAACTCCATGTAACATAGACAAGTTTTCTCCCACTGAATCTGTGCATACTGAACACTTCAGTATAGATTGCCAATGTATGTTTTCTCTTTTCAGGTCAAGAGGTTTTCAAGAACTATCTCTATAGATCTCTATTCCTATCACATAGGAAACATCTCTATCTTCCTTAAAGATAATTTCCACTTTTGGATTTCCATTTTAGAACAATTTCATTTCACATCAATATGTGGAATGTGAATACGCTCCCACTAAATCACAGATCCCTCCTTTATCTTTGACATACCAGTCAAACCCTTTGACTATATCACCAAAGTAAAGATCCAATTTTGAGTTGCTTATACTCAATCAATCACATTGATTAGTCCATTGTAACTTATAGACTTCATTTGCATTAGTAGATTCATAAACCTTATAGGTTGTGTCACGTACACATCCTGGTTTTATTCCTCATAGGAATGCGGTTTTAGTATCCATATGCCAAATGTCTTAGTCATTAAGTTGCAATCAACAAGCATCATCCTTCTCAAAATGTTATCCATGTGTCTTAACACTTAAGACTCATTTGCACTTATGGATATGATCCAATGAGTGCTACCATCAAGTTCATACCTTATGGTTCACATGGATGTCATTTAGGATGTAATGGTCATAAACCATAACTCAAGATTCGGTTCCTCATATTCATCTTGATAGTTGACTCATCACAAGAACAACTCATCACATAGATAATTGAGGTGTATCTGTTAAAGATATAAGAACTCACAACCCTTGTGATTCTTAATTTCTTTTATTAGAGTGGGGTATTCTTTTATTAAGAAGAATTCAGTTATTTGATAATCATTCTCTAACTCCTTAGAGTATGATTCCTTCTTGATTTAGACATCTCCATGCCTTAATCATGAGTTTACTATGATACACTATCATAATTACTCATAAGGATCTCAAACATTGGGTCCAAGTATTTCATTCATTGATCTCATCAAGAATTAATACTTTACCAAATTTGAACTTCATTTATGATAATCTTGAACACTTCAAGACATTCATATTGGCATTTCTCTAAACACCATTTGAAGTATTAGCATTTATTCCAATAGGTATGTAAATACATCACATGTATTATACCTAATAGGATAATCACTCTCCCACTACATTAGTGAAGATTGATCAATCATGTCTAAGATATTCATGTCCCTTACTGGTTCTCTAACCAAAAGAGTCTAGTTTTATCTATCACATGGAAACTAGAAATGAATTTCTCATGATTAATGCTAATTAAATTGTTTGAGTTATCTATAACTTTTAGGTATCGTCTTATCTTATCAAATATCACAAGATAAATAAGGCATTGCCACAAAGATCACATCTTTATAAATTGAAACATATCTTTATTAATTGCCATCATTGTCATACAATATGCAAAAATAAAGTGTTTCTATCTATTGGCAAGTATGAAATAGCAGTTCATAACTGTATTACATGCCTTATTGGCTGAAAATAAACTAAAGTATTCCTACCTATAAAGGCAACACTTGCCCCAAGTAAGAATGCTTTACACTTTATTTCTTGATATCATATATCTCAAAAGTGTTACAAGTTTATTTACATGACACCTTCAAGTAGAGGCTTCAGTCACCTCCTTCTTCTTTTGTTCTTCCAGGTAGAGAGGACAATTCCTTTTCCAATGTCCTGGCTTTTGACAATGGTGGCAATTTCCTTTCTTGGTCACGCCTCCCTTGGCCTTGAGAGCTGAAGATGGCTTGGACTCCTGGCTAGCTTCAGAACCTTTCTTAGCTTTGCCCTTGCCCTTGCGCTTGGACTTGCCTTTCTTGCTCGTGATCACCATCACGGACTTAGGCTTGTCCTTCTTCATCTGTAACTCAGCTATCCTCAACATGCCCAACAACTCTGACAGTGGCCTATCAAAGTTGTTCATGTTGTAGTTCATCACAAACTGACTGTAAGATTCTGGCAACGATTGCAGTATCACGTCAGTAGCCAACTCTTGGCTCAGTGGAAATCCCAGTCTCTGCAGGTTCTCCACATACCCAATCATCTTGAGTGTGTGAGGACCAACTGGATCTCCTTCTGTCATGACGCACTTGAACAGCGCCCTAGAAACATTGTACCTCTCTTGCCATGCCTGATCTTCATACATGTTCCTGAGATGCAGAATCATCTCAATGACACCCATGTTCTCATGTTGCCTCTGCAACTCATGGTTCATTGAACATAGCATCAAGCACTTTGCATCAATGGCATCATCAGAATGCTTCTCGTAAGCATCCCTTTCTGCCTTTGGTGCATTAGGAGCGGGTTCCTCTGGAATTGGAGTATCCAGGACATAGAGCTTACGCTCTTGTGTGAGAAAAATTCTCAATGTCCGATACCAGTCGTGGAAGTTCATCCCATTTAGCTTGTCCTTGTCAAGGACCGATCGCAAACAAAAGTTGTTGTTGTTTGTTTCCATTTGAACTACAAAAAGGAAAATATGCAATTTTAGTCCAAAACTCATTTTTGACTTATTTGATTGATTTGAAAGTTTGACGATATAATTAGGCCTTTAAATAATTATTCCTCCCACTATTTTACTTCAAATTGATAGCCCTCACCATCAACTTGGAAGATTGCAGCGTACAACCTTCTAGTGGGCAAGATCCTGAAATCCTCTAAGTCATGGACCAGCTTGGGCTGTCACCCACAACATAGATCTCTCAGGTAGGCAACTTTTGCCAATTGCATCATATGCAACTCTTGATAAGATGTCATCTACAACTCCTTGCAATGATCATCTCCATGCCTCAAGGCGCTAGATCCTATCTAGGTCACCTTGTTAAGTCTGACCCAAAGCAAACACGATGAATATGCACCCTGCTAGGGCAGACCCACATATTCATCCTTCACGCTTCCACGAGATAGACGGTGCACCACGCTTGGGCGTGCCCACACTTGGTCGATCAAGCTTTTCACTTGTGTTGCATTTGGAAGGCATCTAAAACTTAATATTTTAATTAGGGATTTGGTTTTATATACATATACATATCCAATCACCACAATACATAGTACGTATCATATACATGCTATATCCCACAGAAAACATGCACAAACGATAAAAAGCGATGATTATGGCCATCCTAATGTGATTCCTCGAGCCAAGAGGAATCACGGTCATCTAGGTCAACATCTCATGCAACCTGTATAAGATGAACATCTGTGCCTTGCCATCCGAGTTGATCAACTCATCACATGAATGATCTGTACTCTCCATCCGGTCGTTTGGGTGCCACCAGCCGATCGGTTGGCTCCTCCAACCGATCGGTTCGCCTGGTCGTCGTGCATTACGTCATGTCCGCCACCCGCTCGTCTCGCTCCTCGAACCGGTCGTCAACCAATCGGTTCACTCCTTGAACCGACCGTCTGGAACGTCAACTGATCGGTTCACGCCTTGAGCCGATCGTTTGAGCAGTCGTCTTGATGTCCGCCGGTCTTGGACATAACAGGAAATAAAAAATCTATCCTATTTATTACATTGCTTTAAAAAGGGAAACCCCGAGTTATATTCGGGGGGAGCAAAGGTAGGAAAGAATCTCGAATTATTTCGAGTTACATCAGGAATAAGAGAGGGAAGATCAGTGCGCAGACCGAGATGCAAGAAACCACACACAACCAATCACAGATTGGGGTTTATAGGCCATAATCACGCTACATACATCCACCACAAAACTCGTTTAAGGGCGACGCGTATCGAGTGCATTAATAATACATATCATATATGTAATTAGGGATTTGTGGATTTAGGATTAGACATGCATAAAGCCGATATTATTCGCATTGTATGCAATAAATAAAGGCGACAAACCAAAATCGATCATATCGATATTCCTAAAATATAGAACAGCTGACGTGGCTCTGATACCACTGTTGGGTTTTTAGAGGAGACAGAGAAGGCAGCGGAAACAAAAAAATTTTCTCCCCCAACCCATACCGAGGAAACGCGTCAACGTCTATATAATAGGAAAGGATGGTTTGTGGAATCATACCTTGTCCCGAGGCTTGCTCGGTGACAATACCTCGCGCAATGCGCGGTCTTCAACTCCGGACTTCGACGGTGTCTGTGCAGCTCCTGGTCGCACCGGGACTGACAACTCCTACTCGAACCGGACTGTCAGATGACAGTTGTCCTCCTAAGCGGAAGTGTCCTCCCGCCTCTGTAGTAGTCCACACGGACCACCTGGAACTCCACACTCCTTGTCCCACAAGGAAGTGGAAGGAGTCGCACCCTCCTATTGACGTACTAGTCGCCAACACGCTCTCCTGCCTCCTGTTGCAACTGCAGTTGTCCTTCCCTTGCTGCACCTCCCTTTTGCGGGAAGTACTTGCTCGGGCTCTCTCACGGTTACCAAAACCAGAGAGAACGACAACTTGCAGAGCAACTGGTTGCACTGAGCTGTACTTTGAGAAGCCCCCAATACCCCTATATATAGGAGAGTCATGGGACAGGGTTCTCCATCCCGGGCAATGCGGGACTAAAGCAGGAGTAGAAGGGTTCGGGATTTTTTCACAAAAAGCAACCGGTTCACAACTTGAAATGATCGGTTCACAACTGAACCGATCGGTTCGGCCATTGAGCCGATCGGTTGGACCTGAGCCGATCGTTTGGGGCACTCCAACCGATCGGTTGGTGCCCTGAACCGATCGGTTCATGGTCCTAATCCGGCTCAAAAAGACTTTCCTTGTTTCTTTCCCAATTGGTATCGAATACCAATATTATTCCCAATAGAATTGGGCAATTTGAAACCAAAGGAAAATTCTTGCCGACATGACTTTTCCCAACTGGTCGGTTACACCAGTTGAGCCGATCGGTTCAACCCTTGAACCGGTCGTTTCAACCTGGGCATGAGTCGATCGGCCTGGACACTCCAGCCGACCGGTTCAGCAACCTCAGCCGACCGGTTCATCACATGAACTGATCGGTTGGGAGCACAGGTTGGGCAAAATCAGTCAATTGCGATTTCAATCAATCTGATACTCCAATCAATGCGTCCAACACCTTGAACCATACGATATTGAGCTATCGACTGATTGAGTGTTTAATTGAACTACTAAACTCCTTTAGTAATCAATCTAAACGTTGCTTTGTGGACAAAACTCCTCTTCTAGGTTAAATCCTATGTGTGTGACCCTGTAGGTCCATTTCACATTGGCAGTGAAAGTCCATAACACTTATGACTTCACAAGAAAAGAGCGGTGCCTAGTCACACATCAGTGCTACCCAAGTGAAAGCAGAAAGTTGGAGAACAATTTTCATCCTACAATCCATGAATGGTGTTACAACGAATGTATAATTCCTTTGTCACTGATATCCCAAATGAACTCGAGGCATGGAACAGTCATCCTGTCAACGTTCATTCACTTCCTTGATCTCAGAGTAGAATGGAAGAGATATGTATGACATCAGTATCATATACTGATTCACACATGCGTGCACGCCTTTCTCAATCCTACTCATCAAGTGGCCATGGATATCAAACTCCCTCAGGAGGGACAAATCCCATATCTATCACTCGCCCCTCAAAAGCCCCATGTGTCAAAGCCACCCAATCATCACCTTTATAACAACCCATGTTTCAGGACTGTGTTTGATGATGTCAAAGTGTGCCCAACGACATGTGTTGAGTGCAGTGATTTCAGGTCTAAGAATCACACTCACCACCATCACTGTGAGTACTGACTGTGACTACCATCTCATGGTTCCATGTGTCAAACTCACGGTGGGTCTGTCCGGTACACTTGTTCTCTAACAAGTACCTATGTGTTTGGTTTGATATCTCTATATCATGACTAATGAGATTCTGTCATCAACCAACACCACAATCTAGTCTTGTGTGTCATTGCTGTCTATCTACCTTCCACAATGACATCCGACTAGGGACATAACAAGAATGTACAAACTCTTAGCATCTGTATGATCTCATCGTTCAGGTCATGAACCTGAAGGCATACGTCATTGGGTACTGTCATTCTCTAGACATTCAATCTGTTCTATCACTATCTCATATGACTGAACCAGAAAGAATTGGAAGCTCGCCTTTGATGTTTATCAAATCAATCTCAATGTATCCCACCAATCATCCCATGATTGGCTCTCAGGGCATACATACCAACAGAAGGTGCTACAGTCAGGTTTCTAGTGGCCTTCGTTATTTAAAGATGTCGCACAATTTGTGAAGACTTGCAAGGAGTGCCAATTTACGGGGAACATAGGACGGAGGAATGAAATGCCAATGGCAAGCTGGATAGAAGTGAAAATATTTGACGTATGGGGGATCGACTACATGGGACCGTTCCCTTCATCCCGGGGGTATCAGTACATACTCGTGGCAGTGGATTATGTATCGAAGTGGGTGGAAGCGGTAGCCACCCAAACCTGCGACGCCAAGTCAGTTATCAAGCTCTTCGAGAAGACCATCTTTCCTCGTTTCGGTGTCCCGCGCACGGTTATAAGCGACGGAGGGTCACACTTCGGGGAAAGGCAGTTCGAAGCACTCCTGCGCAAGTACGGAGTAAGGCACAAGATCGCCACACCCTACCACCCACAGACGTCAGGGCAGGTAGAGGTTTCCAATAGGCAAATCAAGTAGATCTTGGAGAAAACTGTTAGCCGAACAAGGAAGGACTGGTCCATGAAGCTTGACGACGCGCTTTGGGCCTACCGAACTGCTTACAAGACGCCCATCGGAACCACCCCCTACCGGCTTATCTACGGAAAGTCCTACCACCTGCCTTTGGAAATGGAACATAAGGCCCTTTGGGCAATCAAGTTCCTAAATATGGACCTCGACAAAGCAGGAGAAAAGAGGTTTTTGTAGCTTCAAGAGCTAGAAGAGCTGAGATTGAACGCCTACGAAAATGCAAAAATCTACAAACAGAGAACAAAATTGTGGCATGACGGCCACCTCAGGAGAAAAGATGTAAGCGAGGGGGATAAAGTCTTGTTATACAAGTCCTCTATTCGTCTCTTCCCTGGGAAGTTACAAACGAGATGGTCAGGACCATTTACCGTGTCAAAAATATACCCATCCGGAATGATGGAGCTTTATGACAAGGACGATCCGACCAAAGTATTTCAAGTGAATGGGCACAGGGTGAAAAGATTCTATGAGGATGAGGCCTTTGTCAGGAGAGCAGAGATCGACCTGCAAGATATGGGCACAGTCAAGGGTTGAACAAAATGATACCACGCCGGTCGAGATGGCGATGCAAACTTCAGCGCTCCTCGGGAGGCAGCCCGAGTTTTTCTTTCTTTCATAGAGTAGGATGCATTTTTCCTATTCTTTGCAAAAACAAACATTATGGCACGTAATAAGGTCCAAGTCGGTGCACGCGTCGAGCGCACCGACTCTCCTGTTTTATGGGCCACCGATGTAGTATTTTTTGAGGTCAAGGGCTTAACCCTTGGCCAATGATGTTTTGCCCTTTAATCGTTGTTTCTGCTCTTAGGTTTTAGTTTTTCACCCGCCTGTTTTAACCATGCCGGGAAGCCGCTCAGCTGGCGCGTAGGACCGCCCGTACTGGGTCTTGGTCTCTCGGGCATCGCAACGGCCGCGACGGTTGGCATTCCCGGACGGCATGCACCCTATCGTGCAGGAGAATAAATGCCCTTAATAAGGCTGATACGACCATCGTCTCGGGAACCGCCTGACCCGTTGGCCGACGAGCGCCTCAGAGATGTCCTTTTCGCACCCTGTCGAGCCGACTATAAATAAGAACGGAGGTTTTACCGTGTCGGGCTGTCACGCTTTACTCATTTTAGCCACCTGTAACGCATGCGGTAGCCCCTCTTTGTTTGCTCCCTTGTCGGCCAGCTACCTTCACCGTGGTATCGGGCGATAGCTCCTATGAGCAAAGGTATATCCCGATAGGCTTATCGCCCGACACGTGTTTTTCCTTTCGCTTGCTGACAATTTTGTATCGCCCGACGCAGTAAGCACAACACAATAGCCGACGGTGTCCGCCCGACACATCATATCGGGCGACACGTTTTTCTCTTGTGACGTCCCATCGAGAAGTTTCTCTTTATCGGCCGATATACCCATATCGGGCACAATGCTTTTCACGTCTTGCTATCGGGTTTTAGTTTCATGTGACCTTGCCGCTCGACATGCTTGTCGCCCGATACACCAGTGTCGCGCGGCAAGCTGTATCGCGCGGCAACCTCGTATCATCCGATTTCATATCGACTCGACCTTTTGTTTTGATGGACAATACCCGGAGATTGTAATAAGTTTATCGAGTTTCTTTTTCCTATCTAACATTTTAAATGATTAATGAACTTGATAACAGGTAGAATGACGGCCGCAGCCGAAGCAGCAACTGTCAGACAGAAACGTCACAACAGGCCACAAACCACCAAAAAACGAGCAAGGGGAAATTTCCTTGATTAGGAAGCCTCGAAAGAGGCTCGTTTCCTTATCATAGCCTGTCTTCTGTAGTAGCCTGGGGCCAACTACAGAGACAGCACGAGTACAACCCCGGTGACTGCCGGGACAGCTCAAGAGCTCTCTGTCTACCGAGAGCCATTGCGCGTGTTCCGACTGAGCTGGGAAATAAAGCGGAGGTTGAGCTTAGAAAGCGCTTTGCCGACGACCTCCAGAGGGAACCTGGGCATCCCGGTTCCAGCTACTTAATAAAGGGGAAGCAGCCACAAGTGCCCGCACTTGTCGAAGCTGTTTCCAAATGAAAAAGAAGGAGGCGGCAGCAAAGAAGCATATTGCAGCTTCTACAAGGCACAAGCGAACACGCTAAATAACCTTCACTGGACTAACATGAACTCACCCTCTTATTCACTACTCTGGGACAGAGTATTGGATAAGTTGGGGGGGGGTACCCATGTACCAGTGAAGGAGGTATAAACATTCTCTTGTGCCATTTTGCTTTTCCCCTATAGCATGTACTTGCACCCTTGCTCATATAAATTTTTTTGAAATTCTGCTTATTTCATTCCCATGCATATGTACAAAGTAGCTATATTAGTAAAAACCCTGATGCAACTGTTTGCCAAGTTTATTTTCTTTGTGCTAAATATGACGCAAGTCCTGTTATATCTTTTTGATAGTGCTGCTTCAAATGAACAAAAGAATATGTTTTGCCATGTCAAAAATTTCGAAAAATATAATAATCTTGCAAACAGCTAAGAGACGAGTATGGAGAAGGAAAAAGCTGCCCAAACAGCAAGAATCTCTTTGTTTCCCCTTACCAGACAAAAATCCTAAAAAGAGAGAGAAGCCTTATGAGTGTGAATAAAAGCATGAGAGTTGTGCCCAATAAAAGAAAATATATATATATACACACACTTGTTTCCCAAAAGTACCCATCTTTAGGCATGGTAGATCCGGGGCTGTGGTACGTAGGATGTGAAATCACCACTCTAAAGCCAACTCGCTTGGACTGCAGGGACCACTTGCCCGTTAACGGACCCTTACCTGGATGGACCGATGGGAAACAAGAAGAAAACCCAAAAAGCCTTAGCCTACCCTATACACAACTTTCTGCCCCGAAAATAAAGCTGTTTGGTGTGGAAGCTAACTTCGGAATCATACAACAACGTTTCGCTGAAGCTGTAGAAAATAATCTCACTTAAACAATAAGGCAAGAAAGACGAAGTCTTTTGTTCGTAATGAGGCAGCATTATCTCTAAAGACATTACGATACTTGTTTTACATCTTAGCCTGAGAAGCATACTACGCAAGAAGAAGCGTCGCCAAATAAAGTTTAAATATTGATCGAGGACAATCAAAAAGCTAAGTTTGGGGAGTTGATAACACCAATTTTTGTGACGTTTTTGGCCTTTATTCTGTTATCAAAACTGCCCTTTTCTGCCATTTTCCTCTATTTTATATGCAATTTCGCAATAATTAGCCAAGCAATTCTCTCAGTCCAATATTTCCATCTTTTGCAGAGTTTCCTCCTATTTTGGCCCATTTAGCACCAGTAAGGCCGTTCCGGCCCGCAAATAAGTCCAAGACTGTCTCGCCCCCCCCCCCCTGACGCCCGATACACACGCTGACCGGCGGGGCTGCGCGATACGATGACGCGCGACGCAAGAATGCCGCGCGATAGGGTACCGATGGACGACACGCCTATTTACCCGACAGGGAGCCGAGCACGCCGCAACTACTCTATGTGCCGCGCGATATCAGCCACCCACCGGCAGGCGCCTCTCGCCTCGACGCCCGACAGCCGATCTCCTTGTGCCGAGCGATACCGGGCGATACCCGCGTCAGCTGACCACCAACTGAACGGCGGAAAGCAGGACACGTGGCGTTTCGAGCACCATATCTTCTCACGACCAGCTGCCTATACATAGCAGCTACAGGGAGCCGAAAAGGAGCTTAGACAATTCAGACAAGCTTGGTCACTTCAGGTTTCGGAGAGTCGAGTGATCTTCGGAGGAGACTGCGAGAGCAGGAGTATCGTGCTCCAGTGTTCGTACTGGGCGACACTAGGTGAGCTCTTCCTCATCCCGAGAGGGAGGGGACTGGTTCACCTAGGACTGTACCGGGCGACACTGGGAGCCGATATCGCCCGATGTAGATACACGACACGAGTGCCCGACAATAGGATACGCAACTCCATGCCCGACACGATAACAAACCCGATACGCTCCGCCCGTCAGGCGTGTCGCCCGAGAGGGTGTACCTCCTGAGTTGAGCGTATCGGCCAGGTCCTTGAGCGATGCATTCGCCCGTCGCGGCGTGCCGTTTGAGAAAGCGTGCCGCCCGACACGGCTGTATCGGGCTAGGCCCTTGTCCGATATCGGGCGGGATGGTTACTACAGCCTGTCGTCCTTCTACATCAAGAAGGCGACACATATCTTTAATTCTGTTATTTAAATTCCTTTACTTTTGCATTGTAATTAAGACATTTAGTGTTTATAGAAATGGAAATGCTTAATTACTTGTTGCTCTATGCTTAGTGCAATATGTTGGATGATTGCTATGTTTGATATCCGAACTCTAGCTTGCATGTTTTGGATCGCGTTTCACGTAGCTACCGAATCATGTTTTCCCGTCGCAACAACTTCGAGAGTTAGTGTTGTGGCTCTAGTGTTTGGTTCGATTCTGGAGTACGAGAGTGCCTAGAACGGAGTTGTTTCAGTAATATTTCACTCTAACTTTGAGCCCAGCAACCTCGAGAGGGGTGCCGAGGCTTGGTTAGAGGTGCTTGCTTTGAGAGGAGGGGTGCTGGGTGTTACTGGTGCCACTTATTTTGTAGTAGTTTTATCCTTCGTACCTTGTTCTAGCTCTAGTGCTATCTTTCGGTTTCTGTTGCATGAAAACCCCTAAAAAAACTGCTAAATGCTTAAAACCTTAAATCTTTCTAGTAACTCCACTTGGAGATAGTTTTCTTGTTTTGTTTGTGACATCTTTACGCTTCACTTCTGGGGAATTTACAATCTCTTTTACCTGCCGGAGTATAGCGTGTCGATTCTGGGTTCTCAACACTACCCCCCTTGTCCCCGTGTTCGACCCCGTATATCTACTTCGACCCCGTAAATAAAGTTGCGGGGGCCTAGAAGGATTCAGATTTATAAATGTAAAAGCTCGACTACCTCAAATCCGCCTCAAAATTTAGGACGCGCGATTTAGACCGGTCAGACTCTCTTCTCTCCCTTTTTTTTAGGCTTTTAACCTTTTTATCTTCATTCATATCCAACTTCCATTTCCTTCCCTTATACGTCCTTAACTCCCTCTCTCTCCCCTCATCTACAACCGCCCCTTGAATCTACCCCCCCCCCCAACTCTTATCATCTCTCTTTCCCATTACCCCATTCAAAACAACCTTCTCTTAATGCCTTATTCAATCTCTCTCCAATGGAACGCTATGTGAATTTCTCCAAGACTTTTTAAATCAGTTACATTAATATTGATTATTGGGATGACTACACCCCATCCTCTCCCTCACACCCCATTTCATGCGTCCCACCACTCCTTTTCCTCCGGACCTTCCACTCTTTAGGTTGATTTGTTTCAACGGTATCTTCCATTATTGACCTCATCCCCGAGTTCACTTGACGAGAGAGAATTGTTAATTAAGAAATTGTGTCAATTATGTTTATTAGGGGTTTACATGGTGCGAGAGGGTTTTGTGGAACGTATGGTGGAAGTGGAGGAAAATGAAGAGGAGGAGGGTGATGAAGTGAGTCGTGTATTTCCATATTATAGATGTTGAGTATTCATTGAATACTACTTAATAACATCACATGATTGTTCAATTTTTGAAAGATACTACTTAACAAAGACAATATCCATCGACCACTTCCTACACCACTCCCTACTCTTTGTCTCTCGGTAATGACACAATAAACTTTCTATATTACTTTCTCTTTATCACTATACGTTTGCAACTATGTAATGACAATTATTAAAAGAGTTTACAACTATTTTGCGAATTCAATAATGTGTTATTATTTTTTTCGTAAATTCCAAAATTTGTTATCGCAACTACATAAAATGAAAAATGAAATAATCATGTCCCCACGTCTCCTCACAATGACATAACAATATCTCTTCTCCAAGTTTTTATTTGTTACGTGACTCTTCTCCAAGTTTTTATTTGTCTTTCTTTTCCATTGTCGACCGTCATCGATTTCCGCCACTAACATCACGTTCAATTGCTAACCACCCTAACTTTATTACTTGTTTTTCGGCAATGAATTGAATGAATTTGCAGCTACTACTTACCAATGAATCACCATACACTACTAAAATAAATATTTTAGCCAATTCATCTAATTATCTTGTCGATGAGTTTGTTTTCTCCACCCTTTCCACAACCACTACACTATTTTGTATATCCTTATTCAAATACCAACCATACAAATCAAAATCAAAACCAGTCTATTAAAGTTTCTTATATATTTCTAAGAAATATTTCACTTTTCATTTTCAGTCGCAACACTCTCTCATTCTTTAGATGACATAAGTACCCCCTGTACATGGATGTCATCTCTTTCATTCCTTTATGTACTCAATTTCATGTACTTCAAACAAATCTTAGTAGTTATGTTTACATTAGGAAACACACACGACCATGCCTCATATAAAGGCTTGAATTATAATAGATATTTACACAAATAAAATATAAAAATACATCAATTGGCCTATGCATAATAACCATGTTGCAGGGCCAAAATGGGAGTAGAGAAAGGCTGTCATTTATTCACAATACATCCCATATTGGAATAGTAGAAGGATGTGGATCTATTGAAGATAAGAAAAAAATTATATTGTAGAGAAGAAAAATAAACACCAACCTCTGAAAAAGAAAAATAATTATAAAAAGAATTGCTAATATAACATGCATGTGCTCCAAATGTTTTTTTTCTCTCTCACAAATTTTTATCGATTCTTTCTATAATTATTTCGTCTCTTGAAGACTAGTTTCAAATTTCTTTTCTTGCATTTTTTTTCCAATAAATTTGCACCCTTCTACTATTTTGACATGAGATTTATATAAAAGTATTGACTTTTTCTACTCCCATTTAGGGTAGTATGCAAAATGAATACTATGCATTGATCGATTTATATTGAACAATATCATAAAATGTGATATGACATTTTATAAATATGTTTCCAAATGATGTCATGAATGTTTATTTTAATCCTATTCGATCAATATAAATTTATATATTTATTTTTATATGTGTAAATATATATAATAATTTAAGTATTTTTATGGGTCAGGTGCATGTGTACGTGTGTGTTTTCTAGTAATTAATATAAGGATCACTATAAAAAAATTTGAATGAAAACCAATCAAAATGAACTTGTCGCCGCAACACGCCGTCAACCAGTTTGCTTTTGGGTGAGGGTACTTGGCTACAAGTAGTGAGAGGACGATGGGTTTTATTATAATTATTATTTCCAATTTGCTTGACAGAAGCCTGCTCCGTCAGATTGGGGCCATTCCCCTGGTGTCTGGTGACCATACAACTTGGGGTCTTGGAATCTGCGCAGTCGCCATCCACTCCGTCCACACTTTACTTCTCCATCCTGACCTCTTCGGCGACAAAGGAAATTAGACCCGGCGACAAAGGAAATTAGACCCGCCACGGAGACAGTGCAGAAGTCATGGATGGTGTCTCGTACATTCTGTCATTCGGGACACCAGTCTTAGGAAGGTTATTTGAAAAGGAAATTTCTAGCTCTAGTCACCCTCCCACCCGCTGTAATATCCGGAGCATAGGAAAATGTGAGATTTAATGCAGAGATATTGCACCTGCAGCTATTATTACTCATGCAACATTCATGTAAAGTCCATGCAAAGTACAGTTATTGCATCCATTTCCCAATAAATTACACAAGCGATATCTTAACTCCACCATAGATTACGATAATATTTAGAATTAATTTTCTATTCGTTTCTAATTTCTTCCAACTCACGTACGTAAACGTACGTAATGTATACACATTTGTTGCCATTTTTATTGTAACTTATTTCATATATTATGTCTAATGTCGTTATATATACAATAATATAATTTTCAAAATTTAATCATAACAACATTTCACATATTACAAACTGTAATATTTGCTCATGCATAATCATTATCATTTTTAACTCAATTTTTACTTATAGTACAAAACTCAATTTTTACGTATAATACAAGACGTACATAACAATCGTAGATTAAATGTATCCCTGAAATCTTATTATCACTGTCCCATTAGATATATGTATCTTTAATAGGTATAATACAAGACTTATAGTACGAGACGTACAATATTAACTATTATTTGACAATATATTTAGAAGTATAATATGAGACATACAGTATGAGCGTACAATACAAGACTACATTTTTGCATACATTTAAATGTAGTGTTTGTCAAAATTCCACACAAGAAGTACAATATTAACAACTACATTGTACAAGAAATATAACACTAACGGGCACATTCTGTATACATTCAAAATGTAGTGTTTGACAAAATTATATACAAAAAGTATAGTTCTTTCAACCACATAATGTAAACGCATGTACTGTACTAGGGCATGAACGTTGGTGGGATGTAATGGATTTAGAGAGTGCAGTTGCAAAAGAAAAAAACGAATTTTTGAAAATTGAGGCTGGAGAGAAGAGTGAAGAGAGAAATTGTCACACCTTCTACATGGAGTTAATTGCTCTAAAGTAAATTCTCTTGAGAAAAAACTGTTGGACTGTCGGTTCCCGATAATCGGATATGTGGAATGGTGTATAGATTATTGTTGGTAGCGTAATTCTTTGAAAACTACTCGAATTCATGTTACTAGGTAAAAATATAAAGTGTCGCCCATGCCCATAACCCTAGTTTCTCTAACGACGCATGCCCATAACCCTAGTTTCTCTAACAACGCATCGGGCGACTGGGTTTATGACGGTTGGCGTGTAACCCCACCATCATCCCCGAGGTTTTCTCTCGGAGGTCCAAGAACAGACTCCAGTGAGTACTGGTTGTGATCCCTGAAGATGGCCGAAAATTATTGGATAGATGTGGAAGACTTCCTATTGCGGAAGAAGAAGATATTCTAGACATGAACAGAGAGGAAGTGGCGGAAGCGGAAGATCATCTAGAACTTGCTTTTTAAAACAGTAATTCTGACGGATAGACCCTACAATCTCTGGCCTCCAAATCTGCTGTCTCTAAGTTGTTGTTTCGGTTGTATCCCGGACAATCTCTACCATACATTACCTCAAAAATCTAACCCTTAAAAAAAATTAATGAGGAGTATGTACGGTAAAGAAAAATAGTGAAAGGTTTGGAACAACGTTTTCGGGCCATTTCTTGGACATTGCCAATAAAGTTTTATTCAAGGCTATTGATTGGACGACCTTCATCATATGATTTATCTATTGGAAGGACAAGAAGAAAGTGTTAGATGGCGTACTCTGGAATTTTGATAACCATCTTCTATTAACTAGGAGGCTTATACTACTAATCTACTGGGACAAGTCGAATTTCAATATTGTGTTTTCTGGGCAATAATATATCACCTTCCTCTAGGCTACGGACTGTTGTCGGCTGTAAACATTTCCGGAAGAATAGGGAAAATTCTAATGATTGATAGAGACGAGTTGGGATGGGAGACATCCATTATAGTAAGGTTTA
This sequence comes from Alisma plantago-aquatica, assembly GCA_963693085.1. NCBI lineage: Eukaryota > Viridiplantae > Streptophyta > Magnoliopsida > Alismatales > Alismataceae > Alisma > Alisma plantago-aquatica. The sequence continues at coordinate 843,025,368 of OY856414.1, forward strand.
TAATTGATATTAATAAACTTCTGAAATGATTCCAAGGAATTCACAGAAAGCGAGGGGAATCTAGTAAATCTTGAGATAAAATATGTGAGACTCCTCAATATTTGCTACATTGTGGCAAATTAGGGCACTCATAGAAAGATTGTGCTCTATTCAACGAAGAAGAGAATAATAGACGAGCAAAGGGGTCATGAATGCATCTCCAAGGAAAGCCAATGTTTCGGCCTTAAAAGAACTCTATGGTGACTCAGATCTAATAGCTAGGAGATAATGAACTTTGTTACAAGGAAGGGTACTAACAGTAATCGTAGTTCATTGGATTCATCGAATAGCAATTGGTTTTCAAATATTGGAGGCAAAGTAGCCAATACAGTACATGGGGAGCTCCATAGAGAAAGAGAACGACACCTTACAACTGAGGAGGAGTGTTGCGGAGATGGATCTTTTATAAAAGAAAAGTGTCTTAATTGCAATACTCTCTGATTATTAAAAGTTTGATGTATCTTATGAACTTCACACTGTCCGACATCACGTTTGTTGTGAGCAAGTTTAGTAAATACATCAGTTGTTCCGACAAGGCCCATTGAGAAGTTCTTGATAGAGTTTTGAGGTATATCAAAGGAACTTATTCCCTTGAGCTGCATTATGACAAATATCCTTCTGCAGTCGAAGGATATAGTGATGCAAGTTGGATTGCCATGAACTCTGAGAGTAATGATGTCTCATGATATGTATTTCTATTGGGAGGAGGTACTATTATCTAGAGGTCTAAGAAATAGATCATATTGTCTCAATTTACTTTGAGGAAGGGTTGTGAGATTTTGACGAAATTGGATTGAAAGTTGAATGGCTACATGGACTTATGTCCAGTTTACCTATGGTAAAGAAGTTACTTCCTGCAATTTTAGTTTGTTGCACTACAATCATTGCTAAGATAAAGAGTTCTAAGTACAAAAAAAAATAGCATAGACACATTCAAGTCAGGCTCAAGTGTGTAAGAGAATTTGTCTCTAGTGGGGTAGTGGTTGTAGACTATGTCTCTACCAATGATAATACTATTGATCCTTTTACTAAAGATCTTATCTTGGTCTTAGTAGATAAAGTCATGTTGGGGATGAGACTGAAACCCATTTAGAGTTGCAGGCACTAACAACTCAACCCAAAAGAATGTAGATCCTACGAATTGGGTTCAATGTGGTAATAACAAGTTGTCAAGTGAATCAGAGGATACTTTGTTTTTCATTTGATGCTTCTTGCATCTGTGTGTCTATCCCCTAGAAAATCGATTAGTTTCATGACTATAAGCTAGTAAGAAATTAATCTCTAAATAGTATCACATCTTATGACAGGATGTTAACAGTACATCCTTGAAGGCTCCAACTAAATGATTCATGTTGTGTAGGTCGCGACAGGAAAATTGGGTTGTTCTTTGATATCAATCATGATATATCTTTTGTATGCATAGCTTTAATGCATCATATTTCTTTTTTGTCATGTCTTTGTTGTGTTGTTACCAATCTATACTTTTGCAGCCAAGGTTTAGGTTCAAGACTTTTGTTCACCTAGTTCTAACGGGGGTTACAGTTGGATAACTTATGTAGATTCTAACCAAAAGGTAGCTATAAAAGCACAATATGGAAGACTGATTGTAATAACACACTATACACTGGACTTTGTAGGGGATTATTAGATGCATGGATGCTATAGCCATGTGATTTTAATGGGTTAAGCCCAATGTATTGCAGCTAGTACATAGAGGAAATGTAGCTTTGTGTCTTGTGCAAGTGGGAAACTCTTTAGTCCCACACTGCTCACTCATAGAAATTTTGGGGTCCTTATATGTAGGATCAAATGTGACACTAGTGTCCAAAGGGTTCTAGGAAAGAGTATACTCACCTCTTTGATGGGTATGGTGACCACAACAAACACACCAGCAGGCGTGCGTGCTCACACGACACACTACCACTCGCCTGCCTGACCTTACCTGTGTTGGGTCGGGCACATGCTCAAGCTTGTGGCTTGCTGCTTGTGGGTTGTGGGTTGTGAGAATTGTATTACATCTTCCATCTTCTTTTTGCATAAGGATACACCTACGTAATTAATTATTAGTTTAATTAATTATTTTTTCCTAATTGGATTCGTCAGTACTAATGGGAAAGTATTTGCCTTGTGATTTTTCTACAATGTGTACAAGAGCGATCGTGTGATTGCATCTTAATAGTTATAGGATTTGGGAGTGTGAAAGGCCATAATAAGACTCTAGCCATTAGGATTAGAGACACTTAATGAGCATCAGTCGTCAGGGTTAGCATGGGTGTCTTACGAAACCTAGCTAGTCTCTTTTTGTTGTCGCTCATGAACTACTTTGTGGAGACCTTCTCCTATGAGAAGCGAGTTCATCCTTCCTCTCTTTTGAGATGTGATCTGTTTGGTGGTAGTTCTTGCGGTGGTTGTCCTGTACTAGTAGTGCAAGTCATTCAATGTTTGCATCACCCGTTGTCGACATGAGTGAGATATCTTATATAGGTTTGTGACTAGGTCATCTGGAAGAATGACACCTCTCCAGAAGGATTATAGGATGTTGAGCAACACATTTGTTTTTCAACCAATGATCTGGTTTGAGCTCCTAAATTTTATTTATGTTCTCATGCATTGGTAAATTATATGTGTTTGTTATCTGGATTTACCTAAACTTGTTAATTATTTACAATTTTTGTTGCTTCATGTAACGACACCTAATTAAACATTAACAACTATCTTGAAGAATTTTATTATGTCCTTAATCAACATGGCCAATCATGGTGGTTCAGGCAATAAAATTTGATACTGCTAACATATTTGAGAAATTACTGGTACCAACTTTACATGTTGGCAGAGTAGGATGCAAATTTGGCTTAATATGGTGGATTTTGATAAGTACATAGAAGAGGATGAGCCTAAATCTAATGAGTTTGTCCTTGATAATACAAAATTGATTGCTAATTGGACGAAGGGTGATAAGATGTGTCGAGGGTTGATTCTATTTGCTTTAAATAAGAAATTGTATGATTCATACTCTAAGCCGCCTATTACTACTTTTAAAGTTATGTTGGAAATGTTAGTAAAGAAATTTAACATTGAAAATTAGGATGTTGAAAAGTAGTGTGTGTCTAAATTTGTATTATTTCCATTTGTTCAAGTTAATCCATTTATGATCAAACACACGACTTTCATCTCCAGTATCTCGAACTCTCACATGAAAATATGGAATTACCTAAGAATTTTGTTGTTATCCATCATAGAAAAATTCCCCAAGTCTTGGGAATCATTTGGCAAGACTCTTAAGCATCGCAAAGGAGACTTGTCAATGAATAATCTAATGAGAGATATTAATATACAAGAAGAACACTAGAAAGAGAAGACTGTAAAGTTTCATACTGATGCAAACCGTACAATTTTACAACTACTAAAACTAAAGATAAAAATAAAAGAATATGCACAAACCTATGGCTAAGATCAAGAAGAAACTAAAGAACAATCCTTATTGGACTTGTGGATAGGTTGGACACTAGTAAAAGGATTTTTCTATAAAGAAGGCAAATAAAGTTGCCACATCTGCAACCGAGAAGGATGTAGTCAACATGATGATCCTTGAACCTCAATGATGAGTACATGTCTTTAAAACCTAAAATCCTTTCCATTTTTATACAACTTTATTATATAATTTACATTGGGGATAATGTACATGTTTATGTTGATAAGTTCATGTTTGTGTCTTACCATGCCTCTAGAAGTTGTTCTGTGACTTTGGGCGATTACATATCTACTTAAGGCAAAGGGAAAGGACATGTGGACTTGAAGTTCCCTTTGAGAAAGGTTTTAACACTTCATAGATTCATACATGTTCCAGCTATTCATAGCAATATCCTTAGTGGTGTAATTTTAGTTAAGGATGGTTTTAGAGTAGACTGTAAATGAAATAATGCTATTATTACATGCCTTATGATTCTTTATTTTTTGGCAAGGGGAGTATATGTGACATGGAGAACTTATTTAAGATATTTTTTGAACCAATTTCAAGTTCAACTTTAAATTTGAATGATAATAGTTCTATTTGCATGAATCTTGTATCGTCTAATGTATGGCATTCTCATTTGGGTCATGTTAATTTTGTCTCAATGAAATGAATGATGAATCTTGGTTTAATTATTAAGTCTGATATTAATGTTGGTAGATGTGAAATCTATGTGTAAGTTAAACTTCCTAGAAAACCTTTTCACTTTGTGGATAGGATTTAAAAAATTCTTGATTTCGTACACACTGGTATTTGGGAATTCAATGAGACTACTGCTAGGGATCAAAAATGTTATTTCATAAACCTTATTGATGATTCTAGTAGATATTGTTATGTCTATTTACTTAAATGTAAAGAGGAGGCATTGGATAAATTTAGAATCTATAAGAAAGAAGTTGAAACTCAAAGTACTAAATTATTTAAGTGATTAAGATCTGATAGGGGAGGAGAATACACCTCAAACTTGTTTTTCTAATTTTTTTCAATTCCATGGTATAGTTCATGAGGTTATCTCTCCTTATTAACCACAATCTAATGAGATAGATGAACGTAAAAGGTGAATCCTAATGGATATGGTTAATACCTTACTCCAAACCTCAAGTTTACCCAACTTTATGTGGGGGGGATCTCTGAATACAACTTGCAATATTCTGAATAGAGTTTCTCATAAACATAAAGAAAGTAGTCCATTTTAGTAATGAAGAGGTAGAAAATTGAGTCTCAAATGTCTTTGAGTGTGGGGGTGCCTTGCTCAGGTTTTTGTCCCTAAACATAAAAGGAAGAAATTGGGACCGCAAATAGTTGATGCCATCTTCTTGGGTTATGTAGAGACAAGTTGTGCCTATTGATTCTTGATAGTAAAATCTAATATCTCAGGCATTGTCAATACAATTTTGGAATTGTGTGATGCTACATTATTTGAGGATGTGTTTCACATGAAATTTGGTGTATCCAAAGAAGTATCTCAAGAGTATTCATTCACTAAAGGTTCTATTCTCGAGCATGTGGAAAGGATGAAAAATGTGGGGGATGACTCAAAACATGTTATTTCTGAATATATTGATTCTAATGAAATAGTTGAACCAAGGAGAAGTAAACGACCTAGGAAATTCAAATTTTTGGAAGTGAGTTTCTTACGAAGCCCTGGGAATCATTTGGCATGACTCTTAACCATTGCAAAGGAGACTTTTCAATGAATGATCTAATGAGGGATATTAAGATACAAGAAGAACACTTGAAAGATAAGACTGTCAAGTTACCTATTGATTCAAATCCTAGTATCAATTTTACAAATGCTAAAACCAAAGATAAAAATCAAAGAATATGCATAAACCTATGGCTAAGATCGAGAAGAAACTGAAGAACAAACCTTATTGGACTTGTGGGTAGGTTGGCCACTGGAACAAGATTTCCCTACATAGAAGGCAAGGGAAATTACTGCATTTGCAATAGAGGAGGTTGTGGTCAACATGATGACTACATCCTTGAACCTCAATGATGGGTATGTGTCTTTCAAACCTAAAATATTTTCCATTTTTTAACAACTTTATTAGATAATTGACATTGAGGCTAGTACATGTTTGTGTGGATAAGTCCATGTTTGTGTCTTACCATGCCTCTAGAGGTCGTTCTATGACTTTGGGAAATTCTTGATCTACTTCAATCGAAGGCGAAGGAATGTGTACTTGAAGTTCCCTTCGAGAAAGGTTCTAACCGTTCATAGAGTCAGACATGTTCCAACTATTCGTCGCAATATCCTTATTGGAGTAATTTTAGTTAGGGACGGTTTTAGAGTAGATGGAAAATGTAATAAGGCTATTATTACATGCCTTATGATTCTTTATTTTTTGGAAAGGGTAATATATGTGACATTGAGAGCTTATTTAAGATTCTTTTTTAACCAATTTCAAATTCAGCTTTAAACTTGAATGACAATAGTTCTATTTTCATGAATCTTGTATCATCTAATGTATGCCATTCTTAAGTTTGTTATTAATGTTGGTAGATGTGAAATCTATGTGCAAGCTACACTTCCTTGGAAACTTTTCATTATGTAGATAGCATTTTGGAAATTCCTTATATAGTACACACCGATATCTACAAATTTAATGGGACTACTACTAGGGATCAAAAATTTTATTTCAAAACTTTTATTGACGATGCTAGTAGATATTTTTATGTCTATTTACTTAAAAGTAAAGAGGAGGCATTGGATAAATTCATAATCTATAAGAAAGAAGTTGAAACTCAAATTACTAAATTACTTAATTGTTTAAGTTTTGATAGGGGAGGAGAATACACCTCAAACTTGTTTTTGGAATTTTTTCAATTCCATGGTATAGTTCATCAGGTTATTTCCCCTTATTTACCATATTCTAATGAGATATAGTTAATACCGTACTTCAAACTTCAGGTTTATCCAACTCTATGTGGGGAGAAGCTTTGAATATGGCTTTTCATATTTTGAATAGAGTTTCTCACAAGCATAAAGAAAGTAGTCCATTTTAGCAATGAAGAGGTAGAAAATTGAGTCTCATATATTTTCAAGTGTGGGGTTGCCTTGCTAACGTACTTGTCCCTTAACACAAAAGGAAGAAATTGGGACCACAAATAGTTGTTTCCATCTTCTTGGATTCTATAGAGACAAGTTATTCCTATAGATTATTGATAGTAAAATCTAATATCTCAGGTATTGATGTCAATACAATTGTGGAATTGCATGATTCTACATTCTTTGAGGATTTTTTTCCCATGAAATTCGGTGTGCCCAACGAAGTATCTCAAAAGGATTCATTCACAACATATTCCATTCCCGAGCATGTAGAAAGGATGACAAATGTAGGGGATGACTTAGAACATGCTATTTCTAAATATGATGATTCTAATGAAATGGTTGAACCAAGGAGAAGTAAACGACCTAGGACATTCAAAGATTTTGGAAGTGAGTTTCTTACTTACAATGTTGAGAATGATATTGTATCTTTCAAATAAGATATGGATTCTCCAAAACCTAAGTTTTGGAAAAAAACCATTAATGATGAAATCCAATTAATTCTCTTGAATGGAACTTGGGAATTAGTGGATTTTCCTCCTGGTTGTTTTTTAGTTGGATGCAAATGGGTCTTTAAGAAGAAACTTTATGCAAACGGGACAATCAATAAGTATAATTGCTAAGGGATACCCATATAGGGAAGGAATAGATTATTTTGATACCTCTTCTCATGTTTCCTGTATGACCACAATCTGAGTGCTTACAACATTGGCTTCCATTTATAATCTATGTATCCATTAGATGGATGTGAAGACCACATTATTACACTATGATCTTTAGGAAGAGATATGCATAGAACAACTTGAGGGATTTTTGGGTCAGGGGAGTGAATCCAAAGTGTGTAAACTTGTTAAGTCATTATTTGACTTAAAACAAGTGCCTAAGAAATGTCATGAGAAGTTTGATTATGTGATATCATCGTTTGACTTTATTTCTAATCAATTTGATAATTGTCTCTACTGCAAAATCATTGATGATGGATTCATTTTGTTATGATTATATGTAGATGACATCCTACCTTTTAGTTATGATATGTAAGTGGTAAATGAGACAAATTCATTCTTGTGTAACAAGTTTGAGATGAAGGATATAGGTGTTGTTGATGTGATTTTAGGGCTTAAAATCATAAGGTCAGTTGATGGTATAACTCTCTCTCAGTCTCACCATGTTGATAATATATTGGAGAGGTTTGAGAACACATCACGTAAACTTGTTAAGACTCCATATGATTCATCCAAGGCCTTTTTCAAGAATGATACTTGAGTTCTAGTGTCAATTCTCATATTATCAAAAGTTTTATGTATCTTATGAACTGCACACATCCAAACATTGTGTTTGTTGTGAGGAAGTTAAGTAAATATTACAGCTGTCCCGACAAAACCCATTGGGAAGATCTTGATAGAGTTTTTAGGTATATAAAAGGAACGTGTCCCCTTAGTTTGCATTATGGCAAATATCCTTCTATAGTCAAAGGACATAGTTATGCAAGTTGGATTTCCATGAACTTTGGGAGTGATGGTGTCTTAGGATATGTATTCCTATTGGGAGGATGTGTTGTTGCCTGGAGGTTCGGTCTACTTTTGAGGCAGAGTTGTATGCTTTAGATGAAGTTGGATTGGAAGTTAAATGGATACATGGATTTATGTCCAGTTTACATATAGTAAAGAAGCCACTTCCTACAATTTCATTTCATTGTTATTGAACTACAAACATTGATAAGATAAAAGATTTCCAAGTACAATAAAAAACAATGTAGACACATCCAAGTCATGGTTTGTAAGGGAATTAGTGTCTAATGCGGTCATGGTTGTAGGATATGTCGGTTCCAAAGATAATATAGTTGATCCTTTCACATGAGGTCTTACCTTGTCCTTAGTAGAGAAATCTAATTTAGGGATGTGACTGAAACCACTTTAGAATTTCTAGTAGTACCAACCCAACCAAAAAGTGTGGAGATCCCACGAATTGGGTTCAATGTGGTTAATAAGACATTGGTTGAATCGAATGACACTATTTTTCATTTGATGCTTCTTGCATCTGTGTGTCTATCTCTTGGAAAACTTGTTAGTGTCATGACTACAAGTTAGTAAGACATTATTCTCTAAATGGTGTCAAATTTTAGGACAAGATGTGAGTAGTGCATCCTTGGAGACTCCAACTAAATGATTGATATTGTGTAGGCAAAAATAGGGGAATTGAGTAGTTCCCTGATATCAATCATGATATGATCTTAGGGATGCATGAAATTAATACATTTGAATTCTTTTCTGCCATGCTTTTATTGTATTGTTACCAACCTATACTCTTGCACCCAAGGTTCAAGTTCAAGACTTTTGTTCACCTAGTTCATGTGGGGGTCACAGTTGGATAACTCAGGTATATATTCAAACTGAAAGGTATCTATTAAAATCATAGTATGGAGGACTGATTAGCAAAGAACACTACACTACACATTGGACTTTGTGAGGCATTGTTGGATGTAGGACTACTACAACCATGTATTTATAATGGGTTCAGCCCAATGTAGTGAAGCTAGTACATAGAGGAAATGTAACTTTGTGTCTTGTGAAAATGGGAATAAATTTAGTCCCACATTGTTCCCTCCTAAAACTATTGTGGTCCTTATATGTCGAATCACATGTGACACTAGTATCAAAAGGGCTCCCTAAGAGAGTATCCTCACTTCCTTGATGGGTATGACGACCAAAACACACACGCATGCACATGTGCATGACCTCACCTGGATGGGCTGGGAAGGGGCTCAAGCTTGTAGCCTATGGATTGTGGGTTGTGGGAATTGTCTTACGTCTTCTGTCTTCTTTTCGCACAAAGATACAACTACAAAATTGATTATTAATTTAATTAATTAAATCTTTCCTAAATATATTTGTTAATATTAATTGAAAAGTATTTGCCTCATCATTTTTTTATAACTGTACAAGAGTGGTTGCATGATAATGTCTTAGTGGGAATAGGATTTGGGAGCATAAAAGGCTATGACTAAGAATCTAGTCATTAAGATTAAAGACAAGTAAAGATCATCAGCTACTAGGGTTCATGTGGGTGTTTTGTGAATTCTAGACAGTCTCTTTTTGTTGTTTCTCCCAGACTTCTCTACGGAGACCTTCTCCTGTGTAGAGCGAGTATGTACTTCCTCTCTTCCTAGACACAATCTATCAGGTGGTAATTCCTACGGTCGTTGGACTGTACTAGTAGTGCAAGTCGTTCAATGTCTGCATCATACCTCATAAGCACGAGCAAGACATCACCAATAGGTTTGTGATCGGGTCTTCAAGAAGAACGAAGCCTATCCGAAAGGATTGTAGGCTATTGAATTCTTTATTGTATTAGTTAATTCTATGTGTTTCTTATCTGGAACTTCCTAAACCTATTAATTATTTGCAACTATTGCTACTGCATGTAAAGACGCCTAAATAAAAATTAACAACAAAATGTAGAGTAGAAGAGGGAGAAGTATGAGAGGAATGGGTTCATGATGTGTGGATTACCTTTAACTGGGGTCTTGCAACTAGTTCAATGAGAACAAGATAAAAGAACATTGACAAAAGCAGAAGGATAAATTAGTGATGAATACCCCAATACAACAAGAAAAATGAATACTATGTTGGTACCCAGGGATCACTCTGGAGTTAGAATACCTAAGAGAGACATGAAGACTAGTGTTGTTAAAGTTATGGGATAAATGGCCAATGCAAAGATTGTCAAACAAAATCAAAGGCAGTGATTGGTGTGAAATGGAGTAGGAGGATATGTGTTGTGATAAGGAGTGGGTAGGAAGAACTATAAAAATAAATAGGGAGTTGAAGGATACTCTGGAAGTGTTTTACACCAAGTAGTGTGGATTATTCTTAACCATCCCCATTAAGAAAAAGATCCTTAGTTGGAACTGTCAAGCCTCGATAATCCTAAAGCAGTGACCACACTTTGAGCTAAGTGTTGGAGTGGGTTCCCCAATGTGTTTTTTTCTCACGAAAACCATGTCAAAACCCAGAACCTATAATTCCACCCCATTATATGATTAGAAGTCTAGTGAGGATTTGTTCCTTGGATTTGACCAAATAAGGATAGTTTAAAACACATTTACAAAATAACTAAATTATGTGTCAACATGTAAATATGATCATATAATATGTTACATATATTCTCTTTGCTAACATGATGGCTAAATAAATATGAATAACATGCTTTGGTGTAACAATTGATAATTTCATATTAATATTTTCACATAATTTAATTTAAGTGGAATAAATAAATTAAATATGTTAATTTAGTAAAAAGTGGTTTTTGTGCATAATAATATATAACTCATTTTATTATAATATGAAATTAATAGGACTCCATTAAGTAAGTGTTGATAATAAAGATATAATATTTTGATAAACACAATGCTAATGTGTCAAAATCCTAATGGAGTCATAACTCATAAAGGGAAATCTCAAAAGAGAAATATAATGGTAAAAATGTGTTCTTTGGATCCCAATTTCCTTGGGAGCCCATTTTCACATTATTTTCTTAATAATAATTATCTTAATTTTATTTAGAGAAGAAAATATGTGGGAAAGTCAAAAGTGTTAAATAAATTACAAAAAAGTCTTCAAAAGTGGAAATAAACCCAAATTCAAAATCAACATCCCAAAATTAGTCTAGGTGTGAATTTTCATCTTATATGGACAAACTGAATATATTCTAGTGTATTTAGGATAGAGAATGTATATTAAATCCCAAAATATTATATAACATGTTTAATAACCCCAAATGGGAAAATTAATTATAAAATCATAATATTCATATTTAAGTTTTCTTTTAGGCTAAGTTTCATATCTTTAGAGATTTTCTAGATGCCTCTAATTCATTAAAGAATTAAATATATGATAACATCTAAAAAATTAAATAAAATGCTAGATGTCTTCAAAAGTAAAATTGATTCCAAAAATGGATTCTACATGTCTAAATTAGGTTAGGTGCTAAATTTGGTATAAGTTGCACTTTGTATAAGCCCTTAAATTAATTAGAAAAAATATATGTGAAATATCCTATAATATGTATTTAAATCGTTTAAGACCGTCAATTCCCTATATTTCACAAATTTATCATTGTAACAACTTGAATTGCAATGTATCTGTGTGGGGGTAAACCCATAGAATAGCTCCCTTTTCCCTCACAAGTTTTTATCTGGACTCAAATAGATCAAAGGGTAGCGACTTTATCCCCCTCACTCGTGATTTCGACTGAACAATATTTGATTCTTCTCCTACTTCTTCCTCCCTCTCTACTACATGTCTATCTTTGATTTCCTCTCCCACATCTTCATTGTTTCTTTCCACATTAGATCGACCCTAGATTGTTAGGGTTTCATCACATATAAATCCCTAACACTTTTGCCTCCCTTCCAACCATTGTTCTGACCTTCGTGGCTCTTACTCACAATACTAGGGATCCAATTTTACAACTAATGACATTGCGACGATGTCCCAAGCTCCAGGAACCCAAGGCAATTGTTTTCATGGACCCTTTCCTCTCTTTTCATCCCTCCTCATCTCATCATGTGTCATTGCGCCTCTCTGATTTTCCCAGTAGGTGCCTAAGCATGGGAGAGTCTAGAAGAGGTATGGACAATTTCCTCTTGATTGCACAAAGGTTCTCATACCTTCAATTTTACAAGAAATATATGCTTTATGTTTTACCCCTTTCTGCCTCTTCTATGGAATTTGTGACCAACACCTGAGATTTTGACCACCATCAAACCAATAAGCTTCTTTGTTGCATTCCCCATAGGTTCTCAAAGTCATTTCGCTTCCTAACTTTTGACTTTCTTCATTGTTTCATCATATATGGTTTCTTCATCCGGATGGTCATGCCTGGACACCTATCTCCATCATCTGGTCGCCTATGGGCCTAAAGCTTTGTTCATTGAAACTATTGGGTTCTAGGTGAGACAGTAGTGACCTTGTAGTCAATGCCAAAGCCATTTTTCCAATTTGGATCTTCTTCAGGTGAGTTCCTAAGTCATTTTTCCAATTTGGATCTTCTCCAGGTCAAGCTCTTGAAGATGGGTGAATCACAATGGTTTAGTTGAAGGGGCAAGATGGGGAGAAGTTGTTGTAAAAGTATATCCATATTTTGGGTTTTTGATTCATTTTGGGTTGAATGGCACTTTCATTTTTTCATGTTCAAATTTTTCTTTTGTGGACTGTATGTTTGTTTTGATTGGATGGCGATAGGAGCAGTCCAAATTTCAGACCCAGATTGGGCAAACTCACCTTAATTCATTCAACCATATAATCTTGTATATGTGGCTTTATCTGATTTTCTGAATGGTCAGTTATTCAGAAATTCATAGTAATTAATCTATAGGTCAGAAAAATAAAATAAAATATGTTTAGGATTCATAGGATTTCTCTCTACATATTGATATTGATTTCATTAGCTAAATAAAATATAATAAATATGTGATTTGTCCAAGGATTTGCCTTATTGATTAGATTTCCCAAAATTCATAACTAATAATATATATGTTAGAAAAATAAAGTAAAATATTATATGAACTCAGAAAAATGTACTCTACAAGATGGCATAGTTTTCATAACCTAACTCGATGATAATAAAAATATGATTTTTAGACTTTATATAATTAATTTAAACCTAGCATAAATCTCATATACACCTTTAATAGGTTGTTTGTGGACTGAGATGGAATTATGGTTTTGACTTTAGGCACGTGTAAACTTCATGTGAGGTATGTTGCATTCCCTATTATTCTATATTGAGCAATCACCCATTTGTATCATTCTCTTGCTCCTCTAGACGTATTTCCTACACATTATTCTCTCTCTGCTAATAGGTTGCCTCATTTGATTACTTAAATTGATCTTGTTTACCTAATTTGATGGACCTTGTTATTGGACTCTTATTTGTACCTTGTTCAATTTATTATATGAGAAAAGCCTAACTCGAGTAATTAATATTCTAATTTTCTTGTGGTGGACATTATGATCTATGTCGCACCTTATATGTAGATAGGATGACATATTTGGTTATGGATCCTCTAACCCCCACATGATAATTGCTATTTATTCTTATCTTATTGTTTTATATGACCATAGTTTCACTTGCCTCTACATTTAAGAACGGTTTTTTATTCAGTATACCTAGAGTAATGTAATAATCTGGTTATTTGGGTTTTATTCCCCCGGGTTTTATACTCCTATGTTTTATTATTTGGCATTGGGTTTTATTCCCCTCCAATGCACTAAGGTTTTAATCCTCTTGCACTTTTATATATTTGGGATGGAGGATCGTATGCTCCATACCCCATCTTGTATTCCAAGGGAGTTTGGTTGTGTGCCATTCACTATCAACTTTTAGGTTGTGAGCCTTAGACATCACTAACTTTATATTATGCAAGTTTTACCCTACTAAATTAAATAAAAGGAAACATCCATATATCAAACACCACTATAAATTTTTCAGAAAAGGGATGATAATTTATTCAAAATGTATTTCTCATGACACCAAATATAGCTACATAATACAAAATATCTACCTATTACAGATCTTGATATTGTCACTATACTTCACCACACAGGGTGATACATATGAAAATTAACTATACTAAAGGATCAGTTGAGGATCGTCTAACCACCTCGAGAAAACCCCCAAAAGTTTGTGCTAAACTTGATGTGGTCCTTGTCCAACTTGGTTATCTTCTCTTTGACCTACACCTGGGGTTGGAAGTGTACCCCAAAAAGAGGAGAAAAGTAGACAAATCAGCAATACATTGGTATGTGCATATAAAATTGAGTATCAAGAAATATGATAAATAAATATTGTCAAATAAATAAGGCTTCCAATGGAAAAAAAGAAAGGACTACCCAACTGGGCATGAAAGAATATGAAAAATGATAAATAAGAGCAAGGCATCCATGTATTCTACATGTGATAATACTAGAACAATATAAATATGTTGGTAGGAAATAACACATCTACTATAAATATGGGGTGAGTAGGAATATATACACATCTACTCTGAGTAGGACAAGATACACATATGCTCTAATAACATCACTTACAGGAATTATCACGTCGGCATTATCAAGTGTGGGAATTTACAAATCCACATAAAATAACACGTCACATTATGCTAGTAGTCACCACATGATGCACAACAAAAGAGTAAGCAAGTCTAAATCCAAAATATCAGGGATGATAGCATCCAATCAATATAAGTGGGGTCAAAGGACCCATTAAAGAAGATTCAACAATGTCAATGATGTGAGAGAAACAATGAAAAGATATCTTTCAAGAACAATATCAAAGGACATGTAGCAATCAAATTAGGATTTTGGGTCGACAAAAAGGTCAAAAGATGGAAACATAGGTGATTTCTTAATAAGAATAATATGGAATGAAAACATACATTATGAGAGAGGAATTATAAATTTCTCAATATAGAAATAATGTGGGATGAAATCATACATTAAGAGATGATAAAATTAGGTTAATTTCTCAATGTAGAATAAAGGGGATGCAAATATACCTCAGTTTGTTATTAAACTTGTTAAAATCTAAATCTTAGAACCATGTCAAGGTTAGAAACTGTTCCAAGGTTCATAACAATGATAGTTGAGGAAAGATCACCACAAAATAAAAAATCTTTGATGACTCATACAAGGGACTTGAATAGGAGGATAAGAGAGAAGGTTAAAGTGGCCTATTGGTCAAATGATTTATATGTGTGTGAAGGCCATGGGGAGGGGTCTATATATATGACTATTTGGATTGGGTAGAAAGAAACTTACCTATTTGTTGTATACTAAGGAAAAGGTAAATAAAAAATTTGTTAACAAATGATAGGTAAGAAAATTAAAAACCATATCATAGGGAACATATTATATTTAACAAATAACAATTAATGTTTTCAATTGTATATTCTCCTTCCAAATTTATTTTGAGGGTCCAAACAAAGTTAAAATAAAGTAAGTTTTGACACATATGCTAATTAAGAAATGAAGAATTCAAATTGTACATTAGTTTTCATTTTAAGTTTGTTTAATATGTCATTTACTTTATTTTAATATTTTTAGCATTATGTTGTTAATTTATTTTATAATTTGTTTATTATAATATTTTTATCCAACTAAAAAGGAATGTGGCAATTGGACCAAGTAACATATGAGAAATAAGTTTGACATTACTTTCTTATTTAAAAATTGTATAGTGGATTATTTCATATACATGGGCGTTTTACTTACTATGTCAGGTATTTATGATCTTTGCAAATTGTCCATTCATGACATAAGTAAATAATATATTATATTTACTTAAATTCCTCAATCTCTCTCCATTATCCTCAACTATGTTTATTTCTAATTTCTTTTGGATAATAGCAACTTAGTTTCCCAATACATGTTAATTGTTTCCATAACATTAATAACATCCTCTAACAATAATTAAAGAGGAGAAATTGTATTCTCTTACTACTTTTAACTATTGACATTTTACATCTATTTGTTTAGTACATACAAGTGAGATCCTATAATCTACATATGCATTAATTAGTGTGTTTATAAAATAAATTTCAGATTCTATTTCTTTTATGTTCCATGTACAACATTGTTTCCCATTATGTTACACCATAATTTTATTTATTAAAACCCATGCAAGATGGCTTAAATCATTTATTTTAATATTTTAGTTGTTTTCTTTTTAATAATAAATTCAATATTTTTGGCCTTATCTTTCATTTTCTTGCATTAAGGAATTTGAGGCCTCTAGAAACTCCTAAAAGATGTGAAACTTGGACATTAAGCAAACTAAAAGATGTAAAATATGATTTTATAATACATGTTGTGTTTTTTTAACGTGTTATCTACTATTTTGGTCTTAAATGTACATTCTCTCCCCTAAACTACTCTAGGATAGGCAAGTTTGTCCCAATAAGATGAAAACTCACACATAGGCTAATATTAGTATGTGTATTTTGAATTTGAGGTTTAATTCCACTTTTGGATACTTTTCTCACTTTATTTTATTCTTTTGTCTCTTATCCTATTTTCCTTTTCAAATAGAATTAAAATAGTCATCATTATGTAAATGATGTGAAACTTCGCACCCAAGACAATTAGGACCCAAGGAACACATTTTAACATTATTTTTAGTTTTGAAATTAACTTTTATGAGTTATGGAACCATTAGAATGTTTTTCTTATTACCATTATGTTTATCAAAACAAAACATCCACTCAACTAAGTGTTATTATCTTTAATACATTTTTAAAAGAGTTATATATTATTATTATGCACGAAATTTCAAATTTTACACATTTAACATATTTATTTAAACAATAGAATATTATTATTATGTATGGACATGGAATTACCAAGTTACTCTAAAGTATATTATTCATTTTTATTTACCCTATGTTAGTAAAGAAAAAATATTGAACATATTCCATAATTTCATTTACATGTAGACACATAATTAAGTCATTATGTAAACATGCTTTAATTTTTACACTTGTTTGGTCAAATCTAAGAAAGCAATATTACTAGATTTCTAATCATGGAATAGGTTAAGATTGTAAATTTTGGTTCATTACACTAGTGCCAGGCTTATCTCACATGTATGCAGGTTGATATCATTATGATGGTTTTTGTGCCCAAGATTTACATGTGGTTTTTAGGAACAACTTTTATATTTTATTAATGGAAAGTATTCCTCTTGTTATCATCTAGTTTCGGTTCATATTTTCTTTTGATACCTGCTTGGGTGATACTTATCTCTTCAATGGGAAGCCTTTCTTAGTTGACGTCGTATATTCTTTGCTTTGATAAACCCATATTTAATACACCCATACCAACCTTAATGTTGATGTTTCATCTACTTTTTCTTCTTTTGCTGGGGTATGTGATGTGTATTTTACTACGCGCTTAAACGCAAGTATACACGTTGAGTAATATAGGCCCTTGAGAGGCCCGAGTCGAACACAGGGATACGTGAATTATTGGAGACTCCTACTAACTAATTGCAATCAGCTAGGCCGGATGACAAAGTAGGGTTTGCTGTCGAAATTAAAAGAAAATAAAATGAAACAAAGAAAACAATCTATTAAAGGTTAATTTAATCAATTCAAAAGGATATCTTTAGGATTTCGGTTTCACCGCGGGTCAACATTGTATTAGGTTTTATATAATTCCTCACTCTTCTCTCTCTATCCGGGTAGTGGCCTGAAAACAGAATTACCCACTGTCGTAGTGTAATTCACTACTTAGGTTTAGGTTGATTCCACCGTCGTAGTAATCATTCCCCTAAACTAAGCGCATTATAAACGGTCTCTCAGTTTCCACCATTAATTTTACAACTCCTTTGTCAAGGGTTTTATCGATTAATGTAGGTTTTGTCTCTTTTCAACCGTTAATCCTTCTGTCGAAGTGATTAAGGGCATTAGGTTATTATTATGGTGATCAAGCATAACAATATATATGGAGAAAACGAAACTATACCACGGATTTAAGAGAGAAAATATGAATTATTAATATAAAACTGTCATACAATACATTCCCAGGCTACTCCCGGTCCTAAAGATAGAGGGGATTAGCCCCGCATGTTCATCTTGCACAAATACATGGTAGAAATAAAGGAATTCATAAGAAAAACGTGAATTAAGTGAGAAAACCCCTAAACGGAGGAGAACCGGTAGATCCTTGGCGTAGAATACGAGCTTCCCCGCCTATCGGTGGTGGAATTCATCTTCGCCAACGTCCGAATCACCCGGGATGAGCCTCTGGCCTCCGTTCTCCTTTCTCTCATTCCTCGGCACTCGTGCAATGACAAATTAGATGATCCCCTTTCTCTCTCGGCCGCCGTCATTAGGTATAAGTCCCTAATTAGGTCGTCAAATAACTCCAGCCGTCCGATTGAGATCAAAACGAATCCAACGCATATCTGCCGGCATCGATACCATCGACGCGGGTCGATGGTATCAACCCAGCGTCTTAGCGGCAGCCTTCTTTTCTTTTCGTCTGAGTGCCTGTGTCATCTCGATACCATCGATTAGGGTCGATGGTATCGACTCTCTTTAGCATCGGTTGTTGTCATTTAGCGATTCTGTAGCTCTCCATGTGTCGATGGCGTCGACTCTCGTTGATGGTATCGACTCTGTGCTGCTCCTCTCGGCTGACAACCTGTGGCTTGGTCGATGGTATCGACTTCCGTCGATGGTATCGACGGAAGAATATACTTGTTTTTCCTGAAATTCCACAATAAGACCAAGTAAATCCACACAAATTATGAGAATATGATAAATAATGCTCAAAATGGTAACACAAAGGGGATTTGACATAGAATGCTGGCAAAGACCGAAATGAGTGAATTATGCAATATTATCCATAAAAATGAGTAATTAGAGCACAAAACACATATGAAAAAGGTCTATAAATGCGCCTCAAAATCATCGCATCAAACTCCCCTAAGCTTAAACATTGCTCGCCCTCAAGCAACTAATCCTTAGAATAGAATTGCAGATGTCAACTAAAAATCAACACACCAACCCAACATCCCATGTGACTCCCACTGAACATTCTCAAACCGGCCTTTTCTAACCATAGAACAGTAATTACCCTAAAGGCGACAATAATCATCAATAAGAGAAATTATCCTTAAAACCGATGAACACTATCACATAAGGCAGTTAACAT
This sequence comes from Alisma plantago-aquatica, assembly GCA_963693085.1. Taxonomy (NCBI): domain Eukaryota; kingdom Viridiplantae; phylum Streptophyta; class Magnoliopsida; order Alismatales; family Alismataceae; genus Alisma; species Alisma plantago-aquatica. The sequence continues at coordinate 843,044,686 of OY856414.1, forward strand.
AATAAAACTCGCCGATTCAGCATTGGTGCATCTTGTGATCGCCTATACTACGTTGCTCGCCCTAACTACCATCTACATGGAAGCAGTTCTCCTGATAATCATTAGTGAGGAGAAATTCACGGTGGCCTACCAATCCGAGCAACGGGTGGATGGAAATGGGTGGTTCATGGAAGAACTTGGCAGTATTGTACAAAATCAACATGCATAAAACAAAAATGTCCTAAATGATGCAAATGCACATTAGAAATGCCCTAATGCCTAAAATTGGGTGAAATGATGCGTGCACTAACCTTCCACCTCAAAATGAGATTGAAATCTAATTAAGCCACATCATGTACTCAATTTTCCTGTAATGCGAGTGATATCATGTTCCTTTCTCCCTCTCATTCCACTTTCTTCTAAATTCTCTTTTTTTTTTCTTTTCTCAATTTTTCAGATTTTCAGAATTTTTTTTTCTTTTAGCCCACATATCCATAATTTCTTAGAGATACATGTATTGGGCTGTTTTCTTCATGATTGGAAATCTTTGCAATATTTCAAAGGTATGGAACAGTTTAGATCACTTTTGAGGAAAAATTGAGATGTACTTTATGCATGAAAATCATGAGTGCAACTACATGACATGCACCTAAAAGGAATGTGCATGAATCCCTATATATATTTTTTTCTTTATGCAAACGTATGGAAAATATCAATGCAAGTCCAATCTAAATGCTATGCACACAAGAAGGAATTGAAACTGCACTTTACTTCCAGTTCTTAGGTGGATTATGGAAAAATGACGTGGAATGATCACAAGATTAAATGACTGAACCTTAGAAAGATATTATGTGTCCCTCCTTACTGACCTGTGTAGTGGTTTGGAGGGTTCTCTCTCTTACATCCAATTAAGGTCTCATTACCATTTGGTTAGGTTAGGCTCAAACAACCGTTACTATCCACTTTTCATGAGTCAATGGGAGTATAGGTGTGAAATGTTGCTTTAAAGTTGACATAATCAATCATTTTCATAGGATAAGTTCCCCAAGGACAACCAAGTCAAGCTATCCAAAGACACAAAAATTTTTAAATTTCCCTTAAATTTCCCATGAATTAACAGCAAGATGACAAACTTTTACGACCTCCACAGTTACACTAGATAGATGTGGATCCTTAAAAAAAAACTAAAAATGCAAGAAACAAATAGCAAATAAAAACTAAAAACAACAAAAGAAAAGATAGAGCTGTTCCAGCTACCCCCTAAGCTTGAATTCGACTATGGCCTCATAGTCAAAAACAATCTTAAGAGTGGAACAGAGATACCAGATCAGTCCGATGGTGGGGGAGGCGGGTACTGCCAGGGTCGTGGGGTCCAGATTTGCTCTGGATGATGTGACTTCATTTGACCAATAACCCCGTCTTGGATAACTGACACTGACACTGCTGTGTGCCCGTCGATACCATCGACGAAAGTTGATGGTATCGACTCGCTGATTAGGGCAACTGCCTCGCGAGTCCGGCCGCCGCCTTTTTCATTTGAAAATGTCGATACCATCGACGGACCCGTCGATGGTATCGACTCCACTGAGTCGATTTCTTCTGAAAATCTCCAGAGATCTCGATGGTATCGACTTGCATGTCGATACCATCGACTTTGATATTGCGATCTGCCTGTAGGTAGGTCGATACCATCGACTAGGCCGTCGATGGTATCGACGCAGAGCAAAATCTGCAGTCGTCAACCTGTAACCCGGTCGATACCATCGACCAGTGTGTCGATGGTATCAACCCTGCCTGTGCCTGCACATTAAACAAACGGATCAAGGTATCTTCTTTACACTAGAATTTGAACGAAATGAAAACAATCTATGACTAGAATTAAACTATCCTAATGTACCAATGGTTGGGTTGCCTCCCAACAAGCGCCCTTATTTAACGTCTTAGGCTAGACGGTGTGACAATCATCATCTTTTCACCTTGGGAACTGCACTTAGAGGATCATTCGGTAATTTGAATTCAACACGATCTCCTCCAATGCCCAAAGACAGAGTACCTCTCCCTAAGGCAGTAACGACATCTGCTGTTGCTTGAAACGGTCTTCCTAGAAGAATTTCATAGCCTTGGAGCGGTGGCATATCAATAACAACAAAATCCACCGGGAATATGAATCTATCCACTTTGACGAGCACATCCTCACACACTCCATATGGTCTCACGATAGACCCATCTGCCAATTCAATTGTTGCAGCCAACTTCTTTGTATCTTTTAACCCCAGCTTTTGAAATGTCGCCAAAGGCATGAGATTTATGCTAGCGCCAGAATCACATTGCGCTTTTGGAAAATGTTGACCACCTATTGAGCACGGAATGTAAAAACCTTCTGGGTCTTTTCTCTTGTTTGGTGACCTCCCATGAATCATAGAGCTCATCGTCTCATTCATCTGACAAATATCATCGTCTTTTATTCGCCTCTTCTTATTTATGATTTCTTTAATGAACCTCCCATAGGCGGGTACTTTCTCGATCATCTCCACTAACGGAACATTGATGTGGAGTTTTCGGAATATCTCCAGAAATTTCTTAAAATGACGATGCTCTTTCTTTGACTTCGGATTGACCGGATCCGAAACATCAGCTGCATCAACACGCCTGTGAGGTGGCACATACGTGCTTTTCGGGGGTACCTCCCCTAAGCTTGCTTCAATCACTCTCTCCGACGTGGGCTTTGGCGAGACATCCTCAATAGTAGCAGCTTGTTGTGGTTCCTCTCTCTCCTTAGATGTCTCCACATGTGCACAAACAACTTGCACTTGTTCTTCCTGCCTAGGTGGAGTTACAATATTCACAACTCTTTGTGATTTTCTGAAGAAAGGGTTTCGGCCCGGCAATCCATAGTACGTGCATGGATATGGTATCGCCGGTGTTGCATTCACATTGAAAGTCATTTTTCTTTCTTCTACAGCTTCTTGCACCTGAGATTCCTCCTCAGTGCTTACCACAGACATATACTTGACCTGATGGTGTGCTTGGGCCACATTTGCATTCTCAGCTGGTTTCTGTTGATTAGCGTGCTTGATGGCCGCCACTTCACTCGAAATCTGTGCCACGGTGGTTTCCAATGCCCGCATTTGTGCTCCATGGCTTTGCAGCGTCTGCCCAAACTTGGTTAGAATATCACCTTGAGATTGCAATTGCTTACCAAACATGGCCATCATCTCTTGGTTTTGTTGTACCATTTGACTCAGTAGTTCAGTGTTCTTATCCTCGACTCTTGGCTGTGGCTTGGCATCCGGATCCCGCAGAAAATTATTTGGATCCTTCCATGAAAACTTTTTATCCTTCCTCCATGCATAGTCATTATTTCTATAGCCCTGTTGTTGCATGAATTTCACTTGGGCCTCCTCATCTTCAGATGCATCTTCCTTAGTTAGCAGCTTCTTAGCTAGAAGATCTAACTTATCGTTTAGCTCCCTAACTATTCTGGATTCACCAGCAGCCTTGACCTGCTCCACATCACCTCTGTCGCCCCATGACTGTTTCCTAGCCATGTTCTTTAATATCTCCCAACATCTGGTATCCGTATTATTCAGAAAGAATCCGGATCCGGCTGAATCAAGATTACTTCTATCGTGCTCGGAGAGAGCAAAATAAAATATTTTCACTTGCGTTTCCCTGTCCAGCCCATGATGTGGGCACCTCCTCAACATAACCTAGAATCGCTCCCAGGTCTCAGAATATGTCTCACCCGCCTGTTGGGTGAAATTGTGAATCTTCCTAATCATGTCGTTGGTCTTCTCAGGAGGGAAAAACCTCTCGAAGAAAACTTCCACCATATGATCCCAAGACTGAACAAATTTGTCATCGAGGTTATGGAGCCACTCTCTTGCCGCTCCTGCCAAGGAACTTGGGAATAACTTGAGGTACAAAGCATCTTGTGGGAATCGGTCGATCTTCACCATGTCACAGTTCTCCATGAACTGGCTAATGTGTGCAACTGGGTCCTCATTCTTCAGCCCGTGAAATGCATTTGATTTTACCAAGTTGATCAATGCCGGATCGATCGTATATGTTGGTATGTTGACCGCCTGCTTCTTTATAGGCCCCTTTGAAGCTGATGAAGAAGACGCTTTGATCTTCTCCCATATCGTCTGTGGTTCGGCCATTTCTTCTGCTTTCTCTTGCTCAGATTCAGAATTTTTATCGCTTTGGTGCTCTTGCTCGTAGTAGTCCTCGTCCTCTGGTCCCGGAGGTGGAACCTCAGGTGTGCGATTCGCGTAGTCTGCGCTACGTGTATGCACCATGCAAAGTACCTAAAAAAAAAATCGGGGTTCAGTACATGCTTTGAATGAGTAAACACAATTATAGAGAAATTTAGGAATATTTAAAGTTGTTTAAAAAAAAAATAAAAAAATGTGGCCTAGAGTGGCCGCTCTTAGCACTCGAAGTGCCAACAATTCGCCGTATCCCCGGCAACGGCGCCAAAAACTTGACGTGTATTTTACTACGCGCTTAAACGCAAGTATACACGTCGAGTAATATAGGCCCTTGTGAGGCCCGAGTCGAACATAGGGATACGTGAATTATTGGAGACTCCTACTAACTAATTGCAATCAGCTAGGCCGGATGACAAAGTAGGGTTTGCTGTCGAAATTAAAAGAAAATAAAATGAAACAAAGAAAACAATCTATTAAAGGTTAATTTAATCAATTCAAAAGGATATCTTTTGGATTTCGGTTTCACCGCGGGTCAACATTGTATTAGGTTTTATATAATTCCTCACTCTTCTCTCTCTATCCGGGTAGTGGCCTGAAAACAGAATTACCCACTGTCGTAGTGTAATTCACTACTTAGGTTTAGGTTGATTCCACCGTCATAGTAATCATTCCCCTAAACTAAGCGCATTATAAACGGTCTCTCAGTTTCCACCATTAATTTTACAACTCCTTTGTCAAGGGTTTTATCGATTAATGTAGGTTTCGTCTCTTTTCAACCGTTAATCCTTCTGTCGAAGTGATTAAGGGCATTAGGTTATTATTATGGTGATCAAGCATAACAATATATATGGAGAAAACGAAACTATACCATGGATTTAAGAGAGAAAATATGAATTATTAATATAAAACTGTCATACAATACATTCCCAGGCTACTCCCGGTCCTAAAGATAGAGGGGATTAGCCCCGCATGTTCATCTTGCACAAATACATGGTAGAAATAAAGGAATTCATAAGAAAAACGTGAATTAAGTGAGAAAACCCCTGAACGGAGGAGAACCGGTAGATCCTTGGCGTAGAATACGAGCTTCCCCACCTATCAGTGGTGGAATTCATCTTCGGCAGCGTCCGAATCACCCGGGATGAGCCTCTGGCCTCCATTCTCCTTTCTCTCCTTCCTCAGCACTCGTGCAATGACAAATTAGATGATCCCCTTTCTCTCTCGGCCGCCGTCATTAGGTATAAGTCCCTAATTAGGTCGTCAAATAACTCCAGCCGTCCGATTGAGATCAAAACGAATCCAACGCATATCTGCCGGCGTCGATACCATCGACGCGGGTCGATGGTATCGACCCAGTGTATTAGCGGCAGCCTTCTTTTCTTTTCGTCTGAGTGCCTGTGTCATCTCGATACCATCGACTAGGGTCGATGGTATCGACTCTCTTTAGCGTCGGTTGTTGTCGTTTAGCGATGCTGTAGCTCTCCATGTGTCGATGGCATCGACTCTCGTCGATGGTATCGACTCTGTGCTGCTCCTCTCGGCTGACAACCTGTGGCTTGGTCGATGGTATCGACGGAAGAATATACTTGTTTTTCCTGAAATTCCACAATAAGACCAAGTAAATCCACACAAATTATGATAATATGATAAATAATGCTCAAAATGGTAACACAAAGGGGATTTGACATAGAATGCTGGAAAAGACCGAAATGAGTGAATTATGCAATATTATCCATAAAAATGAGTAATTAGAGCACAAAACACATATGAAAAAGGTCTATAAATGCGACTCAAAATCATCGCATCAGTATGCTTCCAACCCCAAGTGTTGGACTTGGAAGGCTAGACTTAGTGACATGGATTGACTAGGTTGAAATCTTGGGAGATAGAGTTTAGATAGCTGGTTATCCCTCTACTTGGATCCTTATGTTGTAACTTTCATGTAAACCCTTTATGGAAGATGATGATGTACTTTTGTAAAAATTGAATATAGTCATGAAGTTTTATTCCGCTACTATACTTTGGTCTTTTGTTTATCATCGTTTAAGAATTGAGAAAAAATATGTCTATTCAAGCATGCTTGTAAGTATGTGCTTGGATATATGAGTTTATTCTCAAATAAAGCAGGGAGTGGATCCCCAATTGGGACTCACTCCTTACAAGATGGTATCAGAACCCATTGTGTTAGGATTTCTGACGATTTCAATTTTGTCTCCCAAATTAGAACCCTTATCTTAAAAAGTCATCCTATAGGTGATATGTTAACCTTAGAATTGACATATGGTATTCATGATGTGATGAAAGGTTGATATGAGGTATACATTAGAATCATGTTTAGTAAACCCTAATATGATGACATTTTAGGTGATCTTACCCTTTGGATGTTAAGATATGACTTTAGGGTGGATTTTGGAATGAGAGTAAAAAAATAGTTGATAAGAAAATCAAATGTGGATAAAATTGTGAATTGGTTTCTCACATTTATTTTGAGATCATATTGTTTTATATCATATGATTTTTCAAAGAAAAACAATTTTCCATTATACTACTAATGTACAAAAACTTCTCTAGTTTTATCGATGCTTTATTGAACTAAACCACAATACAAGATTGTATGAAATTGGGAAACCCTAGAATAAGTTTGGTGGAAATCTCAACCCTAGTTTTGTGCATGAAGTGATGACTAGGAAGATATGTCTTATGATAAAGGTTTATTTGACTTACCCTTTATACCCTATGACTTTTTGGGTTCTCATCTGAACCTTAGGGTTATTAGGTTAGCAACACAAGGACCTTAAAAGCAAACCTATGTGGATATGACATGTTAGCTGGATGCTTGACATATGAAAAACATAAACAACTAAACTTTTCACAACTAAAAAATGCATAAATAACCCCGGTGCCTTGATGTTGTATAGTTTGGCTTATTAGGTGAAACCTTTTAAAGGGTGGAGAGTAATTGGATGATAATATATTATTGTTTATATTTTGAGGATGAAATCCTTTTAAGGGGTAGACTATTTTAGTGAACCAAAACCTAGAATTACACCCTATTATATGATTAGAAGGCTAGTGAGGATTAGTTCCTTAGATTTGACCAAATAAGGATAAAACCTAAACACATTTACAAAATAACTTAATTATGTGTCAACATGTAAATCAGATCATGTAATATGTACATATATTCTCTTTACTAACATGATGGCTAAATAAAAATGAATAATATGCTTTGTGGTACCTATTGGTAATTTCATATTAATATTTTCATATAATTTAATTAAAGTGAAATAAATTAATTAGATATTTTACTTGAGTAAAAGGTGGCTTTTATTCATAACAATAATATATAAGTATTTTTAATAACAATATGAAATTAATAGGACTCGATTAAGTAAGTGTTGATGATAAAGATATAATATTTTGATAAACACAATGCTAATATGTCAGAAATCCGAATTGAGTCATAACTCATTAAAGGAAATCTCAAAAGAAAAAAATCATAGTAAAAATATGTTCTTTCGATCCCAATTGCATTGGGAGCCTAGTTTCACATTATTTTCATTATAATAATTATCTTAATTCTATTTAGAGAAGAAAATATGTGGGGAAGTAAAAATTGTTAAATAACTTATTAAAAGTCTTCAAAGGTGGAAATAAACCCCAAATTCAAAATCCACATACCAAAATTTTCCTATGTATGAATTTTCTTCCTATTTGGACAAACTTATCTAGTCTATTGTATTTAGGGGAGAGAATGTACATTAAAGCCCAAAATGTTAATTAACATGTTAAATAACCTCAGAGGGAAAATTAATTGTAAAATCAAAATATTCGTGTTTAAGTTTGATTTTAGGCTAAGTTCCATATTTTTGGAGAGTTTCTATATGCCTCTAATTCATTAAAGGAATAATGTATATGATAAAATATAAAAGAGTTAAATAAAATACTAGATGCCTTCAAAAGTAAAAATTGATTCCAAAAATGAATTATAAATGTCATAATTAGGAAAGGTGCCAAATTTGGTATAAGCTGCACTTTGTCTAAGCCTTCAATTAAATTAGGATAGAAAATATATTAAATATCCTTGAATATGCTATTTAAATCATTTAATACAGTCAATTCCCTATACTTCATGAATTTATCAGTGTAACACCTTGATTTCCAATGTATTCACATGGGTAGACCCATCAAATGGCTCCCTTTTCCCTCACAAGTGTTTCTCTAGACCTAGATAGATATTAGGGTCATGACTTTATCCCCCTCACCCAAAAACTTTCTCTTTTGATTGAACAATATCTAATTTCTTCTCCTACATCTTCCTCCCTCTCCTTTACATGTTTGTCTTTGATTTTCTATCCCCCATCTTCATTGTTTCTTTCCACATTAGATTGACCATAGATTGTTAGGGTTTAATCACATATAAATCCCTAACACTTTTTCCTCCCTTCCAACCCCTATTCTGACCTTCACAGTGCTTACTCGCAATAACATGGCTCCGAATTTGCAACTGATGACGTTGTAACAATGTCTCAAGCTCCAGGAACTCAAGGCAATCGTTTTCCTAGACCCAGTCCTCTCAACGCCACCCTCCTTGTCTCATCCTATATTGTTCCACCCCTCTGAGTTCATTGGTAGGTGCCCAAGCATGGGAGAGGCTAGAAGAGGTATGGATTGTTTCCTCTTGATTGCAAGAAGGTTCTCATACCTTAATTCTACAAGAAATGTATGGTTTGTTTTTTGGTACTTTCTACCTCTTCTATGGAATTTGTGACCAACATCTGAGATTTTGACCACCATAAAACCAAATGGCTCCTTTGTTGCCTTCATTGGAGGTTCTCAAAGTCATTTCTCTTCTTCGATTTTGACTTTGTTCTTTATTTCATCATATATGGTATCGTCACCTTGGTATTCATGGCAGAACACCTATCTCCATCATCTGGTCACCTATGGTCCCAATACTTAGTTCCCTAAAACCGCTAGGTTCTGGGTGAGACAACACTGACCCTTGTAGTCGGTGCCAAAGTCATTTTTCAAATTTGGATCTTCTCCAAGTCTAGCTCCTAAAGTTGGGTGAATCACGATGGTTTAGCAGAAGGGGGAAGATGTGGGGAAGTAGTTGTACATGTATATCCTTATTTTGGGTTTTTGATTCATTTTGGGTTGAATGGCATTTTTGTCTTTTCACATTCAGATTTTTTTTGTGGACCATATGTATGTTTTTTTTGGATGGTGGTAGGACCAATCTAGATGTTAGATCCAGATTGAGCCAACTCACCTTGATTCATCCAAACATATAATCTTGTATATGTGGCTTTATCCAATTTTTTTATTGTTCGGTTACTCAGAAATCCATAGCATTTAATATATAGGTCAGAAAAGTAAAATAAGATATGTTTTGGATTCATGGGATTTTTCTCTATATGTTGGTACTAATTTCATCACTAAATCAAATATAATAAATGTGTGATTGTTCAAGCATTTTTTGAATTGATTAGATTTTCCAAATTTCATAACTAATAATATATATGTCAGAAAAATAAAGTAAATTATGATATCAACTTAGAAAAGTGTAACCTACATGATGGCTTAGTTTTCATAACCTAACTCAATAATATTAAAAATGTGATTTTTAGGGTTTATATAATTAATGTAAACCTAACCCTAATCTCACATCTGCCTTTAATATATTTCTTTATACTGATATGGAATTACAGTTTTGACTTTAAGCACATGTATACTTCATGTGAGGTATGTTGACTTTCCTATTTTTCTATATTGAGAAATCAACCGGTTTTCTCTTTTTCTTGGACCTTTGGACATATTTCCTACACATTGTTCTCTCTCTCCTGAGAGGTTGCCTCATTTGAGTACTTAAAATGATCTTGGTTACTTAATTCGGTGGACATTCTCCTTGGACTCTTATTTGTACCTTGTTCATTTTATTCCACAAGATATCCCTAACTCGAGCAATTGATACTCTAAATTTCTTGTGGTGGACTTTGTGATCTATGTTGCACCTTATTAGTGGACATGATGACATGCTTGGTTGTGGTTCCTCAGAACCCACATGATAATCTGTGTTTGTTCTCATCTTATTGTTTTAAATGACCATACTTTCACTTGCCACTAAATTTAAGCATGCTTTGTTATTTAGTAGCCCTAGAGTAATGTAATACTTTGGTTATTTGGGTTTTATTCCCCTGGGGTTTTATTCCCTTATATTGTCATTGGGTTTTATTCCCCTTCCATGCACTGAGGTTTTAGTCCTCCTGCACTTTTATATATTTGGGATGGAGGATCGTATGCCCCATACCCCGACGTGTATACCAAGCAGGTTTGGTTGTGTGCCATTCTCTATCAGGTTTTAAGGTTGCAAGCCTTATCTGCCACTGACTTTATATAATTCTAGTGTTATGCTTATCTCACATGCATGCAGACTGATATCATGACAATTGATATTGTGCCCAAGATTTATATGTTCTTTTGAGGCACAACTTTTATTTATTTTAATGGTGAGTATTCCTCCAGTTATCATCTGATTCCAATTCATATTTTATTTTGATACCTGCTTGAGAGATACTTACCTCTTCTATGGGAATCTTTGCTTATTTGACATCCTATATTATTTGCATTGACCTATCCATATTTAATATCCACATACCATCCTTTATGCTGATGTTTGTCTACTTGTTCTCCTTTTGTTGGGGTATGCTTCCAACCCTAGGTGTAGGACTTGGAAGATTGGACTTAGTGACATGGACTGACTAGGTGGATCTCTTGGGAGATAGAGTTGAAATAGATAGTTATTCCTTTATTTGTATCCTACGTTGTAACTTTAATGTAAACCCTTTATGGGAGATGATGATGTACATTTGCAAAAATTGAATACATTCTTAAAATTTTATTTCATTGCTATACTTTGTTCTTTTGTGTATTAGTGTCTAAGTTTGTCTATTAGAGCATGCTTTAAGTATGTTTGGATAGATGAATTTAGTCTCAAATAAAGTAAGGAGTGGATCCTATATCAGGTCCCAATCCTTACAAACCATGTTCTTTGTAGCACAAATTGAAAAGCTAAAAAGAAGTTGTGGTTTTCTGAGAGGAGTGTGTCTCTTTAGTGTAGGGAGGTCAAGTTACAAGGTATTGTGGTAAAAGGATACACATGTTGAAATCATAAACTATTCTGATCATCACATATATCGTAAAATTTTATATGCCTTTTCAAGTTTCTCAAGGCACATTTTGGGTATTCATGATTGGGATGACCAAGCTATAAGATCTCAAGCATTGGAACTTATGAAGGATTTGAGGAGGGAGACAATGGGCCCATTATTATTTGTTGGGAATTTCAATGAGATTTTGAGGCATGATAAAAGTGAGGTAGCTCACAAATACTAGTGTTACCTTCAAAATTTTCGTGATGTTATACATGACTTAAATCTTATAGACTTGGGGTACAATGGTGGTACCTTTACGTGGAGATGAAGAATAGATATTGACACTCTTAGTGAAGAAAATATGAATAGATAGATATTGATATTGATGATTGGAGATCAAACTACATGTCAGGGATCGTGGAGGCAACAAAGACAATAGAAACAACAAAAATTTCCATATTTCCTACAATCAAATCTTATCAACAACAATGTACTCAGAAGGAGGGTGCGCAAGGTGTACCTTTGTCATGGAGAAAGTTCAATGATGTACTCCTCACATGCTGGTGTCCACCACTCCTTTCATTCATGGACAGTCCTCAAAGACATCCTCCAAACATAGACACATAGAGTCACGTCTCTAAGTATTTTATGCAGATGGACTGGAACACCTAACTGTACCGCTTGAGCCGCTGGGATTGAGCAACCTTTTACTTGGTGACGTGCTAGCATTGCAGACATTCTCCTTCTTTCTATATATTTGTCATAGACAATAAAAACTAGGGTTCACATATAAGATTGTGTATTTGTGATCCGGTCGTCATGCCCCTTTAACTAAGAGACGCAAGAAACTAGGGTTTCCAAAACCCTGGGAAAACAAAAAGGTGGTGGGTGCATCTAAAATAGGTAACCCATGGATAGCCAAACAAGCATTTAGAATATTCTAGAAGCACAATATCAATTAATTAATCAATTAATAAAATTAATTAATCTATTTAATTAATCTAATTATAAAATTATTTAATAAATTAATTAATTAATCAGTTAAATACAATAATCTATTATCGAATTTCTAGTCACCTTTTTTGCATTTTGAACCAACCTCTCAGGATTAGTAGGTTGACTCATCACATGAGTTAATAATTTTAGGTCCAATCAAATTGCTTAAACCTTTTAGACAATTGTCTTTGGTTTTGTTCCAGTATTGTTCTAATTGATTACCTAAATATTTTAGTAATCAATATAACTTGAAATATTTCCAATCATATCAACAATTATATTCCTATTCTAGTGCATCCTATGTGTGTGACCCTATAGGGAAAACAATACATTATTAGTGATGTACATAATAAAATTACAACCTTATAAGCAATGATTGGTATCTAGAAGGACTTCATTGCCATATAAGTAATTGAAGAAGTTGGACAACAATTTAAACCTAGTATTGTCACTAGTGTTATAGTGATTGTATAATTCCTCTATCTCTGACATCCAGATTGAATTTGAGGCATGGAAATGTCATCCTCTTAATGTTTAATCATTGTTTCTTGATCTAGAGTAAACTATTTGAGATACACATGAACTCAATATCATATATTGACTCACATAAGCATGGATATGCAGTTTATAGTCTCACTCATCAAGTGGACTGGTTATGAATGCATATTCATCTTAGTTTTTGTCGTCATTTTTGGCCCAGTTTTGCACTGAAAGCTCTCATTTACTCCCTGAATCTTCTCATATACAATTTTCCTTAGTTTCAGATGATTATTTAGAGTTTTGATCAAATCCTTTCTTTCAGATGATTATTTAAAGTTTTGATCAAGAAACTTTTGATAATTTGAACCCTATTTTCAATGGTCAATCCCTTCATCAGAAAGCATCCTCATCCGTTAGAGGATTCATCAATGTAGGCCCATCGACCCATAGCAATACCCTCCCCCCGTATGGGTGGATTTGTTCCATGATGTCATGACCACGACCAAGAAACAATGTTGCGACCGTGACTAAGATGTCATGTTGATCGACACTCGACACAGTCGGGCCCATCTCAGCACGGTTGGGCTGAGGCCAAGGTGTAGCGACTGTGGCACCCCAGGGCGTCTGATACCGCCACCTCGATCACAAAACTTTCCCGCGACCGTGGCACCCCAGCTCGACCCCGCGACCGCGATAGATGCCTTGACCATGAAACACCACCGCAACCGCAGCACCTCAGCACGGTCAGGCACACACCTGGCACAGTCATGCTGAGGAGTACCACAACCTCTACTAAAGGCCATGACCATGGAAGCTAAGTCCGTGCTCTCTAGATCTACACCTATAAATAGATGCCCCCTCCTTCATTTGAGGTGTCACTCTTGCTCTATCCTCACCGACAAGCTGCCGCTCTGTACCCAGTCAAGGAAGATGATCTCTGCCACCAAAGGCTACCTCCATTATGTCCTTGCTACTCTGCCATCAGCCATCTACTACTCCATTTCTTGCAATCAAGAGTGTGAGAAGAGAAGGAAGAAGGAGAGAGAAGATCATCCTCATCCATATTAGTTTTCTTCCCCTCCTCATCCTAAACTTCCCCACCATCGTGTAGAAGACTATTTCTCCACCGAGCCGTGACCATCTTCTTCACCATAACCCTAGCGGAATCTTCCCTCTCTCTTATTCTTTTTGTTTCTATCATGAGGAGCGAGTAGTCCATTTTTTGGGGTGCGGGGACTGGCCTCGCCACACGTGCTTACATGCTCATCTTATAACATTCCATGTCTTGTATATAACTTTCCATTTCATTGTTAATTATTTAGTGCATGCTTTGTGGATTGATCACTTGCCTTGCATGATCTATTAACATGTTTTCTTTGTTGTGAGAACTTCAATACTTAGGATTTGAATATCGATTAACATGGTTGATGCCCGAATGAGAACTTCTAAAGGGATATCTTCGGAGTAGTAAGTGTGTGACCCGTGGGTAACGAGACATCGAGCCCATGGAGATGCTTACATGAACTCTATTTCCTAATAGATGGTTTACTTACTCCATTTGGATAGTTGTATCTTATATGGATGTGTTTTGGAATTGTTTTCATGTGTAGTGGTGGTGAAACCCGATTCCACCCCAGTGATCCCCATCATTGATCTAACTCAACTTTAATCCCGCTCTTTTACTTTCCTTGCAATTAGTTTAACTAAACCTAAATCGACACTTGTTCTAAATATTAGTATGAGTTGATCCAGGTTCAACTCGTAAGATTCTTAAAAATGTTTTCCCTTGGGATTTGATCCTTAACTAAAATACGATAAGACCCGTCTGCTTGCGGGTGGTACTATTACACAAGGTTTTGGAAAAAACTTAAGAATTTCAGCCCTAGGTGGATTTTTTAGTGCAGTAAAAGCCACGTCACGTAGATATCACTCCAATGGGAGGGACAAATTCGAACTACAACACTCACGATAATCCACATACATCACAGTGCACCTAAGAACTACTTGTATAGAAACCCTTGTTCAAGGTCACATTGAGTAGTGTTAATGCGGACAAAGCAACATGTGATCGCTGTAGTGACTTCAGATCCAAGGACCATAATCACTACTATCACATTGAGATGTGGTTCTGACCGCTATTATTGGCTTCCATGTATCACCTTCAAAGTGGCTCTATCCTTCACACTTGTTCAAAGCAAGTACTATCCGTTTGATTTAAAACTATATGATGACTACTTAAATGTAGTCATCAATCAACACATATACTAGTCTTGATGTATTATTTTTGTCCTAATATACATAATAATATCTGAATAGAGATTAAAACTTAAATGGATACTCTTAACATACATATGATCTCATATTTAGGTCTTCAACCTGAATTAACATGTCATTGAGTCATACGTTCTTCAGACATTATTATATTTATTCATTATCTCATATTGAAACAAACATAATAATCATAATTTCCTTTGTTAATAATCCAATTAATTACAAGATGTGCCATTGAAATTATCATATGATTGGATTTCAGGACATATCACCAACACTACACTCATTTTATGATGAAATATTCATTCCTATATCAATCTGATCTTATGCCTTGATTATAATGTCATAAAAAGATGTGATTTAGAAGATAAGGAGATAAAATTTCTTTTCCTTTATGCCCATGTAGGTTGGAGGGATCATGTGTGGAAATGTGGTGAGGGAGGATTGGGAGGAGGCCCGTATGAACTTAATATGAACCTGATTGAGTGTTAGTCAAAATGGATGCATGGGAAAAAATCATTTTGGCAATCTGAATATGAAGCTTGGGGAGATAGAAGTGAAGCTAACAACTACTCAAAAAAGCCTCTGAAAAATGAAAATCTATGAAAATGTGAAGAGCTAGCAAATGTAAACTAAAAGTGGCATTGGGGTCATGAATCCTTCATATGTGCAAGAGCCCAAGTCGAAAACCCCAAAGAAGGTGATTGGAATATATTCTACTTTCACCACAGGTCTTCCAAAAGGTGGAACAAGAACACTATCACAAGATTGTTAAATGTTGAGGGCACATTGTTAATAGAAGATAAAGATATTAAGGGACCATACTTAATTTTTTTGCTAATTTGTTTACATCTTTTAACTTGGAATATGTGGAGGAAGAAACTAAAGGCATCTTTCATAAGATGATAAGGGCACATTAGCAAATCTTGAGAAGGATATTGATGAAGAAGAAATCATGACTACCATCAGGCAAATGCACCCCAATGAAGCCCTAGGGATAGATGGTATCAAACTTTTTTTCTTTCAAAAATACTGGCAAATAGTGGGCATGGTTGTGTCCAATTAAATAAGGGTCTAATAGATAGGTGAACATTATATTAGGCACATGAAATCCACACTAGTGGTGTTGATTCCAAATAGGAAAGAAAAGGAGAATATTTGAATACATACCCATTAATATATTACATAAAAAATTTATTCTAAAGTGGTGTCTAATAAACAAAAAACACTCATGGAATAGGTTGATTTTAGTAGACCAAAGTGCTTTTATTCCAGGCCATCTTATCATGGATTAAGCTCTGATTCCATATGAGTGATTCCATTACATGAAGGGATATAGAGGGGTGAAGAAAGGCCATGTGGTGCTAAATGTGAAATGTCAAAAGCTTGCAATAGAGTAGAGTGGATGTTTCTTAATAATATGATGGGGAAGATGGGGTTTCGGAGGAACTAGAGAGACAAATTTATTAATTGTGTTTCCACAGTCAATCATTCTTTTGCCATCAATGGGGAAAGATCCAGACCCACACATCTTGTATGAGGAATGTGATTGGGACATCCTCTCTCACCCTACCTCTTTACTCTTTGTGGTGATACCTTTTCTAACTCTTTTAACTTTTTTGTTCAAAATAATTTTTTACATGACACCAGTATATACCAAGGGCCCCATACATTTTGGACCTTTTCTTTGTAGATGACAACATTCTCTACTGCTAGATCAACTCATCTAGAATGCTTGAAGTTAGCTGAATTCATTATCCAATATGAAAAAGCATCGGGTCCTAAAGTAAATTTTAACAAAATGGGAGTCACTTTTAGAAAAAGAGTGGAGTAGAGAAAAGAGAGAGGAAATTAAGGAGTTGTTATAGGTCAAAGAGGTTGACTGAGATGCAAGATACCAATGGTTACCTAGGTGGTGGGAGATAAGAATAAAATCCTTAAATACATCAAGGAAAGAGTATTGAGGATGGTAAGATATTTTCCAAACATGGGAAAGAGGTCCTTATCAAAGAAATGGCACATGTGATACCTGTCTATGTTTTGAGAATCTTTCAACTATTGATGATTGAGGATATTAACAATGACATAGCTAGTTATTAGTGGGGAGCAAAATAAATAGAGAGGAAGATACAAGAATTCGATGGACAAACATGTTCAAATACAAGAGAGAATGAGGCTTGTCCTTTCGTGATAGGTACTCTAAAACAAGCATAACTGGAAAACAAGTATGGATATTGGACACCAAACATGACTCTTTATGAGTTCAATAAAAATTGGAACATGAAGGAAATTGTAAGAAACATGTAGTGGGGCTATTCCCCTCACCCCAGTGAAAATAATACTCCCTCAACATGGCAAGATTAATATCACAAGAAAAGGAAGAGGACACCATCACAATCATGAGGGTGGCGGAAGTGGCCCTGCGTCATGTGTGACAATTGACTTCCTTCCTTCTTTCTCCTTTAGGTATTAACCCTGGCTTGTAGCTGAAGTAGGTGGAGGAAGAGTAGCTCGGGGAAGATATTGATCACCTTGGAGAAGGAGATCGATGACTTTTTGAGTTGTGGATGAAGGAGATCTGTCGATCTGTGCTTGGGGTCAATAGGTGTTGACCAACTAGGTCGATTGAACTAACTAGGTCGACAGGCATCATCCTTGCTCTGATCTCAGTGGCAGTGTTTTGGTATTTCTACCTATAGAAAATTTGAGATGAGTTGTACAGCTGCGCTGGGGGCCTATTTATAGGCTCAAGGTTGTCGACCTTATGCCATCAATGTCGACCATTACTGTCGGTCGACAGGTATGTTGACCTGGAGGGTCGATGGCTTTTGGACTTCCCAACGTCAATATTTTACTCGATGGGATTGTTGACCTTGTGGGTTGACAAGACTGTCGGTTGAAGTTGTGGCTATCGACGAGAGTGTCGATGACTTGATTTCTTGTCGGCTGAATAAAACGATGATGATGTCAAGTTGGGGGTCAAAAAAGTTTTCGAACTTGCTTGTCGACGAGTCCGAGTGTCGTTCCTCTTGGATGTCGACCAGGTGGGTCGATAAGGCTGCCAAACTTTTAATGTGTCGAGCTAGGAGGTCGACAAGGTTGTCGACCTCTTGTATGTCTCAATTTCTCATCATTTTTTGATGTTGATTGGCATGTCGACCGACATGTTGAAATTGGTCTTGGACATAATTTTTGTGTATCGGTCTTCCTTATGAAAGTGCTCAAAACCTAATTTTCTCTACGGCGCTGCCCCACACCCTATGAGAGGCATCCTCCTCTTGACTCCCGCCCACTAAAGGGCAGCGGGACCCCTTAGGCAAACTTATTGTAGATTGATAAAATCCAAAACCTGCAAAGGGAGTCAAGAAAAGTATCCCATTCCTTCAAATTAACATAAAATCCTAAGTAGATCAAAACAAAGTTATTATTATGAAAACTAAGCTATATGAATGCTAAACTAGACTAAAAATGCAACTAAAAATGGGATGAATATGCATTCATCAAAATACCCTGAACTTAAACGTTGTTTGTCCTTGAGTAACACAAAATCAGAACATTCACCAAATTAATACTCTCGACCTATGTGATTGCCTCATCCTCCCATCATGTTGTTTTCCTTACCATGTGATATAGTCAAGCTGCCCCAACTTCTTGAGATCACTTAAAACACCTTTCTATATCTCCGGTCTTGATTTCATTTCCCAACAACACTTCACCACCACTGTCCCAACATCAAGCATGTCAAGGAGTTTCATGAGAGTTTAGAGAGACCCACAAAACAACAAGTATGCAGTTGATCCGACACTGGTGTATTCAAGAGAATGGTAAAATTTTGAGGCATTCATTTTGCCCATAGGTAGAAAAAGGAAGTGAATGGAGGCATGGAGGAAGCAATCTCTCCTCTATTCGACTTGAGATATTTTTATTTCTTTGTTTGCAATCTTATTTACCGCATTTTGTGTGTGTGCACTTTGGCATCTTTTCTTGGTGGAACGCTCCTTTTCAATTTATGAGGGGTATGGAAGAAGGAAAAAGAGGGAAGAAAGGGAGTTGTGCCACCCCAAACTTAGAGTTTGGCACATTTTTTGTGGCTTTATATTTTCTATTTGGTGGAATTGAAGGTAAGAAGATGGAGGAAGAAGTGTAGAAGAGAGTTTGAATCGTCATGCAACTTGATTTACAATTCAGTGCACCGGGTTATTTTCCTTATCACACTACACTCAAATGATGACTCAAAGAGGATACAAATAGCAATTCCATGCAATTGTTTCATTAGTCAGTAGGAAGCACGGTGTGTTTGATCCCTTTCAGTTCCTTCATAGCTTACCATATTTTCCAAGGAAACATGATTTTTGGATTCATAGGCCACAAAGGATAATTTCTAGCACTGGTTAGTGACATAAATTGGTCCTTTTGAGGCATTTATTTGAATGAGGGAGATATTTATGAAAATGCATAATATTAATCTGACTAGGTAATGGCTTGTTTACTTCTAGAGAAAGAAATTATGAAAAACTTTGACCTAATAGTTATGCATGATGCATGCAAAGACAAGATCATAAGTTGTAAGTAAATAGGTGTGGGTAGAAAGGAGAATACATACCACCCACCCTCCACCCCAAACTTAAATATTTGCTCATCCTTGAGCAAACAATAAATCCAAGATGGAGGGGAAATACTTTGTTGGTTGGTCCACATGTTGTGGTTACTCTCCCTTCAAAAAAGTCATTAATCTAATATCAAAATTGTTAGAGCTAGTGATCTTGTTATGAGATTCACTATCTTAAGTAAATGCAATAAGAAATAAAAAAAATTACAAATGAATGAAATGATGCTCGGGTTGCCTCCTGAGAAGCGTCTTTGTTTTAAGTCGATGGCTCGATACCTGTAACTCAGTCATGATATGTTGGAGGGAGAAGGGGGAGATGTTGGTTGGCCTACATGTCATCCATTGTGAAATGGTGTTTGCGACAATGTCCATTGACTTTGAATTCTTCAATTTTCTTACTCCAGATCGACACAGATCCATGAGGGAAGATGTGCTTGATAATGAATAGACCCGATCATCAAGTCTTTAGCTTTCCTGGGAAGAGGAGGAGACGTGATTTTTGCAGTAATACTTGATCTCCAACTTGAAAATCCTTCCTCTTCAAGTGGCCATCATGCCACATCTTTGTACATTCTTTGTAGATGCATGTATTTTCATATGCAGTCAAGTGTAACTCTTTGAGCTCTTATAGTTGAAGTAGCTGATTCTCCTTTGCTACACAAAAGCTGAAGTTGAGCTACTTGATGGTCCATTCGACTTTGTGTTCAAGCTCCACCGGTAGATGACATGACTTCCCATATATCAAATGGAAAGGTGTAGTCCCTAAAGGAGTATTGTAGGAAGATCTATAAGCCCAAAGAGTGTCATTCAACTTGTGTGCCCAATCTTGTCTTGTCTTGCAAACCATGTTCTCAAGAATGGCTTTTATTTGACAGTTAGAAACCTCCATCTATCCACTCTTCTGAGGATGATAAGGAGTGGTGACTCAGTGGGAAACACCATATATGCAAAGGAGAGTTTCAAAACTATGCTCGAGGAAGTGAGATCCTTTATTAGAAATAATGGTGAGCATGACTCCAAAGCAAGGGAAGATAATATCTTTGAACATATTTATCACTGGCTTGGAATCACAAGAAATGGTGGGTACATCTTTAATCCACTTAGAAACATAGTCAACTATGACAAGTATATAGGTGAACTCGTAAGACGAGGGGAATGGCCATATAGTCTACTCCCCACACATCAAAAATCTCCACTTTGTGCCAAACATTGCGGGGTATTTCATCCCTCTCATACCTTTGGCATTGATCACATGATTTTACAAAATTGTGAGCATCCTTGAAGATAGAGGGCCAGAAAAATCCACAATGAAGGACTTTGAATGCAGTCTTCTTAGAGCTCATGTGACCACCTATAGGGCCAAAATGACACTGCTCCAAAATGAGAGGAGTTTCTTCTTCAAATATGCAACATCGATGGAGACCATCTGAGAAAAATTGAAAGAGATAGGTATCGACCCAATAGTAGTGATGAATGTATGACATGAATTTCCTTCTATCACTGCCTGTGCAATCGGGATGTAGGATTCATACAGCTAGATAATTGACAAAATTTGCATACCATGGCGTGAATGTAGATATTTGGAGCAAGTGGCCATCAAGTAAAGAGTCATTGATAGAGTGATAACCTCCAATTTTGGATGTTTACCTAAGTCTTTTCTTTAGTTTTACATACTCTTTCTCAATTAGAATTAGCCTTAATCCCTAAATATTCCCTCTTATTGTAAATATACCATCAGACTAACTTTTGCTCTTTATATCTGCAGAAAAAGACATAAAAAAATCATAAAAGACTAAATCAACCTCAAGACCGCATGGACTCAAACGGTCCCAAGACCGCATGAAGCCAAACGGTCCCGAGACCGCATGGAGTCAAACGGTCCCAAGACCGCATGAAGCCTAACGGTCCTGAGACTGCATGGAGTCAATCGGTCCCAAGACCGCATGAAGCCAAATGGTCCTGAGACCGCATGGAGTCAATCGGTCCCAAGACCGCATGAAGCCAAACGTTCCTGAGACCGCATGGAGTCAAACGGTCCCGAGACCGCATGGAGTCAATCGATCCCGAGACCGCATGGAGTCACACGGTCTCAAGACCGCATGAAGCCAACCGGTCCCGAGACCGCATGAAGCCAAATGGTCTCAAGGTCCAAACGGTCTCAAGGGCCAAACGGTCTTGACATCCAAACGGTCTTGAGGTCCAAATGGTCTCAAGGTCCAAACGGTCTTGAAGTCCAAACGGTCTCAAGGTCCAAACGGTCTTGAGGTGCAAACGGTCCTGAGGTCCAAACAGTCTCCAAACCGTTTGGACTTCACTTAAGGCCTATAAATAAGACCCCAAGGGTCCATCACGAGATATCAAGTGTTTAGACATCCAAAGGCTGCCTCAATCACTCCAGAGCAAATCCGACTTCCATCCTCTGCTCAGGGGCTGCCGGTCTGAGACCCATACTCCATCTCAAAGATGCTTTCTCTCTCTCCACCAAAGAAGGTGGGAAGAGGGAGATCTCATCATCAAGCAACCTGTGAAGCTGGTGGATCGTTTCTCTCTCTCCATGGGGTTGACTTTCCTCTCTCCTTTGTGGGGATGACGCTCTCTACCTCTCTTCTTGCCTCCTTCTTTGTCCTAGTCATGAGCGAGTAGTCTCTCTCACTAGGGTGCGGGGAGTAGCCCCGCTACCCATTTTTCATATCATGCAAATGTAATCCATAAGTTGTAATATAGAGTTCATATCTTTTCAGTTCAACATCAAACGTTTAATGAATGCTTGTTGCTTGATCACCAACTTGTGTTATCCTTTATCTTTTAGTATGAATTGTCTACGTTTGTGCTATTAGATCTGAAACTCATTTGCATGTTGGTTTTAGGTGCATGTATCCACCGTGCATCTGTTCTGGTATCTAGGAGTGCCTTCCTAGAAGAGGAGTATACTCACTCCCATTGTTGTACTTTCATGCTGTGAAATGGAATCAGTTGACGTATGAAAGTACAACCTTAATGAGTCGAGGAACACACTTTGCGGAGGGAATGTTGTAAAGTAAGTGACCATACCTACATGGATGGCTGGCGTTACAACATTCCCACACTCCTCGTAGTTAGTCATCCGAAAGGAAGCTAAGTCTACAAAGATACTAACTGATCTAACTCTTATTGCAGGTTATGCTTTTATATTGCATGTGTTGATCCATGTGTAGTGGTGGTGAAAACCGATCACACCCTAGTGATCCATTAATCATTGTTAACAACCTAAGTTTACTTTCTTGCCTTTACTTTACTTGCATTTAGCTTAAAAACAACTAAATCAACCTTTTGATCTAAATACCAACTACTAAAGAGATTAAGTGAAATTATTACGTTTTCCATCTTGTTGGCAACAACAAGACCGTTGTCTCGAGGATTCGACCCTTAACTATACTACGATAAGACTTCCATGTATCTTAGCATACATGGGTGGAGTTCTCTATCTAGTATAAGCAAGGCTAAACTTAAAGACTTACCATCTTTAGGATTTTTAGTGGTGCACACAATTCCACGTAAGTGGAAGCTCCATCAAAAATTGGCACCGTTGCCGGGGACAACGGAACGTTTTAATTTTATTTAGTATCTTGCTAGTTGGTTAGGGTTTTACACATTCTTTTAATCATTAAAACATATCCTCTTAAAATTCATTATATCTCTGCCATCATTTAAAAAGGTGTTTTCTTCCCTCTACTCAGGTAGAAAATGTGTATGCAACCAATGCATAACCCCGGATTCTCCCCTGATCCAGAGTATGACTCTGAGGTAGAGAGAAGCTTCCACCATCACATTCGACTCAATCGCCAAAGGGCCAGGCAAATGGCTGAAGATCAACGCCAGGCTACTTTGGTGATGGAGAGGGTCAACGCCGCCATCGCCGCTCAAAGGGCATAACTCATCGCTGATACTCGTGCCCAGATTCAAGCGGAGATTCATGCGGAAGAACAGGCCCGCATTAGAGCTGAAAATGAAGCAACAACCCAAGCTACCCAGTTGGAGTTAAGGAACAAACAACTGAGGGACTACGCTTACCCGAAGAACTATGAGGATAACCACCCGGTCCGACCTCCGATTATCAATATCCCCAACTTCGAGATTCGGACCCAGTGGATCCAGATCATGCAAGGCATCTCTTTATCCAGAGGTTCTGGAGATGATTGCATGGATCATCTGAAAAGGTTGAAGGCGCTGTGCTGCCTGGTTCCACAAGCCGGAGTCACTTTTGATGCTATAATGCTTCACCTGTTTCATTTCACTCTGTCTGGGAGAGCCCTGAGTTGGTATAAATCTCTTGACCGGGAACCTATAATAACTACCTGGGCTCCCCTTGAGGAAAATATCTTAGATAAGTTCTTTCCCCCTTCACTGACTTATGAGATCAGGGGGCAGATCAATCACTTCTCTCAGTTACCTGGAGAATCCCTTGCTGAAGCATGGGAAAGGTTTAAAGAACTTTTGCGGAAATGCCCCCATCATGGAATCTCCCAGAACCAACTAATAGAAACCTTCTATCGGGGAGTGAGCGATGATATTAAATAGTTTTTAGATTCCTCCTATGGAGGAAACTTCATGAGAAAGAATTATGAAGATGCCTGGAAGATTGTTACACTCGGAGCTGAAAACCAGTCCAACTGGGGACGGTCAGCCGGTAAAGGTGTTCTCAAGGTTTACAAAGCTGAAGAATCTATAGAGATGAAGGCAATAGCTGAAACCTTGAAAACCATAGTTCACAAAAAACAAGCTCTCGAGACTTCTCTCGGAGAGATTGATAAGAAGAAAACTCCTCTAGTTCAACAAGTCAAAGCCGTCACAAGATCCTGTGAGGCTTGTCATGCTTCTGATCATCCGACTCTTTCCTACGGAATGTTGTATAATGTGATGATGGATATGCATTCACCACCACAACCATATGAACCTATCATTGATCAGTCGGAAGAACAACTACCGGAACAAGTTAACTCTATCCACTCTATCCCTGGGCAAGTCTACTACAACCCTAATCAGCCAAGGAATCATCCAGGGTTTCAGTATGGAAACCCTACTGGGACCGCTAATCCTCAGCATCAAACGCAGGGGGGATCCTCTAGCAGGCTACCTCCTGGGTTCCCAAACAGTTTCAACCAAAATCAAGGGAATTCCAGGAACAACTTCCCTAGGGCTAACTACCCAGGAACCAATCGGCCTACTACCAGTACACTCATCCTCCGCTCCATTCGCAACTACATACTCAGCAACCTCAGCTGGCGCTACCACCACAACAATCTCAACAAGCCCAACAACAAATTCCTACGAAAGCCGCTCCTATCCAACCAGAAGATGAAATATCCTTGATAAGGTAGATGTTACAATCGCAGCAAACTATGCTTGCTAACTAACAGGCTCAGCAGAAAGCAGTTGAAGCTCAACTCACTCAGATCGCTGCACAATTAAAGCCCCCAGCAGGTACATTTGCTGGGCAGCCTGAATCAAATCCTAAGCATGGACAGAACAGACATGAACCGTTGAATGCTGTCACCACAAGGTCGGGACGCACTCTTCATGAGACTACCAAGATCACTCTGGATAATGATGATACACCCGCTTTTATGACAAAAGAAAGCCCGCTACAAGGAATAGAGAAGCCCGCAGAGGGCACAAAGGGAAAAGATAAAGACCAAGTGTCCGCAGAACCTGAAGTTTTGCAATATAAACCAAGAATCCCGTATCCAGGTAGACTGCGAGAAACAAAGATGGACACCAGGTTTCAAAAGTTCAAAGAGGCGATGAAGAAACTGTACATCGATATTCCGCTCCTTGATGCTCTTTCCGAGGTGTCGGCATGAGCAAAATATCTAAAACCTTGCTATCAAGAAAGTATATCACCGAGGAGAAATAAACTGTCAAGCTCGCTCAGACTACTTCTGACATCATCCTAAACAAAATGCCAAAAAAGAAGAAGGACCCAGGTTCCTTCGGAATTCAATGTTGCATTGGAAATGCATACACAAAAAAAGGATTAGCTAACCTAGGAGCCAGTATATCCATCATGCCTTATTCCATGTGCAAACGTCAGGGTTTCACCGAATTGCTACCTACAACAATGACTATTCAATTAGCTGATTCCACCATAACAGCACCTCTGGGGATCATTGAAGATATCCCAGTAAGGATAGGCAAGGATGCCTACGTCCCATGCGACTTCGTTATCATGGATATTAAAGAAGATTTGAGATACTCGATTATCTTCGACAGACCTTTCCTCGCTACTGTAAGGGCGCTTATTGACGTCGAAGCTGGCACCATCATTCTTAGGCTCGGAAAAGAAGCAATTCAATTCCGAGTCCTTAATAGCATGAAAGGCCCCAGTATTCAAGAGGAGGTTTTCCTTCTTGACGCAATACAAAAAATGTCTCAGTTAGAAATATCCGAGCCAACTGACAAATTAGAGAATGTCCTAATCAACCCGGATGTTGAATTCTCTGCAAACGAACTAGTTCAACAGTGTCTGCAACATTTAGAAAAGGCCGAGGAAGCATCAACGACTTCTTTTGAAGAACTTAAACCTATTACCATTATAGAAGCAGCTGAGCCACCAAAAGCCCCCGAAATGAAGACTTTACCCACAGGGCTTAAACATGTTTTCTTAGATAAGGAAAAGCTATGCCCGGTCATCATCAGCTCTACCCTTATAGAAGATCAGGAAGAAAAACTTCTAGAAGAGCTGAAGAAGTATAAAAAGGTCATTGATTATAAGATAACTGACCTAACGGGCATAAATCCAGCCTTGTGTATGTACAGACTTCCTATGGTTGAAGAATTCAAGCCATCCTGCGAACATCAAAGAAAACTGAATCTGAATCTCAAGGAGGTGGCTCGCCTGGAGGTCCTCAAGTTACTCAAAGCTGGCATAATCTACCCTATCTCTGACTCCCAGTGGGTCAGCCCCGTCCAGGTTGTTCCAAAAAAAGGAGGCACTACCGTAGTGCTTAATGACAAAAATGAGTTAGTACCCACCAGGACTGTAAAAGGGTGGCGGATGTGTATTGACTATAGAAAGCTGAACAAAGCCACGAGGAAGGACCACTACCCTCAACCCTTCCTCGATGAAGTCTTGGAGGGTTTAGCTCATCATAAATATTTTTGCTATCTTGACGGTTACTCTGGGTTCTATCAAATACCCATACACCCGGAGGACCAAGAAAAAACTACTTTCACCTGTCCTTTTGGGACATACGCCTTTAGAAGAATGCCGTTCGGGTTGTGTAACACACCCGCTACTTTCCAACGGTGTATGTCTGCCATCTTCGCTGGTTTAACTGAATCTGTCATGGAAGTGTTTATGGATGATTTCTCAGTTTACGAAGATTCCTTCGATAACTGTTTAATCAATCTTGGACAAGTTCTACAACACTGTGAGGAAATGAACCTTATCCTGAATTGGGAGAAATTCCATTTCATGGTAACGGAAGGCGTCGTTCTCGGACATAGGGTAAGTGATAGAGGAATTGAGGTTGATAAAGCAAAGATCGATGTTATCTCAAAGCTTTCACCTCCAAAGGACATAAGAGGAGTTTGAGCTTTCCTGGGTCATGCAGGATTCTATAGAAGATTCATCAAAGATTTCTCGAAGATAGCTAAACCCATGACCCAGCTCCTGACCAAAGATGCTATAGCTAAACCCATGACCCAGCTCCTGACCAAAGATGCTGAGTTCATATTCAATCAGGAGTGTATGCAAAGTTTCTCCACCCTTAAGGATGCGTTAATCTCCGCACCTATTCTAAGTGCTCCAGGTTGGTCACAGCCCTTCGAAATCATGTGTGACGCAAGTGATTATGCCATAGGGGATGTTTTAGGACAGCAGATTGATAAGAAACCCTATGTTATCTACTACGCATCCAAAACGCTAGACGAAGCACAGAAAAACTACACCACCACAGAGAAAGAGTTTTTGGCTATCATCTACGCGTTTGAAAAATTCTGCTCTTATCTGATTGGTTCTAAAGTCATCGTTTATACCAACCATTCTGCCATTCGATACCTGATTCAGAAACAGGATGCCAAACCCATGCTTATCCGCTGGGTGCTAATGCTTCAGGAATTCGACTTGGAGATCAAAGATAAAAGTGGCGTGGAGAATGTTGTGGCCGATCACCTCAGCCGGATCGAGGTTGAAGAAAAAGATAAAATCCCTATCTGGGATTCTCTTCCTGATGATCAGCTTATGAAGGCCACTCATGGCTTCCCTTGGTATGCTGATATCGTTAATTATCTGGCCACAGGAATTATCCACCCATCTGCTTCCTACCAGGACAAAAGGAAGTTCCTTCATGACATAAAACATTATTACTGGGATGAACCCTACTTGTTCCACCTTTCTGCCGACAGACTTTTCCGTCGTTGCTTTCCGGAAGAAGAAATCACCCCTGTCCTTGAGCATTGCCATTCATGACCTACAGGGGGGCACATGAGTGCTAAGAAAATCGCTCTAAAAGTTTTACAATCTGGTTTCTTCTGGCCTACTATAGAAAAGGATTCCTACGACTTTGTGAAAGCCTGCAACAAATGCCAATTTACTGGTAACATATCAAAAAGAGACGAAATGCCCCTCACTATGTGGAAGGAAATTGAGCTTTTTGATGTGTGGGGGGTAGACTACATGGGCCCTTTCCCTTCATCCTATGGCTTCTCCTACATCTTGGTCGCGGTGGACTATGTCTCAAAGTGGGTCGAAGCTGTACCTACTGTGTCCAGCGATTCCAAGCCTGTTATTAAATTGTTCAAATATATTATTTTCCCAAGATTTGGAGTTCTGAGAACTGTCATATCAGATGGCGGGACCTATTTCTTGGAACGAAGTTTTGAAGCCTTACTGAAAAAGTACGGAGTAAATCACAAAGTCGCCACGCCTTACCATCCACAGACTAGTGGTCAGGTAGAGGTATCTAATAGACAATTAAAAGCGATTCTTGAAAAGACGGTGAACAGAAACCGCACCGATTGGTCCACCAAACTTCCTGATGCCCTTTGGGCATACCAAACTGCATATAAAACACCAATCAGAACAACCCCGTTCCGTTTGGTGTACGGGAAGTCCTGTCACCTGCCAGTAGAGCTGGAACATAAAGCCTGGTGGGCCATCAAACAATTAAACTTCGATCTTAAAAGTGCAGGAGAGCGTAGACAACTCCAACTGCAGGAGTTAGAAGAACTCCGAATGACTGCCTATCACAGTGCCAGAATCTATAAGGAGCAAACAAAAATGTGGCATGATGGTCATCTCAAGAGAAAAGATATCACCGTTGGTGATAAAGTTCTCCTTTTCAACTCCAAGCTCAAGTTGTTTCCCAGAAAACTTAGAACAAAATGGTCCGGGCCCTTCACTATAAAACATATTTACCCAACTGGAGCTGCCATTATCATAGACAACAAGGGAGGAGAAAGGACGGTCAATGGTCACCGTTTAAAAAGATACTACACTCCGGAAGACAAAATGCCAAGACAAACCATCGAAATCAAAGATGCTATACCAACAGCATAACTATATTATAGCTTCGTCGAGCCAGCGACGTAAAACCCAGGCGCTACTTGGGAGGCAACCCAAGATTTCAGTTTCTTCCTTTATTTCCCGTTCTCTTTACCTTAGAGTTATCTTATGAAAATACAAAAAAATTCTATACAACCAAAACAAACATAAAAATAACAAAATAAAAATATACATAAAAAAATATACATAAAAATATAAAAATCCGTTCGACCTTAACCCTTCCAAACGGTCTTGAAACCGTTTGGGACCAAACGGTCTCGAAACTGTTTGGAGCCAAACGGTCCTGAAACCGTTTGGAGCCAAACGGTCCTGAAACCGTTTGGAGCCAAACGGTCTCGAAACCGTTTGGAGTCCAAACGGTCGCTAAACCGTTTGACTTAGGGATTTTGTCAGGTCAACCCCCCCGTTTCCTATAAATATAAACCCTACCCCCTCATTTTTCTTTCTTTCGACTCCAGAGCCATCTGAAACTCTCGAAGTGATGTTCCATTTCTCTCGCCTCCGTCGACCTCTGCTTCCCCTGCTCCCGCACGACCTCCATCTCCAGCGCCCTCACCATTGTCTCCCCTTCTCACAACAACAAGGTAGTCTGGCCGCAGCAGTCGCCTTCTCCCGCAACCACCGTTTCCACCTTAGCCAATGCCTTCATTCCCTCTTATTCGCCGGCAACTCCACCGTTTCCACCGTCAGCTACGCCTCTATCACCGCCGGCTCTGCCTTTTCCATCGTCGCCTTCTTCTTTACCACCGCCAGCTTCGCCGCAATCTTCTTTTCCTACGTCTTTATCGCCGTCGGCCTCCTCCATCGTCACCATCATCGCCGGCACCTTCGCCACCGCCTTCGCCTTCGTCGCCAGTGCTTCCGCCCTCCATTCGCCATTTTGTCTTTGCCGGCGGTTGCACGACGCTTCGCTTTCCAAACGGTCTTGAAACTGTTTGGGACCAAACGGTCTTGAAACTGTTTGGACCAAACGGTCTTGAAACCGTTTGGGACCAAACGGTCTTGAAACTGTTCGGGACCAAATGGTCTTGAAACCGTTTGGGATCAAACGGTCTTGAAACCGTTTGGGATCAAACGGTCTTGAAATCGTTTGGGACTAAACGGTCTTGAAACCGTTTGGGATCAAACGGTCTTGAAACCATTTGAGACCAAACAGTCCTGAAACTGTTTGGAACCAATTAGTTTTCAAACCGTTTTGCCTTTAAATTTCCTTTAACTTTCATAAAATCACAAAAACACATAAATACAAATAAAATCTTTTTTTTTCTAATATGATTTTCTAACTCTTGATCTCCCATTTTTCAGCCATGGCATCACCAGCAAAGGAGGCCACCAGATTTGAAGACACTGCAATCTGGACAACGGAGCAACTGATGATAGAACAATCTAAGCTCCAGAAGATCAGAGATGACTTCAACAGGACCGGAAAGGCGCCACCAAATGTCAAGATGATGCAAGTCCTGTGCGACCTTGACCGAATTGAAAAGTGCCTAGCAGAGACACCTGAAGAAGAAGTGGAAGACATCTCTTCCGATAACGATGAAGGATCAGAATATGAGCCAAATCCCGAGGAGGAATCCCCAGCCGAAGGGCAAAAGGGGAAACGTAAGGTCCAGGAATCTGCTCCCGGACAACCTTCCAAGAAACGGGCAAGAAAACAAGTTCGCCCTGCCTCTGCTATGGACCAACCCCTTGCAACACCTACCACCACCATTCCTGCCACCACCCCCACCTTCTCAATTCTCACCACCACCGCACCCCTACCTGAAAACCTCTACATCCACACCATCCAATCCATCGACAAAATCCTGAAACCTACAAAGTACGTCTGCTCAAGCGTACTACTGAAGATGGGGATCCATGACCGAATCTTCAACACACTAGACAAAGCCAACCTTGCAAGGCTATGTCTAGTACCCGAGATCTCATACTCTGAGCCCACCACTGAATTCTTCACCTTTCTTACAAAAGAACCCGTAGATATCATGGATAGATCACGGGATGGAGGTGACAGAAGGATGGTCACCAAAATTTTTGGCAACAAGGTGGTCTTAACAGAAAACATGCTGAACGAAGTTTTCATTGACAATCAGGAGCAGTTGCAAAACGCCAAGATGGTGGGAACCGAGCACTCTGAGTTCAACAGACACATATTCTGGAAATCTTTAACTGGGCTCCCCACCTATGATGCTAAGACATGCAAAGCATGGAACATACACTCTGTTTTGTTCACACCCTACATAAAATTCTTGCTGGCGCACTCTTCCCCAGGATAGAAGGAGGGAACGTTACAATCTCGGATCTCTTTGTCCTCTGGTCCATTCTGAATGAAAAGCCAGTTAACATTGGATGACAAATGATCTAGAAATTATCTGCCTTCACCCTGGGGAAGGAAATCTGCATGGGGGGTCATGTCACATCCATTATAAAATACCTCAAGATGGACAGACCCCTACCTCGCTGCACGCAACTAAAGGGCGACATCCTTACCAATGAACAATCTTTGAAGAACTCTTTCATCATCAAGGAAAAGGATGGGAAATTATATTATGTCTTCTGCCCTATGGTCAAGTCATCAAGAACACTCCTCCCACTTCCAAAGCTCACAAACTATGACACAGACAAGCTCCTCTTCTCTGATGAGGAGCTTTCACAACTCTTAGCTTTGGTTAAAGTAGCCAAAAAGAAAGATACTACGGGACAGACGGAGTTAAGTATCACAGCCCCGACAGCTCGACCATCAAAAATACCTGTCAAACGACCTTCCAGAAGGTAATTGAAGGCACAACAGCTGTCAGGGACACCGACATCAAAGCCACACCCAGAAGACAACCCCCTCCTCGACGAGCACATCACCACCTCGTCTTTAGACTCTTTCATTATGAGTCTACATGCTGAACTAACCGCCACCACCTCACTCCCTTCCACCTTCCCAACACCCACCACCCTTCCTTCTTTCCCCACAACCATGCTACCACACACATCCTCTTCTTCACCCCTTTTCCCTTCAGACTCCCCCTTCTCCATCCCTATGCCCGACTTTTCCACTTTCCCATCCACCTCCACAGTCTCTACCCCATCATTATCAACACCACCACCTTTCACAACCACCGCCACCCTGACACCTCTGGTGACCCCATCTACGGCCACCACGCAGTTCGCGGGACCATCATCAGTGTCTCTTCCGCAAGGCACTACCACCCTCCCTCATAGACCCCAGCCACCCCACCCTTCCACCTCTGGGGTCCCCTTTTCCAAAATCGGTGAAGAATTCAGACGTCAATTCGACGACATCTGAAACCTCCTCACCGATCCTTCTAACATTTTATATTCTATTTTCTCTTGTGTGCAGGGATTATCCAAGAAGGTGGCCATGATCGACCAACAGAACTGTGCTTTGTCCAGCATCCTCCAAGGTTTTCAGCAAAGACAAGATGAGGTGGCTAAGCAAGTTGAGCACATCAACAACCACTACAACAAATTGCCCGAGTTGGTCCTTGGAGCGATGCGCTAGCAAGAAGCGACGGCTAAGCAAGTCAATGAGATCTCTACGCAGACCCAACCTCTTCCCGAGACTCTCCGCGAGCTCAAGCAGCAACAAGTGGCTCTTAGCACGCGCTTGGACACCATCAGTAGCACCCTCACACAGCTAAACAATCGCCAAGAGGAGTCCACTAACAATGAAATCCAGCAATTACACGCTCAAGTTACAGATCTTACAGCGCGACTCCTCTCCGTCGAGGGACATTACTCGGACCTAAAAGAAACACACAACGCACTGCTCGAAACACACAAGCATGTACAAGTGGCGTTCGATGAGTTGCAAGCCGTCCATCGGCAGTGTAAACAGACCGCACACAAGAAGCCAGCAAAACAGGCAGCGGCTGACAAAGATGAGGACGAAGAAGACGATGATGAGGACTCTGACTCCTCGGCTAATTCCAATAATAGCACCTCCTCAGAGGACAAATCTGGCGACCCAGGCAATGCTGGGGAGGGCACAAGCCAAGGAGCTGATAAAGACCCCAGGTCCCCCCACAACGAAAATGTCAACATGTCATATGGGGACCGATTCCTGGATTATTCTTCTTTGGGATCCATCGGGGAGTCTGCCAAAAACGTGGCTTTCACTGAGTTACACCAATGTATATTAGTAACCAGCGCAAGCCCTCCAACAAAAACTGCTCAACCTTCCCGCGTGCTTGGAAAGTCAATGCCTTCCCCCCAAGACCCGGACGAGTCAACTTAGATACAGATGAAGAACTCGATTCTGCTTCGGATTCGGATAATGAGCTGCAGGACTATGCAGCAGTCCTGGAACAACCTTCTTCCCCCCTTCCACAAGATCTTCCCCCACCACCACCTCTACCGCACAAAATGCATGATCTTGATATGGCGGCCATCTCCACATTAGATGCTCAGGACATTTTTATACTGAACACTATTGTGGACGATGCAAAGGAAGGGGAAGACATAATCTATAATAACACCAAAACTAGGCGCAAGATGACACGAGAAGACTTCTGCCACATCCTGCGACCTCGGTCCATGATGACGATGGCAATCTTCCGTGTCCTTCTCGCCAACTGTATAGAAACATACAGAAGTTCTAAGAGGCAACAACCGATTTTCAACGCCTCGCCTGCTCTGTCTATTGGCCTTTTATACAAAGACATAAGAGCGAAATCTATCGAGCGGCTGCGTGCTGGTTTAGCACGACGGGCACGTTATCTCACCGTGCCCTTTCAAATCTCAGATCATTGGCTATTTATGATCGTTGACACCGAAGCTCGGGATGCCAAGGTCTATAATTTTTGCGGCACTGAGCTACCCGCCGGTACAATAAATTTTGTCAGTGAAGCAGCAGGAGAAGCGCGGTGTATACCCTTCCGGCTGCTGAAGTTAATTTGGGTTGCACGCCCATCTCTCCGCCAAGACTGGAGCCATCCTTGGTTCAAAATAATAAACCCTCAAGTTCAAGCTGCCGAGGAATCTGGGGATTGCGCTTTCTGCACCACACGTCACATCCAAGCGCTGAACCAGGAAATCCCATTTTCTGATCTGGTTGCTGAAGATTTTCATTCCTTGCGAGGGCGTTATGCTATGGAGCTCATCTGTGATAGACGGTTCTTCAAGGACCCGACAATGGCACCAGATGATGTCCCTCACTACCTCTTCTCAGCTATCCAGTGACCGCATCGACGACCCTTTCGAAAAACTCTGAAGGAGTCGGAGAAATCAAAGGAACCGGCCTTAGCTACCGAGCAAAGTAAAGGAGACATCGATCCTTTGTCTGCCATAGAACCAACCTTTCCTGACTTTGATCACAGTGCTTGCAAAGGTCTCAACGACATCGAACTACGACTCATTATGGCGTGACTTTCAGCCGAGAAGGATGAGCTCATATTCATGTCTGGGGACATTTTAGTTATGGCAGACACGCTTTGCGAGACTTTACAGATTAAAGGATCCCTCTCCGCCATCCTAATGAGTGCTTACCAGTCTCTACTCGGCCAACACAACCCTACTACATTTATGGCATCCCCATACATGAAGGATGATCTTTTAAAGCTCAAGAACTTTGACACAATTGAAGCACTGATCTCCTTTCTACAACACACAACGCCGAAGTTCATCATGTTACCCTTCCTCTATCATGAGCACTGGATGCTCCTGGAAACAAACCTACCAGATGGAACAACCACAATATATAACAGTTCTGACAGCCAGTACAACCCACAATAGAAGAACTATGTCATGACACCAAGGACGCCAACAGAGGTAGTGGCGAAGGAGTGCGCTGACAAATTAATCGCCCTTCTCAGTCAGCACACAAGGGCTTATGACAAAGAGCATTTTCATCGCCCTTCCTTCAGCCACAAATGTCCCCAACAAATCCGACAATCAAATGACTGCAACTTCCACGTCCTCTACTGGATGTATACCATCATCGCCCTTCAAAGACCAGTAGAGGATATGACTGATGTGGATTACCACACTCTACGCGGACAGTTCGTAGCCAACCTACTTCAATCTCAAGGAGCAAACTCAGGATTAATGTAAACCTGAAGCCCTTGCCTTTGTACTTCTCAACCTATCACTTTTCCACTCTGAGGACAAAGTGTGTGATAAGTTGGGGGGGTACACTAGACAGGGGTGAGGTATCATTTCTATATCCCTCCTTTTCCATCTCCTCCTTCATTTTTTGTACAATTTTTCTTAGTTTCCTCTACACATTTAGCTTCCATTTTAAATAACTCATCCTACAATAAATCTTTTGAATAAAGTCACCCTGAGTTAACTTTAGAATCATGTTAGTTCGCAAAAGTAAATAGCACTTAGACATTTAATGGCGATCTAATAATATACCCCCACTATTGATTTTCATGCTTTTTCTTCACTTCTTTATCTGACTCTCCACAGGTCAATATCAAGGTAGAAATAATCCAGGCTCTCAAGGATGAGAGGGGCATCAGGCAACTTCCAAATCAAGAAGTTCTGCAAGTGGACCACAAACCAAATAAGTGCATGTTGAAAAACTCTAAGAACAGCTTTCCTCTCGTCAAAATAAAAGAGGCTTGGCCGCCCAAAATAATTTCCCAAACAAAACCCCAAAATCCAAGCCTGTGAGTTTTTGAATAAAAGCCAGAGAGTCGAATAAAATTATGAGAGTTGTGCCACGAATAAGGATCTATAGAAAGAACCGATGAAGGTCTCACCCGGCCGACACATTCAGTTGCCCTCACAAAGGCAGATGTGTCATGCCCGGTAGTGAAACCCTAAGGTATCCAAATATATGAAAGGCTTATAAAGGACTCGCCCGACTGGTACATTCAGCTTCCCTCACAAAGGCATATGTGTCGTGCCCGGTAGTGAGATCCTAAAAAGCATAGACAACCCCTCCCCCACTTGAAGGGGGAGTTACACTTCAAGCCTTTAGCCAACCCTCATACCCCCTCTAGTTTCCAGTAGGTCATTCAGAGAGGTATAAAGCTGATTAGAGTCAACAACATGCACAGAATAAAGGTGGTCCCAACGCGAGCTACGAGATACGGAAGAAACCTGAGACCCAAGCAACTCTCAAAACCTGAAAGAGTCATGGCAAGCAATAAGACCTGATATGACCTTAGGAAAACTCAGGTTAAGAATTGAAGCAAGAGTATGGAAATCCTAACTAAATAAAATCACCTCACCATTACATGTCTCAGCTCTATCTAACTTGAGGACAAGCTAGACTCTAAGTTAGGGGGGTGATAACCTCCAATTTTGGATGTTTACCTTAGTCTTTTCTTTAGTTTTCCATACTCTTTCTCAATTAGAATTAGCCTTAATCCCTAAATATTCCCTCTTATTGTAAATATACCATCAGACTAACTTTTCCTCTTTATATCTACAGAGAAATACATAAAAAAATCATAAAAGACTAAATCAACCTCAAGACCGCATGGACTCAAACGGTCCTAAGACCGCATGAAGCCAAACGGTCCCGAGACCGCATGGAGTCAAACGGTCCCAAGACCGCATGAAGCCTAACAGTCCCGAGACCGCATGGAGTCAATCGGTCCCAAGACCGCATGAAGCCAAATGGTCCCGAGACCGCATGGAGTCAATCAGTCCCAAGACCGCATGAAGCCAAATGGTCCCAAGACCACATGGAGTCAAATGGTCCCGAGACCGCATGAAGCCAAACGGTCCCGAGACCGCATGGAGTCAAACGGTCCCGAGACCGGATGGAGTCAACCGATCCCGAGACTGCATGGAGTCACACGGTCTCAAGACCGCATGAAGCAAACCGGTCCAGAGACCGCATGAAGCCAAACGGTCTCAAGGTCCAAACAGTCTCAAGGTCCAAACAGTCTTGAAGTCCAAACGGTCTTGAGGTCCAAACGGTCTTGAGGTCCAAACGGTCTCAAGGTCCAAACGGTCTTGAAGTCCAAACGGTCTCAAGGTCCAAACGGTCTTGAGGTCAAAACGGTCCTGAGGTCCAAACGGCCTCCAAACTGTTTGGACTTCACTTAAGGCCTATAAATAAGACCCCAAGGGTCCATCACGAGATATCAAGTGTTCAGACGTCCAAAGGCTGCCTCAATCACTCCAGAGAAAATCCGAATTCCATCCTCCGCCTAAGGGCTGCCGGTCTGAGACCCATACTCCATCTCGAAGCTGCTTTCTCTCTCTCTGCCAAAGAAGGTGGGAAGAGGGAGATCTCGTCATCAAGCAACCTGTGAAGCTGGTGGATCGTTTCTCTCTCTCCAAGGGGTTGACTTTCCTCTCTCCTTTGTGGGGATGACGCTCTCTCTCTCTCTCTCTCTCATGAGCGAGTAGTCTCTCTCACTAGGGTGCGGGGAGTAGCCCCGCTACCCATGTTTTCATATCATGCAAATGTAATCCATAAGTTATAATATAGAGTTCATATCTTTTCAGTTCAACATCAAACATTTAATGAATGCTTGTTGCTTGATCACCAACTTGTGTTATCCTTTATCTTTTAGTATGAATTGTCTACGTTTGTGCTATTAGATCTGAAACTCGTTTGCATGTTGGTTTTAGGTGCATGTATCCACCGTGCATATGTTTCGGTATCTAGGAGTGACTTCCTAGAAGAGGAGTATACTCACTCCCATCATTGTACTTTCATGCTATGAAATGGAATCAGTTGACGTATGAAAGTACAACCTTGATGAGTCGAGGAACACACTTTGCAGAGGGAATGTTGTAAAGTAAGTGACCATACCTACATGGATGGCTGGCGTTACAACATTCCCACACTCCTTGTAGTTAGTCATTCGAAAGGAAGCTAAGTCTACAAAGATACTAACTGATCTAACTCTTATTGTAGGTTATTCTTTTATATTGCATGTGTTGATCCATGTGTAGTGGTGGTGAAAACCGATCACACCCTAGTGATTCATTAATCATTGTTAACAACCTAAGTTTACTTTCTTGCCTTTACTTTACTTGCATTTAGCTTAAAAACAAATAAATCAGCCTTTTGATCTAAATACCAACTACTAAAGAGATTAAGTGAAATTATTACGTTTTCCATCTTTTTGGCAACAACAAGACCGTTGTCTCGAGGATTCGACCCTTAACTATACTACGATAAGACTTCCACGTATCTTAGCATACGTGGGTGGAGTTCTCTATCTAGTATAAGCAAGGCTAAACTTAAAGACTTACCATCTTTAGGATTTTTAGTGGTGCACGCAATTCCACGTAAGTGGAAGATCCATCATAGAGACTCTATCAGAGTCTTGAATTTGCAATCTACTGAGGTGATCAACAACTACATTTTCTATCTCCTTCTTGTCTTTGATCTCTAGATCAAACACTTGTAACAATAAGATCCATCTTATCAACCGGGGATTCATATCTTTTTCTAACATTAAGTACCTCATAGCGGCATGATCAGTGTAGACTATCACATGTGAGCATATTAGGTAAGAGTGAAATTTGTTGAAAGTGAAGACAACAACAAGACACTCCTTTTCTATTGTAGCATAATTTTGTTGTGCATCATCTAGTGTTTTTCTTGCATAGTAGATGATGTGATGCTTTTTATCGACATTTTTCCCTAGTACTGCACCTATGAAAACATCACTAGCATCACACATGATCTCAAAAGGAAAAGACCAATGTGGGGCACGAAGGATGGGAGTTGTGGTGATATCTTCCTTTAAGGTGTTGAAACTCTTCATGCAATTAGAGTTGAAATTGATGTCCACATCCTTCTGAAGAAGATTTGTCAATGGCTTGGTGATCCTACTGAAGTCATGTATAAACCTCCAATAGAACCCATCATGTCCTAAGAATGCTCAAATGTCTTTGATTGTGGTTGGAGGAGGTTGCTTTGCTATTACTTCAATCTTCACTATATTGACTTCACTGCCTTTGGAGCTGACCCGATGCCCTAGAACAATGCCCTACTTCACCATGACGTGGCATGTTTCCCAGTTGAGCTCTAGATGTGTTTCTTCACAACATTCTAAGACTCAGAAAAGGTTGTGTAGACATTCCTCAAAAGAACCTCCATAAACTGAAAAGTCATCCATGAAGATCTCCATTATGTTTTTAGTAAAGTCGAAGAAGATGGTAGACATGCAACGTTGAAAAGTGGCAGGTGCGTTGCACAATCCAAAAGGCATATGATGGAAAGCATATGTGCCAAAGGGACACGTGAGTGTCATCTTCTCTTGATCACTGGGATGGATGGGTATCTGATAGAAGCCAAAATATCCATCTAAGTAGTAGAAGAACTCCTGGTGTGAAGCCTTTCTAGGACTTGATCAAGAAATGGAAGTGGGAAGTGGTCCTTCCTTATTGTTTTGTTGAGCTTGCGGTAGTCTATGCACATGTGCCACCCTATCACTATGTGTGTGGGAATAAGCTCATTCTTCTCATTTAGAACATCTATAGTGCCACCTTTCTTGGGCACCACCCTCATAGGACTCACCCAAGGTGAATCGGAGATGGGGTAGATGATCTTAGAAAGCAACAAGTTTATCACTTCCTTGTGAACAACCTCCTTCAAGATATGATTTATCTTTCATTGAGGATTGATAGATGGATTGAAGTTGTCAACCATGTTGATTTTGTGCATATAGAGGGATTGTCTCACACTTGTTAGATCGGTCGTCTTGTAACCTAGTGCCTTTTGTCTTTTCTTTAGTTCAGTTAATAGCTTGTCTTCCTGAGTTGTCGTGAGATCTGCATTGATGGCGATTGGGCAAACCTTCTTCTTCTCATCTAGGAAAACATACTTGAGCCCCCTAGGTAGCAGATTCATCTCTAGTGAAGTAGATTCTTCTTCTTCAATGATGGAGGTGGATTTTATATCTTCAAACTCAACCATAGGATTTTCTATAGCAGAGTTTAATAGAAAAAGAAATTTCTCCACCTATTCATCATCCAATTTATGAGTGTTGGCATTGATGAGTGAGGTCTCCAAAGGGTTTTTAGAAGTATAATCCTCTTGTCTTATTTGTGCCATTTTGTCAACACAATCAATCAAATAGCATTGCTCTTGGAAGGAAGGACATTTGAGACTCTAAAGTAAATAGTATTTGTCCTGAGCCTTAATGTCAACATTCCTACTTCTACATCAATGAGTGTGTGAGCAGTTTCTAGGAAGGGATGCCCAAAGATAAGAGGATAATGTTGGTCTTCCTTGATGTCCATGATGACAAAGTTGTTGGTATGTATGCCCTGAGAGCCAATCATGGGATGATTGGTGGGATACATTGAGATTGATTTGATAAACATCAAAGGCGAGCTTCCAATTCATTCTGGTTCAGTCATATGAGATAGTGATAGAACAGATTGAATGTCTAAAGAATGACAGAACTCAATGACGTATGCTTTCAGGTTAAGGACCTGAACGATGAGATCATACGGATGCTAAGAGTTTGTACATTCTTGTTATGTCCCTAGTCGGATGCCATTGTGGAAGGTAGATAGACAACAATGACACACAAGACTAGATTGTGGTGTTGGTTGATGACAAAATCTCATTAGTCATGATATAGAGATATCAAACCAAACACATAGGTACTTGTTAGAGAACAAGGTACCGGACAGACCCACCGTGAGTTTGACACATGGAACCATGAGATGGTAGTCACAGTCAGTACTCACAGTGATGGTGGTGAGTGTGATTCTTAGACCTGAAATCACTACACTCAACACATGTCGTTGGGCACACTTTGACATCATCAAACGCAGTCCTGAAACATGGGTTGTTATAAAGGTGATGATTGGGTGGCTTTGACACATGGGGCTTTTGAGGGGTGAGTGATAGATATGAGATTTGTCCCTCCTAAGGGAGTTTGATATCCAAGGCCACTTGATGAGTAGGATTGAGATAGGCGTGCACACGCATGTGTGAATCAGTATGTGATATTGATGTCATACATATCTCCTTCAATCTACTCTGAGATCAAGAAAGTGAATGAACGTTGACAGGATGACTGTTCCATGCCTTGAGTTCATTCGGGATATCAGTGACAAAGGAATTATACATTCACTGTAACACCATTCACGGATTGTAGGATGAAAGTTGTTCTCCAACTTTCTACTTTCACTTGGGTAGCACTGATGTGTGACTAGGCACCGCTCTTTGCTTGTGAAGTCATAAGTGTTATGGACTTTCACTGCCAACGTGAAATGGACCTGCAAGGTCACACACATAGGATTTAACCTGGAAGAGGAGTTTTGTCCACAAAGCAACGTTTAGATTCATTACTAAAGGAGTTTAGTAGTTCAATTAAACACTCAATCAGTTGATAGCTCAATATCATATGGTTCAAGGTGTTGGACGCATTGATTGGAGTATCGGATTGATTGAAATCGCAATTGACTGATTTTGCCCAACCAGTGCTCCCAACCGATCGGTTCATGTGATGAACCGGTCGGCTAAGGTTGCTGAACCGGTCGGCTCAAGTGTTGAGCCGATTGGCTCGTGCCCAGGTTGAAATGACCAGTTCAAGGGTTGAACCGATCGGCTCAACTGGTGCAACCGACCAGTTGGGAAAAGTCATGTCGGGAAGAATTTTCCTTTGGTTTCAAATTGCCCAATTCGATTGGGAATAACATTGGTATTCGATACCAATTGAGAACGAAACAAGGAAAGTCTTTTTGAGCCGGATTAGGACCATGAACCGATCGGTTCAGGGAACCAACCGATCGGTTGGAGTGCCCCAAACGATCGGCTCAGGTCCAACCGATCGGCTCAATGGCCGAACCGATCGGTTCAGTTGTGAACCGATCATTTCAAGTTGCGAACCGGTTGCTTTTTGTGGAAAATTCTCAAACCCTTCTACTCCTGCTTTAGTCCCATATTGCCGGACACAGAGAACCCTGTCCCATGATCTGCCTATATATATAGGGGTACTGGGGGCTTCTCAAAGTACAACTCAATGCAAGCCGGTTGCTTTACGAAGTTGTCGTTCTCTCTGGTTTTGGTAACCGTGAGAGATCCCGAGCAAGTGCTTCCCGCAAAAGGGAGGTGCAGCAAGGGAAGGACAACTACAGTTGCAACTGGTAGCAGGAGAGTGTGTTGGCGACTAGTACGTCAACAAGAGGGTGCGACTCCTTCTACTTCTTTGTGGGACAAGGAGAGTGGA
Organism: Alisma plantago-aquatica; assembly: GCA_963693085.1. NCBI lineage: Eukaryota > Viridiplantae > Streptophyta > Magnoliopsida > Alismatales > Alismataceae > Alisma > Alisma plantago-aquatica. The sequence continues at coordinate 843,087,057 of OY856414.1, forward strand.
GTTCCAGGTGGTCCGTGTGGACTACTACAGAGGCGGGAGGACACTGCCGCTTAGGAGGACAACTGTCATCCGACAGTCTGGTAGGAAGAGGAGTCGTCAGTCCCGGTGCGACCAGGAGCTGCACAGACGCCGTCTAAGACCGGAGTTGAAGACCGCGCATTGCGCGAGGTATTGTCGCCGAGCAAGCCTCGGGACAAGGTATGATTCCACAAACCATCCTTTCCTATTATATAGACGTTGACGCGTTTCCTCGGTATGGGTTGGGGAGAAATTTTTTTTTTGTTTCCACTGCCTTCTCTGTCTCCCCTAAAACCCAACAGTGGTATCAGAGCCACATCAACTGCTCTATATTTTAGGAATATTAATATGATCGATTTTGGTTTGTCGCCTTTATTTATTGCATGCGATGCGAATAATATTGGCTTTATGCATGTCCAATCCTAAATCCACAAATCCCAAATTACATATATGATATGTATTATTAATGCACTTGATACACGTTGCCCTTAAATGAGTTTTGTGGTGGATGTGTGTAGCATGATTATGGCCTATAAACCCCTATCTGTGATTGGTTGTGTGTGGTTGCTTGCATCTCGGTCTGCGCACCGATCTTCCCTCTCATATTCCTGATGTAACTCGAAATAATTCGAGATTCTTTCCTACCTTTGCTCCCCCCAAATGTAACTCGGGGTTTCCCTTTTAAGAAATGTAAAATTAGAATAGGATTTTATTTCCTGTTATGTCGAAGACCGGCGGACATCAAGACGACAAATGAAACGATCGGTTCAAGGCGTGAACCGATCGGTTGACATTACAGACGGTCGGTTCAAGGAGTGAACCGATCGGTTGATGACCGATTCGAGGAGAGAGACGAGCGGGTGGTGGACATGACGAGATGCACGACGACCAAGCAAACCGATCGGTTGGAGGAGCCAACCGATCGGCTGGTGGCACCCAGACGACCGGCTGGAGAGTACAGATCATTCATGTGATGAGTTGATCGACTCAGATGGCAAGGCACAGAGTTCATCTTGTACAGGCTGCATGTGATGTAGACCTAGATGACCGTGATTCCTCTTGGCTCCAGGAATCACATTAGGATGGCCATAATCATCGCTTTTTTTTATCATTTGTGCATGTTTTATGTGGGATATAGCATGTATATGATACGTACTATGTATTGTGGTGATTGGATATGTATATGTATATAAAACCAAATCCCTCATTAAAATATTAAGTTTTAGATGCCTTCCAAATGCGACACACGTGAAAAACTTGTTCGACCAAGTGTGGGCACGCCCTAGCGTGGTGCACCGTCTACCTTGTGGAAGCGTGAAGGATGAATGTGTGGGTCTGCCCTAGCAGGGTGCATGTTCATCGTGTTTGCTTTAGGTCGGACTTAACAAGGTGATCTAGATGGGATCTAGTACCTTGAGGCATGGAGATGATCATTGAAAAGAGTTGTATATGACATCTTATCAAGAGTTGCATATGATGCAATTGGCAAAAGTTGCCTACCTGAGAGATCTATGTTGTGGGTGACAGCCCTAGCTGGTCCATGGCTTAGAGGATTTTAGGATCTTTCCCACTAGAAGGTTGTACACTGCAATCTTCCGAATTGATGGTGAGGGCTATCAATTTGTAGTAAAATAGTGGGAGCGATAATTAATTAAAGGCCTAATTTTATCGTCAACTTTTCAAATCAATCAAACAAGTCAAAAAATGAGTTTTTGGACTAAAATTGCATATATTTCCTTTTATTAAAATAAATGGTTAATCAACAAATCACTTTATTTGCGATCGGTCTTTGAGATCAACAAATTAAATGGGAATAATTCCACGACTGGTCAGGATGATGATGAGAAGTGTTCTCAATCAAAGAGCGGAAGCTCTAAGTCCTAGTTATACCAGAACCAGATGAACTCGATCCCACCACATCAATGGCTGAAAGTATGCTTATGGAAGCATACTGAGGATGACATTGATGAGGAGTGCTTGATGTTGTGTTCTCTGAACTATGAGTTGCAGAGACAACATGAGACATATGATGTCTCCAAGACACTATCCTAGTATGTCATGATAGAAGGAGATCCAGTAAGGGATTCACACACTCAATGTGATTGGGTATGTGGAAAAACCTGACTAAGAAGGATTCCCTCTGAGCCAAGAGTTGGCTATTGGTATGATACTGCAAATGTTGCGAGGATCATACAATTCATGATAAGCTACAACATGAACAACTTTGACAAACGTTGACAGAGTTGTTGGACATGTTGAGGATAGTAAAGGCAAAGATGAAGAAAGACCAACCATAATCTTTGATGTGATCAAAGAGAAAGGTAATTCTTAAGGGCAAGGATAAGGGCAAAGCTAAGAAGTGTTCTGATGCTAGCCAGAAATCCAAGCCGTCTTCAGCCTCAAGGCACATGGGGAAAGGGTGTATGAGGGATTGCCCTCTATATCTGGTAGAACAAAATAAGATGAAGGAGGGGATGGAGATCTCCACCTAAGGTATCATGAAATGAACCGCTTCTTTATCCGAGGTATATGATACCAAGATATGGATATGTCATATATGATATGTAATATCCGCAAAGAAGTGATGGCCTTTGTGAAAGGACCATGAAAGAAGTACCCATCATTGGAGCAAGTGTTGCTGCCATAGATAGGAGCATCTTTCAGTTTATTTCAGCCAAAAAGGGCACGAAATAGAGTTGAGAACTTCTATTTCATATATTGCCAATAGATAGAAACACTTTATTATTGCATATTGTATGACAATAATGGCAATTAATAAAGTTCATGTTTCGATCTTAAAGATATGATCTTTGTGGCAATGCCTTGCTTATCTTGTGATATTTGATATGCATAAGATAAAATGATACCTAAAAGTTATAGATAACTCAAACAATGAAATTAGCATTAATCATGAGAAATTCATTTCTAGTTTCCATATGATGGATAAATCTAGACTCTTTTGGTTAGAGAACCAATAAGAGACATGAATATCTTGGACATGATTAATCAATCTTCACTAATATAGTGGGAGAGTGATTATCCTATTAGGTATAATACATGTGATGTATTTACATACCTATTGGAACAAATGCTAATACTTCAAATGGTGTTTAGAGAAATACCAATATGAATATCTTGAAGTGTTCAAGATTATCATAGATGAAGTACAAATTTGGTAAAGTATTAATTCTTGATGAGATCAATGAATGAAACACTTGAACCAAATGTTTAAAATCCTTATGAGTGATTATGATAGTGTATCATAGTGAACTCATGATTAAGGCATGGTGATGTCTAAATCAAGAAGGAATCATACTCTAAGGAGTTAGAGAATGATTGTCAAATAACTAAATTCTTCTTAATAAATGAATACCCCACACTAATAAAAGAAATTAAGAATCACAAGGGTTGTGAGTTCTTATATCCTTAACAGATACACCTCAATTATCTTTGTGATGAGTTGTTCATGTGATGAGTCAACTATCAAGATGTATATGAGGAACCAAATCTTGAGTTATGGTTTATGACCATTACATCCTAAATGACATCCATGTGAACCATAAGGTATGACCTTGATGGTAGCACTCATTGGATCATATCCATAAGTGTAAATGAGTCTTAAGTGTTAAGACACAAGGATAACATTTTGAGAAGGATGATGCTTGTTGATTGTAACTTAATGACTAAGACATTTGGCATATGGATACTAAAACCGCATTCCTATGAGGAATAAAACCAGGATGTGTACGTGACACAGCCTATAATGTTTATGAATCCACTAATGTAAATGAAGTCTATAAGTTACAATGGACTAATCAATGTGATTGATTGAGTACAAGCAACTCAGAATTGGATCTTTACTTTGATGATATAGTCAAAGGGTTTGACTGATATGTCAAAGATAAATAAGGGATCTGTGATTTAGTGGGAGCGTGTTCACATTCCACATGTTGATGTGAAATGGAAATGTTCTAGAATGGAAATCCAAAAGTGGAAATTATCTTTAAGGAAGATAGAGATGTTTCCTATATGATAGGAATAGAGATCTATAGAGATAGTTCTTGGAAAATCTCTTGACCTGAAAAGAGAAAGCATGCATTGGCAATCTGTACTGAAGTGTTCAGTATGCACAGATTCAGTGGGAGAAAACTTGTCCATGTTACATGGAGTTAGTATCCCAAGGCCAAGTGTCCAATTCTTATGAAGAATGGGAGCACTAAGAATAGATATGGATCTATCATGTATGTAATCATCCCATTGTCTTGCATGTATGACATGGCAAGATTAAAATGCATTCATCATCTTGTATATAGGACATGGCAATATGATGTGCTCATCCTAATAACTCGTATGTGGGACATGACGAGTGGATGTCTGTCTGCTTCCAGTAAGGGTTACTGGAATACCATGAGAACTTGATAAGTGCTTGTGAAGTGCTAGTTCTACAGAGATAAGGAAGAGTTCGATGTAAAGAGTTACATTGATGCGAACTTCCGAAAAGACAAAGAATTAATCGCAAGATATACATAAGATGTATAAAAGTGAAAGTTTGTTGATAATTGGAAGTGTTCCAATAAAACCATTTAAAAGGGAAATGTCGAGTATATGTGTGTTGGAGAACAGTAGTGGATACTATATGGATCTGAAGGTTCATGAGATGAACATATATTCCACTCATTGATGACAAATCTGGAATCCTTGATCATGCAATGTGGCTAAAGGTTAGCAAAGGAATACTAGATCGCATATTACAGAAACTCCATCTCATACGTGCGACGTACAACGAAGAGATGAGAGACATGCAATTTATACTGACTTAGGCAAGGTGTTGCCACTACTCACTATGTTGGCACTAGAGCACAGTGACATGTGGGACATGTTTGAAGATCACTATGAATATGATTCAAGAGTGATTGGCTCGCAGTGCAACTGGGAGTCTGTTGGTATGTATGCCCTGAGAGACAATCATGGGATGATTGGTGGGATACATTGAGATTGATTTGATAAACATCAAAAGCGAGCTTCCAATTCATTCTGGTTCAGTCATATGAGATAGTGATAGAACAAATTGAATGTCTAAAGAATGATAGAACTCAATGACGTATGCTTTCAGGTTAAGGACCTGAACGATGAGATCATACGGATGCTAAGAGTTTGTACATTCTTGTTATGTCATTAGTCGGATGTCATTGTGGAAGGTAGATAGACAACAATGACACACAAGACTAGATTGTGGTGTTGGTTGATGACAGAATCTCATTAGTCATGATATAGAGATATCAAACCAAACACATAGGTACTTGTTAGAGAACAAGGTACCGGACAGACCCACCGTGAGTTTGACACATGGAACCATGAGATGGTAGTCACAGTCAATACTCACAGTGATGGTGGTGAGTGTGATTCTTAGACCTGAAATCACTACACTCAACACATGTTGTTGGGCACACTTTGACATCATCAAACGCAGTCCTGAAACATGGGTTGTTATAAAGGTGATGATTGGGTGGCTTTGACACATGGGGCTTTTGAGGGGTGAGTGATAGATATGGGATTTGTCCCTCCTAAGGGAGTTTGATATCCAAGGCCACTTGATGAGTAGGATTGAGATAGGCGTGCGCACGCATGTGTGAATCAGTATGTGATATTGATGTCATACATATCTCCTTCAATCTACTCTGAGATCAAGAAAGTGAATGAACGTTGACAGGATGACTGTTCCATGCCTTGAGTTCATTCGGGATATCAGTGACAAAGGAATTATACATTCACTGTAACACCATTCATGGATTGTAGGATGAAAGTTGTTCTCCAACTTTCTACTTTCACTTGGGTAGCACTGATGTGTCACTAGGCACCGCTCTTTGCTTGTGAAGTCATAAGTGTTATGGACTTTCACTGCCAACGTGAAATGGACCTGCAGGGTCACACACATAGGATTTAACCTGGAAGAGGAGTTTTGTCCACAAAGCAACGTTTAGATTGATTACTAAAGGAGTTTAGTAGTTCAATTAAACACTCAATCAGTTGATAGCTCAATATCATATGGTTCAAGGTGTTGGACGCATTGATTAGAGTATCGGATTGATTGAAATCGCAATTGACTGATTTTGCCCAACCAGTGCTCCCAACCGATCGGTTCATGTGATGAACCGGTTGGCTGAGGTTGCTGAACCGGTCGGCTCAAGTGTTGAGCTGATCGGCTCATGCCCAGGTTGAAACGACCGGTTCAAGGGTTGAACCGATCGGCTCAACTGGTGCAACCGACCAGTTGGGAAAAGTCATGTCGGGAAGAATTTTCCTTTGGTTTCAAATTGCCCAATTCGATTGGGAATAACATTGGTATTCGATACCAATTGAGAACGAAACAAGGAAAGTCTTTTTGAGCCGGATTAGGACCATGAACCGATCGGTTCAGGGAACCAACCGATCGGTTGGAGTGCCCCAAACGATCGGCTCAGGTCCAACCGATCGGCTCAATGGCCGAACCGATTGGTTCAGTTGTGAACCGATCATTTCAAGTTGCGAACCGGTTGCTTTTTGTGGAAAATTCTCGAACCCTTCTACTCCTTCTTTAGTCCCATATTGCCGGACACAGAGAACCCTGTCCCATGATCCGCCTATATATATAGGGGTATTGGGGGCTTCTCAAAGTACAACTCAATGCAAGTCGGTTGCTTTGCGAAGTTGTCGTTCTCTCTGGTTTTGGTAACCGTGAGAGATCCCGAGCAAGTGCTTCCCGCAAAAGGGAGGTGCATCAAGGGAAGGACAACTACAGTTGCAACTGGTAGCAGGAGAGTGTGTTGGCGACTAGTACGTCAACAGGAGGGTGCGACTCCTTCTACTTCCTTGTGGGACAAGGAGAGTGGAGTTCCAGGTGGTCCGTGTGGACTACTATAGAGGTGGGAGGACATTGCCGCTTAGGAGGATAACTGTCATCTGACAGTCCGGTAGGAGGAGGAGTCGTCAGTCCCGGTGCGACCAGGAGCTGCACAGACGCCGTCCAAGACCGGAGTTGAAGACCGCGCATTGCGCGAGGTATTGTTGCCGAGCAAGCCTCGGGACAAGGTATGATTCCACAAACCATCCTTTCCTATTATATAGACGTTGACGCGTTTCCTCGGTATGGGTTGGGGAGAATTTTTTTTTTTTTTTGTTTCCGCTGCCTTCTCTGTCTCCCCTAAAACCCAACAAAAGTCACATGTGCAATATGCCTTGGGTCCTACATGAATAGGGATGTCTTCTACAATACCCATTAGTGTATCCATTGTAGAGTCAGTGAGTTGAATCATGATACTTGTTGGAAGGATGTCTATTTTGAATCCTAGTCATTTGCACAAGCTATAGGGAATAATAGAAATTCTTACCCCAAGATCATCTAGGCCCTTCCTACATGTAGTGTCACAAATAAAACAAGATATGCCAAAAGATCAAGGATATTTTAATTTCTTTGGTATCTTACTTAGGATGATGTCTGCTGTAGTCTGTGCCAGCTTCACAGTCTCAATCTCCTTTGTTAAGTACTTTCATATGAGGAGGGCCTTTAAGAACTTCTTCCATGATGGCATTTCTGTAGGAGTGTCAAGGAGAGGGATGTCAACATGGAGCTTCTTCATCTCTTCCTTGAACTTCATGACTCTTGATTCTAGTCGTGTTTGAGCTAGAAAGATCTGGTATGGGACTCAGGGCTTGTAATGGGAACCACAGGCATGGAGGGAGAGGTTTGTGCATCTTCTAGTGCCTTCTCAAGATTGGGCGTGTTGTCTATCGCTGGAGTTTCCACATATGGTTATGCTAGGATGGATGTTGCTATAGGTATTGGAGTTTCAACAACTGGTTATATTGGTGTGGATATTGGCAAAGTTGCTGGAGTGACTTCTTCATATTCATTGTCTTCGAGAATTAGCCTATTGTTGTTGATGATTGGGGATGGAGGTTCTAGTAACACGCATCTAGAGAAAGTAGTGATGACCTTTAGTTGTTCTTCTTGGTGTTTTGGATTGCCTTCAGGTTGATGTACAAATGAGCCGACTGGAGGACAAATTGTGGAAGCTATTTGAGCGAGCTGAGCCTCTATGGATTTGTTGTAGGCATGTTGATTTGTCAACATCTCAATAGTGTCTAGGCAACTTTGTTCATTGTGGACAGGTGTATTTTGTTGACTACCTTGCCCTAGGAGAAGCTGCCCTTGCTGATTGTATTGTTGCTGTCCTTGATTGTAGTTGTTGCGATAATGACCATGATTGTAATTGTTCTGGTGGTAGTTTTGCTGTTGTTGGAAACTAGGAGGACCCCAAACTTGATTCTGAGCGGGTCCCTAGTGGAACTGTTGGGCATTGGCTGCTCCATCTGGATTTCCATTCTGGAACCCTGGATGGTTCCTTGGCCTGTAAGAGTTGTAGTACCACTGTCCTAGAATGGAGTTTATAGCACTAACTTCTTCAATGATATGAGCACTATCAAACTACGGTTGGACCATGTTCATAGTGGTCTAGTAGAGATGGTTGCGCTATAGACTCTTGTGGCCTTCTGCACTACAAACTTTTCAGACTTATGAGGAAACCTTAGGTTGAAGGGATGATTGGCCTCTTTGCCTACTATTCAGAAGGGTGTACTCAAGGCTGTCTACTTTTAGGGTGAGCATCTTAAGAGATTCAAAAATTGCCTTTAGTTTAGATTTATCTTCCACCATTGCTACCTTGAGGATGCCTCCCTTATGGGATGAACCCCAATTGGCTTGGTTCTTGATAGCTCTACTGACGACCTTCCAGGTTCGTCAAAGATTTTCCACATGATGTCTCCACTAGAGGTGGCATCGAGGAATCACTTGATTTCATCGTAAACTCGAATTGTTCCAAAAGTTGTGAAAGAGGTCAGCCATGATGAGGGAATTTTCATAGCAACTCCTAGAATCGCTCCTTGGCTTTAAAGAGAGTTTTATATGGATCTTTCTTAAAGCCAGTGATATCCCCTCTGAGTTGATAAGTGAGGGAGGATGGAAAGAACTTCTCAAGTAATTGGCTCTGAAGTTTCTCCCAAGTTGTGATGTTGCGGTCATCTAGGGAATTATACCACACCCTAGCCTTGTCAGTGAGGGAATAGAAAAATAATCTCAGCTTCATCCCCTCTTATGGTACTACAACTTCCTTACTCAGTCCATAGAGATCTATGAACTTTTACAGATGCTCATGGGGGTCTTCACCGATGTGTCCTCCAAATCTATTGTTCTGCATCATCATCACACAATTGGTCTTGATCTTGAATTCCTAAGCTTGTATGGTAGGCTGGACAATAGGATTGTGTACATATGCAACCTTAGGGATAGAGAACTCTCGTAGATCTCTTTGTCTCTCTACTTCTATGGCTGCTTGTTGCTCCACTTATACGGTAGCTCTGGCTTCATCCATGAGACTCTCTCTGTGTTCAATCGGGGCTACTTGCACCATGTGGTTGACCTCCTCATCATTCATCTTGGCTCTTTATTCACCAGGGATTCTGTGGTAAGTTCTTTTGATCTCAGGGTCGATGGGGGTCAATGAGTCGACACTAGTAGAGCATCGCATGCACAAGAATTACCACCTGAAAAATAAGAAATGCTAAGTTCAGATGGTTTGGAAAATAATTTTGATACAAGAAGACATGCAATAGTATCAATAGAAAAAGAAAATTCTAACTAATTCAAGTGAGTTACAAAGATCAGAATATTCCATTGTCCTCGAAAACATCGTCAAAATTTGATGTAGATTATTATAAAACAAGCAAATTCACTAGGATTATAATTCCTAGAGTTTACCAAAACCAAAGTAAATGCCACTCGCAAGAGGATGGATCTTATCGCAATATGGTTAAGGATCGATTACCAAGGGACAATGTTTTGAAGAATTAACTAATCAAAGTAACCTATCAAGATCTAGTATTTATCACAAAAGTTAATATCAGGTTGATTAATTTAAGATTGCATGAATAAAAAGAGCTAAATTAAGGTTTTAGTTATCAATGGATGGAAACACTAGGGTGGAATTGGGTTTCACCACCACTACTCAAATTTGCGCACTCATTCAAATTCAAACTTGTATGAAGATATAATTGGAGTTATGCAAGTTTCCCAATTTGGTATTAGAAACTTGCATGAGTAGATATCCTTATAAGCTCGATCTCGTGTTACTTACGGATCCTCTATGCACTACTCCGGAGACATTCCATCGAAAGTTCTTATGAGGATCTCAACCAAAGCTAATCGATATTCCAATCTTAAACGTTGAAGTTCTCACAGTTAAAGATTATAACAAATCACATAAAACGGGTGATCAATTCACAAAACATACAATAAATGACTACAATATGAATTTTATGAGTTCATATAAGAATTGGAACATGAATGAAATTGCAAGAAATGGGTAGTGGTGCTAATCCCCACACCACAATGAAAAGACTACTCCCTTGATAAGGTGATATTAATATCACAAGAAAAGGAAGAGGACACCATCACGATCATGAGGGTGGAGGAAGCGGCTCGGCATGGTGTGCGACAATTGACTTCCTTCTTTCTCCTTCAGGTATTAACCTTGGCTTGCAGTGGAAGTAGGTGGAGGAATGACAGCTCCAGGAAGAGATTGATCACCTTGGATAAGAAGATTGATGGCTTTTTGAGTTGCAGATGAATGAGATCTATCAATCTATGCTTGGGGTCGATAGGTTTTGACCAGCTAGGTCAATTGAACTAGGTAGGTCAACATGATTAATCCTTTCTTTGATCTCAATGGCGCCATTTTGGCATTTCTATCTATAGAAAATCTGAGATGAGTTGTATGACTACATTGGAGGCCAATTTATAGGGTCGAGGTTGTCAACCTCTTGCCATCAATGTCGACCATTGCTATCAGTCGACAGGTATGTCGACCTGGAGGGTCAATGGCTTTTGGACTTCCCATTGTCGATCTATCGGTCGACGGGACTGTCGACCTTGTGGGTCAACAAGACTAACAGTTGAAGTTGTGGTTGTCATCGAGAGCATCGCCGATGTTATGTCGATGACTTGATTTCTTGTCGTCTTAAAAAACTGACGATGATGTTGAGTAGGGGGTCGCTAAAGTTGTTGACCTTGCTGGTCGACGAATCTAAGTGTCATTCCTCTTAGACATCAACTAGGTGGGTCGATAAGGTTGTCAAGATTTTAGTGTGTTGAGTTGGGAGGTCAGAAAGTTTGTCGACCTCTTGTATGTCTTATTTTCTCATCAATTTTTGATGTCAGTTGGCATGACGATCTAACATGTTGAAATTGGTCTAGCATACAATTTTTTGGGTATCAGTCTTCCTTCTGAAAGTGCTCAAAATCCAATTTTCTCCAGGACGTTGCCCCACACCCCATGAGAGGCGTCCTCCTCTTGAATCTCGCCCACTGAAGGGAAGCAAGACCCCCTAGGCAAACTTACAGCAGAGTGATAGAATCCAAAACCTGCAAAGGGAGTCAAGAAAAGTAACAAATTCCTACAAATTAACATAAAGTCCTAAGAAGATAAAAAAAAAGCTATTCTTATGAAAACTAAGCTATATGAATGCTAAACTAGACTGAAAATGCAACTAAAAATGGGATGAATATGCATTCATCAGTTATTCTTGCAAGATTTGACAACTATCATAATGTAGTATTAGAATTTGATTCCCTAGTTCTAGTCCAAGCATTGAAGAACCCTTTAGTAAGAAGAGATTACATTGGCCTCATTGCCTAGAATATAAAGGACTTAAGTGCTTCCTTTTCACCTTTCCTTGTTCTCCATATGACACATTCATGTACTGGACTTGCACATTATCTAGTGAGGGAAGTCGCTTTCCTCTTAAATAGCATAGTGTCGTGGAATTTTTCCCCCGGGAACTCTTTGCAGTCACTAAACAAGATTCTAATGGTAAAAATATAAGGTGGTAGAATTTTTTAAGAAGGTTTAAACATGAAGTTTGTACAAATGTCTTGTATATCTAAGATCACAAAATCTACATTCAAGAAAAAATCTAGTTAAAAATTAGGTCATTGTACATAATGATCACTTGCATAAATGAGTACTTTCATATATGGGTTGTATGGATAGTAATCATAAGATATTACCATTTGAGATGTGATGATTGTACTGTCTGGTAGTAAGATCAAGTATACTAAAGGGTGATGTGTATATTAGTGGCCATCATGGTCTGTGTAAGGAAGTTATAGCCATGAAATAAGCTATTGATTGACATAAATGTATCCAGAATGGAAAACATATCTCTATAGTTTACACATATACCTAGGGATGGGCATCCAGATGAGTCATACTAGGTTTTGATAGGATTGTTCACAAATCATATTGCCAATTGGGACACAAGTCAACTTTTATCCAAGATTGTTGAAAACTATTGCTCATACTCCACCAACATAAGGCAAAAACTCTAAATACATATATCTAGTACAAATACAAATACATCTATCCATCTATTTAAAGGTAATAAAGACACAAACGCTATATACACTACTATAGAAATGGCTTATAAAGCCACTTTTCAAGGTGTCAGTTGTTTACAAAAACCGACACCTAATGTCTACAGTGTCGGTTGATAACATAAACCGACATCTAATCTGCTTAGGGAACCCAGACACGGGTACCGCTTTTAATAGGTGTCGGTTAATTAATAAACAACCGAAACCTAAACTCAACCGCCAAACCCAAAATTCCAGCGAAAAAATTGACTCCAAAATTTTACATATGGCGTCGGTTCATAACTAAATAACCGACACTATAGGTTTAGTTGTCGGTTTTTTTAAATAACCGACACTTAGTATAGGTGTCAGTTCATAACTAAATAACTGACACTATAGGTTTAGGTGTCGGTTCTTTTGAATAACCGACACTTATTGTCAACTTAATAGCTCACCAGCCCGACCGATTCTTCCCCTTTCCCTGTTTCATTCCCGATTGCAGCTAGTTAGCTCCGACGATTTTTGCTCGCCCCCGCTGCTCCGCCGCCGTCACTCCCTGCCGTCCGTGCCGCCGTCGCCGCTCGGTGCTGCCGCCGCTCGATGCTGCCTCCAGCTAAAGCTTCCGCTCGGTGCCGTCTCCGCTCGGTGCTGCCGCCACTCTGCTCTGCCAGCAAGGTAACCCTTTTCTCCTCCACCTTGCTTTTCCCTGACGGCCACCATTTTCACCCAATCCCCAGCGGCAGCACCAACATCCACACCGCCATCCGCCTCCCCAGTGCCAGCAACCGCTCCCGCACCAGCCACCACCACCCCACCCCCAACCGCCTCTACCCTAGCCCCAACCCCAACCATTGCGGCGCCGCTGGACCTTCCTCCGCCCTTCTTCTTCCTCTACCTCACCCTAGCAGCGCCCGACCTATAGAGCAGTGCCAGTGGCCAGAAGTAGCAGTTGCAGCTGTAGCGACGCCGTCCAGGAGTAGCTGGGAATGGCCAACACTACCAAATGCCTCCCTTGACTCCGACTAAGAGCCCTAAACTTGATTCCGCAGCCCCCTCAGCCACGAGCAACACCTAGCTGTGTTTCTAGCTGAGCCCTTTCCACCTGTGCATGAAGCAGGACTAAACCAGGGGCAGTTCTGCCTGGGAAACACCACGAAAATCACAGCCTTGAGTTCCGACTTTAGGCCCAGACCCGAATCACTTATTTGTATTTTTAATCTACTTATTTGTGCCTCATGCTATTCTGAATTAAGTGTATATTTACTTCATAATTGAATGTTTAAGTAAGTTATATATATCTTGACGATGAACTGTAATGCACACATGTGACATGCTTGGAATGTAAATGAGGAACTGTAATGCACACATGTTTAACTTGTTTCATTGTTGAGTATATTGAGAATCCTAATCACCCTTCTTTTGCTTAATGATGAACTGTAATGCACACATGTGACATGCTTGGAATATAAATGATGAACTTTTCCCTAAATTGCCAATCATGCTTTTAATGACATCAATAATCACCCTAACTTGAAGAACTAGGATTTTAGGTATAAGAATGACAACACATTATTTGTTGGCCTAGAAACCCATCCAAGATTTACTCATTAGAAGTAAATCTTGGATAGTCCCCGGTTTGGGACTGTTCTTGAACACCTAATCTCGCTTAGGATGTAAGTGTATATAATGTGTGTTGGGTTTTCAAGAAAATTTCCGCAGCATTTCCCCATTTTTTCTCTAAGTACATATGTACTTGGAGAACAGCGGGGAAATGCTGCCGAAATTTTCTTGAAAACCCAATACACATTATACACTTACTAGTGAGATTAGGTATTCAAGAATGGGATAGGTGGTACACATTTATTATATATAAGAATGACATCACATGTATTTGTTAACCCTAGACCCTAATTTTGTCCTAATATATACTTGTTTTCTCTTTGATCATAGAATGGATAGATCATGGATGTCCATTCGCAATCGCTGCACCCCAGAGTTTATTTCTGGTCTTGACCAGTTTATTAGATTTGCCGAGGAACATAGGAAACAACCTGGAGATAGGTTCTATTGCCCATGTAGGCATTGCGGTAACCACTTGAAAGTCAAAACTGGTGACGAAAATAAAAATTCATGTCATGTGCAACGGGATTATACAAGGCTATACAGAATGGCACTGGCATGGAGAGATTTCAAACCTGAAACTAGTGGATGTCGACAGTAGTGCTTGTGTGGAAGAAGAAATTACCTACGATGACGTAGATGTGAATGAACCATTTCCAGTAGACATCGTTGATGCGATGCTGGATAGTTGTGGGGTAGAGCACACCGATCCACCTCCCATTTTTAGAAACATTGTGCATGATGCTGAGATGCCGTTATACACAGGTTGTACTAAGTTTACGAAGCTTAGCGCTGTGTTGAGATTGTATAAGTTGAAAGCTAACAATAGATGGAGCGACAAAACCTTCACGTCATTGCTGTCTTTGTTGAAAGAAATGCTTCATGAAGGAAACGAGCTTCCAATCTCAACATACCAGGTAAAGAAGTTGTTGTGTCCAATGGGAATGGATGCCAAGAAGATACACACATGCTCGAATGATTGTGTATTATTTCAAAAGGACTATGCGGATTTGAAAGATTGTCCAAAATGTGGTGCGTCACGGTATAAATTGACGACTTCGGGGGAGTCCAAAACTGGTTCTCCTGCCAAGGTGATGTGGTATCTACCTATAATATCACGGTTTCAACGCTTGTTTGCCAATCCGGTAGATGCAAAGAATTTGAGGTGGCATGCAGATGTTAAGAAAAATAATGATGGGATCCTACGACATGCGTCTGATTCCCCACAGTGGAAGAGGATTGATCTATTGTACCCTGAATTTGGTGAAGAAGTCAGGAATCTAAGACTTGGGCTTTGTACAGATGGGATGAATCCGTATGGGACATTGAGCAGCCAACATAGCACTTGGCCAGTCATGCTTGTTATATACAATCTTCCTCCCTGGCTGTGTATGAAAAATAAGTATGTAATGCTGTCATTGTTGATATCGGGCCCTAAAAAACTGGAAATGGCATCGATGTTTATCTTGAACCTCTGATTGATGACATAAAGAAACTCTGGGGGTGAAGGTGTGATGACCTATGATGCTTCATGAAGAGAGACATTTCGTTTGCATGCTATGTTGTTTTGCACTATTAATGACTTTCCAGCATATGGGAATTTGTCTGGATATAGTGTCAAAGGAGCTAAAGCGTGTCCTATATGTGAAGAGAACACTGATTCAACAAGACTAAAACATGACGGTAAGAATGTATATCTCGGTCATCGAAGGTTTCTTCCAAAATTCCATCCGTATCGTAGGAAGCGCAAAGCATTCAATGGATTGAATGAGGAACGGAGTGCACCTAAACCTATACCAGGGGAGGTTGTTTATGAAAGAGTAAAAGTCATTGTCAATGCATTTGGTAAGAGATCACAATGCACTACATGAAGTGACAATTCTTCATTCAAGAAGAAGTCAATATTTTGGGATCTTCCTTATTGGAGTTCTTTGACAGTCAGACATTGTATCGATGTAATGCACGTTAAGAAAAATGTCTATGATAGCATCATTGGTACTCTGTTAAATATACCAGGTAAGACTAAAGATGAAATAAAATCCAGACTGGACCTACGTGAAATGGGAATAAGGTCAGAATTAATAGAATTATGTGAAATGGGTAATAAAAGAACATACTTACCTCCCGCTTGTTACACGTTGTCTAGAAAGGAGAAGAAAGCTTTTTGTGAATGCTTGGTAAATGTTAAGGTGCCACATGGTTACTCATCCAACATCTGTAGTTTGGTATCAATGAAAGATTTGAAGTTGATAGGTCTTAAATCTCATGATTGTCACACTCTAATGCAACAAATATTGCCTGTGGCAATTTGATCTATATTGCCGAAGCATGTAAGGTTTGAAATCACCAGACTTTGTTTCTTTTTCAACAGTCTCTGTAGCAAAGTTATTGACCCTGAGACTCTCGATAATTTACAAAGAGAAGTGGTTGTTACCCTATGTCAGCTTGAGATGTATTTTCCTCCTTCGTTCTTTGATATCATGGTACATCTTGTTGTCCACTTGACTAGGGAAGTGAAAATCTTGGGACCGGTTTTCTCGCATTGGATGTATCCCTTTGAACGATACATGAGCGTTTTCAAAGGTGATGTTCGAAACCGCTATCGGCCTAAAGGGAGTATAATTGAAGGTTATGTGGCAAGAGAGGTTATGGATTTTTGCAATGACTTTCTCAGTGGTAATGACACTCCTGATAATGACAAGAATATTGACGAGCTATTTGGCAAAGGAATTTTGGGTTCACGTGTGAAAGTAAGAAGCCGTGAGCAGTTGGAACAAGGTCATTTGTATATTTTACACCACATAGACGAAGTGAACGTTTATATCGAGGAACATACCAATTTCATCAAAAGACAATATCCTCAAGCGATTACAATGTGGCTTGCTAGAGAGCATAACAAGACTTTTATTAAGTGGTTTGAAGATAAAGTCTTACATCAACTATCTCAAACACCAGATGATATTACTGAAACTATCAAATGCCTCGCCTTTAAACAAAAGTTGACTGTTATGTCTTATGAAGGGTATGACATTAATGGATTCACATATTACACAAAGTGCCAAGATGATAAGAGTGTCATCCAAAACAGTGGGGTCACTCTTCAAGCATCGACTATGTTTTTTGCAAGTGCAAAGGATAAGAGTCCACGTGAAGCTAAAATGTCATATTACGGTGTCATTGAAGACATATGGGAATTTGACTACATAGATTTCAGAATTCCGCTCTTCAAATGTAATTGGGTTGATAACACCAAAGGAGTTATAGTGGATGAATTGGGTTTCACTTTAGTGAACTTTGAAAAGATTGGCGAGAAGGCTGAACCATTTATATTGGCATCACAGGCGAAACAAGTATTTTATATCGATGATCCTGCAAATGATAAATGGTCGGTTGTTCTTCATGGTAAAAGACAGTTCATTGAAGATCCTATAGATGAAGAACAGTACTATGATAAGTATGATGACTCCAGTCCATTCTCAGTTGGGTTGCCAACACCAACAAATATTGAAACTAATGATGACTTGTATGTGCGCAGAGATCACAATGAAGGATTGTTAATTGATAAAAAATTGCAATATTAGAGGCATATATGTTTTGTTTTATACGTTTTTATTTTTTCTGAATATGTGAACTTTACAATGTGAGCTTAATTTTTCACTTTGATCATAGAATGGATACTTTACAATTTGAATTACTTTACAATGTGAATGTGAACTTTACAATGTGAGCTTTAATGTGGATATGTACTCATTAGCCTAGAACCCCGTAAAAGATTTACTCATTAGGAGTAAATCTTGGATAGTCCCCGGTTTGGGACTGTTCTTGAACACCTAATCTCACTTAGGATGTAAGTGTATAATGTGTATTGGGTTTTGAAGAAAATTTCGGTAACATTTCCCCGTTTGTTCTCTAAGTACATATGTACTTGGAGAACAGCGGGGAAATGCTGCCGAAATTTTCTCAAAAACCCAATACACATTATACACTTACTAGTGAGATTAGGTGTTCAAGAATGGGATAGGTGGTACACATTTATTATATATAAGAATGACATCACATGTATTTGTTGGCCTAATCTTGTCCTAATATATACTTGTTTTTCTCTTTGATCATAGAATGGATACTTTACAATTTGAATTACTTTACAATGTGAGCTTTACAATTTGAATTACTTTACAATGTGAGCTTTACACTTTGAATTACTTTACAATGTGAACTTTACAATTTGAAGTACTTTACAATGTGAGCTTTACACTTTGAATTACTACTTTACAATGTGAACTTTACAATTTGAATGTGAATTTGTAGATGGCTGACCATTCTCCTGATGACCGTGCTGATGACTACCGTGAGGGTGAGGACATCAATGCACTGCCTCACAATGTAAGTTTTAAAAATATATCATATATTTATATCTATATGTCCATTTATAGTTATATCTTGTAAATGTGAATTATTTTGTCAAATTTTAGGTTGATGATGCACATGTACCAGCTGAAGCACTTGAGACACTTGATCAACAACACCAAAAAGTTGACAAGAGAAGGGGCATCACTATGACGAAGAAGTTAATTTCGCAAAATGGCAATGGACCCAAACTTGTTGTGGATTTCGATAATGTAGGAAATGCATGAGGTGTGAATCATAATTCATTTATTTCATATCTTGGGTTTGTTACTCGTAGCCATTGCGGTTGTCGCTTAGATTCTTGGCATAAAGTTTCTAAGGAGAAGAAAGATTTAATATGGAGGGATTTATGTGTGAGTTATTATTAATTTGCAATTCTATTTTGTAGATTACTAAATTTTTGGATACTAGTTAATAAGAATTCTATTTTGCAGAGTATATTTGAATTGGATGAAAAGCTGCATCGTAAATGCGTGATGCAACGCTGTGGGAGAGTCCTAAGGAACTATAGGACAAATCTCACCAGAGAATACATAAAAGAAGCCGACAAGATGAAGAAGACAACCACTGAACAATGGAACTTCCTGGACAAAGAAGAATGGGACGCGTTTGTCGCTTCAAGACAAACTGATGAATTCAAGGTATTAGGCGTCAATCTCATTAATTAATATATGTTGTATTCACTTATTCAAGATTAACATTTAGTGTTACTAACCAAATCATTAATTTGCATACTAACTAGGCCCTCAGTGAGGCACAAAGATCAAGGCGTGCACTGAATGTGCATGACCACACAATGGGTCCAAAGGGGTATGCAGGCGTTCGCCAAAGACTACAGGCTGAGGCTACTGCTGCTCAGTCTGCTGCTACTCAGGAGTCCTCTACCATAGGTAGCAAACCTCTACCTCGCCATGATGTCTGGATAGCTGGGAGGCAAAATAAGAAGGGAGAAATACCTAAGGCCACAACTGCTGAAGCGGCTGCAAAAATGGTAAAATACAACTCTTACAACAATCATTCGAATATTGATTATTTGTGTTATTTACTTAAGTACAAATTTTTGTTTTGGATATTAGCGGGAGCTGCACGAGCTGAGGAAACAAGGAAAGTTCATCCCTGAGGGAACAAAGGATGAAATGACAGTTGCTCTGGGTAACCCAGAGCATCCTGGACGTGTTAGGGCTGCAGGCGCTGGTGTGGACATCAAATCTTTTTTTGGGTCATCCCAGCGCAAACATGTCCCAAAAGTGGGACTTTCACAAGAAGAGGTAACATATTCTTTCTTTATAATATTACTGTAAAAGAGAATTCAAAAATTAGAATTTGACGTTTCTTTTATCCATGTATAGGTGGATAAGCTATTTGACAGGAAACTCGAAGAAGCAATGAAAAAGTGGTAGGCATCTCAGACTGTCACTTACCAGACAATACCTACTGCAGACTCTACTCCTACTCCTACTACAGAGGTTGGGAGTAATCCTGTAGAACCACCACCTAGCACATCCACTGTAAGTATTTTTATGACATAGTAACTAGTTTTTTAATTCAAGATGATACGTATATATGAAATTGTAGTCGTTTAAGAAAAAGATGATATGTATATATGTATATAACATTCTTTACACAAAAATTTGTAGGGGTTGAAGCCATGCCGTCTAAAAAGTAAAGAATATGTCATGGCAGAGGCGTCGGCTTACCCATCCCTACCAGGGGAAACATGTCACGGGTCTCCAGTACCAGCTGGTTGGATTCGGGTGAGCCCGATACATATATTCCCCCAGTGGATGGATCTTCCACTGCCATATGCCCACCCCGATTGTGAAACGCTTAGTGAGGCAGTAGGCAGAGTGATATTGTGGGAAAAAGCATATGTCTTCTTTACTGAAAAGGTGCGGTAAATTTACATTACGTTCAATTGTTAGTGTGTGTATATGCTGGAAGTTGATCTGAAATTATATATATATACAGGTTAAAAAGAAGACACCTACAACATCTAGGCCTCCACCTCCACCTCTTGCATTACCTAGTTGGGTTCCACAGGACCTACCTGTCCCGTTAGGTCCTAACTGTAGGGGTATGGCCGTATGGTTAGGGAAACATGATATAAACTCCCCTATAACTATTTCTTCTGATTCAGATTCTACAGGTCAGTCATACGAAACAAAACTATTTATACAAGATATTTTGGAGTTGTTTCGATATGATTGGCTAAATACATCTGTGATAGAGCTATGTATAAGGTGATATATTCTTTATACATCCATATACCTTGTGTATGATCTGGTGATCTGGTTTCTTATTTATTAATGCATGCGTAATTAATACATATTTTGCAGCTACTTAGACAACATATGTGCAGATTTTGGATTCGAACATGTAGGGTTTTTGATTCCATCCTTGATTAGTCTAGTAGCTAAAGACCCTAAATCAGTTCAACAATACTACTGTGAGGCTTTTTCAAATTTTGCTGTAAAAAAGAAGACGGTGATAATGGCTCCATTCAATGTAGAGTAAGTTTACTTTGCTTATTATAATTTGGACTTAAGAAAATTAAATTTTATTGTGGATTTTGAGTTATTAATTTTTAACTTTTTTTCCTCTAGGGGTAGGCATTGGGAGTTATTGGTTATTGCCCCCGAGACGTTCACTGTGTATTATCTAGATCCTAAGGGGGGTAAATTGAATACAATATTTGGACACATAATGAAAATGGCAATATTTCGGTGAGAAATATTTCATTTTTCATATCCGTTAACATATGTTATTACATTACGATTTAATTGCAATGTTCTGTGTTACATTAACATGTAGGGGTTTTGAGGAGTACAAAAAGGCTGGAGGAAAGGTCCCCATGAAAAAGAACCAGCCAATAATTTGGAAGAACGTGAATGTACGTTCCCGACTGCAATATATGTATATATTATTTATGTGAACAATGCTTAATTAGTTGTATTTGTTAATATTTTGTATGTTTGAATTTATAGTGTGCTACACAAGATAACGGATGGGCATGTGGATACTATGTCATGTGATATATGCACATGATTATCAAACATGCACTGGATATCGAATGTATTGCTCAGGTATTATATAGTCTCATTAGATAATATGATCGAAATATATAAATCTTATTTATAGCTCATTAATTATATATATACATCATTCTCTTTACATGTGTTTAAATCTGAACCCATTACAGGAAAGGACTTACCAAATGTTAATGCTCCCTATACGATGGGAGAATTAAATGAAGTAATCGAAGAATGGGCAACAACCATACAATTAGTGGGGGCTTTAAAATATAATTGGGATCCTAATAGCGAATAATGACTAAACAATGATACTTTGTAAATGAATTTCTGAATTATAATATATGTGTGAATGTTTCTACATGTCTGGATGTTTCTACATGTGTCTGAGTGAAAATGAATGAAAGTGTTCGTTGCTATATGAATGTTTCTACATGTGTAAATGTGAATGAATGGAACTACAGATTGCTAGCATGTGTGAATGAATGGAACTCTTTTATTGTTAATTTTGTAGGTTTGCGGCCTGTTGTCGGCTGATATCAATGGATGTCGTAAAACCTACAGTTCATAACTGAACTGAACAGGTTTCTCATCCTGCGACCAGCCACAGTAGGTCTGCAGACTGACAGAAAAAAAACAATAGGCGTCGGTTATTTGTAAATAACCGACACATAATGATATAGTGTCGGTTTTCCTACAATAAACCAACATCTATTCCTTAACAACACGGCCGTGCTGGACAGCACGGCCGTGGCCAAGATGGCGCGGGTTTGGGCGTCGGTTATTTGTAAAAAACCGACACATAATGTTCTAGTGTCGGTTATTTGTAACAACCGACGTCTATTTCCTAATATATGGCGTCAGTTATTTGTAAATAACTGACACTGATAGTGGCCAAGATGGCGCCCTTTCTGTGGCGTGAAAGTTTTGGGCGTCAGTTTCTTATCTAATAACCGATGCCTATTGTCCCCAGATGGCGCGCTTCCGGTGGCGCACGAAGAGTTTGGGCGTCGGTTTTGGAACCGACGCCTAATGGGTGGACTTTTAGTGTCCCCCACATAGGTGTCGCTTATAAACTGACACTAAAGGCTTTAAATAATCGACACTAAAGGTAGGTTCTATAGTAGTCATATAAATAAATAAATATATCTATATATATATATAATTGATGAATGCATATTCATCTTAGTTTTAGTTGCCATTTTTGGCCCAGTTTTGCACTGAAAGCTCTCATATACCTCTTGAATTTTCTCATAACTAATTTTCCTCAGCTTTATATGATTGTTTAAGGTTTTGATCTAATCCATTGGTCTCCATTGTAGGATTAAGAATCACACTATGCGCACCATCTTAGGAGACAATTTTGATAAATTGGACCCTATTTTTGATGGCCAGTCCTATCATCAGAAAGCATCATCATTAGTTGGAGGATTCATCAACACATGCCCATCGACCCATAGAAATAGCCATCCAGCCCCCCCTGGCAGGGTGGGTTTGTTCCATGAGTGTAGCGACCGCGACATGACCAAGAGAGTGTAATGACTACTACATGACCATAATGGGTCGTAATCAATAAGGAGGTCTCAACCGAGACAACATCGTGACTGTGACAAAACGTATAATCACTACTGTAATGCCAAAGGATGTCGCGGCTGCGACCAAGGATCATAATCCCTACACCGTCTTGACTTTAACACTTGGCACAGTTGGGCTGAGGCCAAGGTGTAGTGACCGCTACAAGGGTCTTGACCATTACAAGGGCTGTGATCAATACAACCATCTCGACTGATGCAAAACCCCATGATCGCAACACACACCTTGACCATAAAACTTGTCATGATCGTGACACCCTAGCACAGTCGAGTGCATCCCATCACGACCATGCCCAAGAGTACCATAGTGACTGCTATAGCTAAGTCGGTGTTGTCCAGATCTTCACCTATAAATACTAGACCCCCTCCTTCATTAGAGGGATCACTTGTGCTCTACGATGATGAGAGGTTGTCACTCTGTGCCCTGCCGAGGAAGATGATCAACCTCCACCAAAGACTCCCTCCATGGTGTCCTTGCTACTTCGCCATATCCACTCCATAAAGATCTATCTCCTAGCCATGAAGTGGTGGGATTTCATATCTACAACACCCTCCGCCATCAGCCATCTACAACTTCATCTCTGGTGAGCAAGAGCACAAGAAGAAAAGTAATAAGGAAAGGGAAGATCATCCTCCTCAGTCTTGGTGTTCTTTCCCTCCTTGTCTAGATCTGCCCCATCATAGTGTACAAGATTGTTTCTCCACTGAGCTGCAAACATCTTCTTCACCATGACCATGGAGGAATATTCCCTCTCTCTTATTCCTTTTATTTCTATCATGAGGAGTGAGTAGTCCATTACACTGGGGTGCGCGGACTAGTCCCGCTGCTCATGCTAACATGTCCACTTTATAACATTCCATGGCTTGTATATAACTTTCGATTTTGTTGTTAATCATTTAATGCATGCTTTGTGGATTGATCGCTTTCCTTGCATGATCTATTGTATTCCTTTGTTGCAAGAACTTCAATACTTAGGATTTGAATATCGATTAACATGGTTGATGCTCAGACAAGAACTTCCGAAGGGATATCTCTAGAGTAGTAAGTGTGTGATTTGCGGGTAACGAGACGTCGAGCCTATAGAGATGCTTACACAAACTCTATTTCCTAATGGATGGTTTTTCTTACTCCATTTGGATAGTTGAATCTTGCCTAAATGTGTTTGCATGTGTAGTGGTGGTGAAACCCAATTCCACCCCAGTGATTCCCATCATTAATCTAAACTCAATTTTAATCCCGCACTTTTACTTTCCTTGCAATTGGTTTAACTAAACCCAAATCAACTCTTTGTTCTAAATATTAGTCTTAGTTGATCCAGATTTGACTAGAAAGATTCTTAAAAATGTTGTCCATTAGGATTTGATCCTTAACTATACTATGATAAGATCCGTCCGCTTGCGGGTGGTACTATTGCATAAGGTTTTGGTAAAAACTTAGGGATTTCAACTGTAGGTGAATTTGTTCGTGCTATAAAATCCACGTCAAACGTATATGCTTTGAAGATCGTCGACTCATTAGTCAAGAGATATTCTAAACATAAATTTTTTATTTAGTGAACATCAGCTATAAAGTGACTCTTATGCTTACAACACTAAAACAATAAAAATACTCTAAGTTAAAGAAAATTGATGCAATAACATAGTATCAGTTTTCTAGCATAAAGAAAATGACACAATAATAAGGTTGTTGCATCACTTTTAGGGAAAAAGGATGCAAAATATTCAAAGTAGCAGAAGATAAATGTATTTTGCAAACACTTTCAGCTTGATTATGGTACTAAAATTGACACTAAACTCATTTCTATATTGCCGGTTTTCAGAAAAAAGGACGCTAAAAGACTTTATGCAATACTATTTGCTAATTTCTATGAAGTCATTTAGCATCACTTCTTAAAATAGATGATGTGTTATGTACTTATTGATACAGTTTTATTAGAAAAATTGACACTATAAATATGGTTGGTTTTTCTACAAGAAATCTATTGTTAACCTACAATTGAAAGAAAACCTACGAAGATGTAAGTTTGAATCACATACCAAAATGACATGCTAGAATTCATATTCAATCCCATTTGAATGATTTGATACATACATCACCAAATCATACACATTAACACAAAACTAATAAGTCAGTCGTGTCATTCACATTCACAAACACAAACCCGCACACACATACACACACACCCATTTATATACATATATATATATAAATATATATACATATATATATATATATATATATATATATATATATAGATATATTTATTTATACATATATATGTGTATATATATGCTTCAAGACATTCCACATCATAGTACACATATTCCACATCATTCACTTACAATCCACATCACTCACAAATAGGAATGAAAATTTTATTAACCAAATGTGACATAGTATATTGAATTCAAATCAGATACAAATTGTTTTGTATAATTAAGAGTTTTGAACTAGATAACTTGACTGAAAATAGTACAGTCAAGTCAAATACAAAGCTAAAATTATTTTTAGGAAAGAATCTACCCACTTTTCTTGAATCAAATCTAAAGTCTTTATTGTGTAACTTTTCTTGTTAAAGATATGAAAAAGAAATTTGTATATTATATGAAACGGTTGTAATTGAAAATAAACATAAATTAATGATCCTATAGTTTTAAATTTGATATATACTCTTAATGTCATTTGATACTTTCCTTAAAATGACTTACATATATTTTATTACATAATATATGCATGCCCAATTATTGTTTTGTACAAGATGCTAAAAATCATATTATGTTTAATGTCCAAAAATTACTATAAGTAATGTTGACGTAACTATGTATGCAATAGAAGCAACCTTCACATTATTCAAACTCATTGTTTCAGATTCTAAAAGTATAAATTCTTTGACTTCTTTGATGATTCTCTTATACCCCTACAAATCAAATGAATAAGATAGTTGACTAAACAAACATATTATGTTGAAGATATATTAATCAATTTGTTGACAAATAAATATTTGAGCTTAGTTCATGGCATGGAAAAAAATTCATGTACCCTTGATTTTTTACCTAATTGATCAAGATTAAAAAACACTTCGCTCAGGAAAAATCACCAACAATTCCCAGTGCCAGACTTTGAACAAGAATAAGGCAAACAAAATTGAAAGAGAAGCAAATATAAACTTACTCGATATTAAATTTATAAGTTAATAATTTATTTTTTTAAGAAGGTAAGATATTACTAAGAAATAAAAAGTTACAAGTATATGACACAAACTAAAAATCATGTATAAACTATGGGTTACTGTACAAAACCCCACTATCTAAGTATTAGAGTGGCAACACCCAACCCGATCTTAGGTTTGTCTTTAAACAGCCAACCAAGACTTTATAAAAGCATATAGGAAACACATAACTAATCATTAACACCCACTCGATGTAGTATAGAATTTCTCTCATTCCAAACGACATAGCAGGGGGTGGAAAACACGACACCAACAAGTGTTGTAAGGTTGAATTTCCTACTGGATTTCTCCATGCACCAAAAAATACCTTATAGAGGTTGCTGAGGGGAGTCCACCCCACCCCACATTCAATATTATCCAACTCAAAAGGTACTTCAATAATTTACACACAAAAAATAGATGATCATGGGTGTCCAGTTGATCATTTCACAAAACACAAGCAAGATTCACATCCAATCCCCATTTGATCAAACAACCCATCATAGGAAGCTTTCTCATGATGCTCCTACATGTGCAACAACTCCAATTGGGGGTATGGAACTTATTTCATATAATGTTGTCCTAAGGAACCCTAGGGTAATAAATGAAAATGGTAACCAAGGTGTTCGATTAGATAGTCTCAGATGTCAAACACCTTCATCATCACAATTGTAGGCAGGCTTCTAGGAGGGCCAAAGGATGGACATTGTATGCCAAGTACTGGAACACTTGGGTGGAATCACCATGAGACTATGAAAGTATCTCTGGGTTTTCCAACTTCTCCAAAACAATGAATGGAACCTAAGGAAGTTGTCTACCCTTTTGAAAGTAGTAGCCATAACTACATCCCCAATGTCATGGGCATTGAGAACCCCCTCACGATAGAGTAACCATATTGAGGACCATGCCACAACATGATTATTACCACCCCACACAAATCTTGAACAAATGTAGCGCATATTCATTATAAAATAGGGTGGAATCTCAACTTGAGCATAGAAAAACTTGATTTTCCCCTCCAACACTAATCTCAAGATAACCATATGACCAATGAGGGAAAGGAAAATATCGATCCACTGAGAGATGCTCTCACACATGTTGTTAATGTAGGGAAAAATCATTATTGTTCCTCCTACCACCAATGATCAAGATACCCAAGGTTAGGTGGGAAAGTGACCTTCCTCCATCTGGGCAAGCTCTCTTAGTCTTCCATGCATGTAGTCACAAGACCTTGAAAAGAAGACTCTAAACTCTATAGATCTGATGAAAAAACCCATCATCTTTCCAAATTGATTCTTGAGAACCCTAAAACCACTCAAGAATCTAGCATTCACAATAAGAAAGAAATGAACATCTTCAACAAAGATCAAATGATGCTTGACTATAATGGCCCCCCACTTTAAACAACAAATATAATTGGACTCCACTGCAAGATTCACAATATGGTAAGTAGATTCCATCAACAAGGTAAACAATAGTGGGGATAAGGGGTCCCCTTGTCTAAGACTATCAGATGCTTGGAATAGACCATACGACATTCCATTGACCAAAATCAAGAATCAGGTGGTTTCAATGCATTGTTGAGAAATGTGAATCCATTGTTGAGAAAAACTCATAGGCTTAAAAATGAGAGACATAGAATTCCACCCAAAATTGGCATAAGCATTGGCAAAATTGATCTTAATTCAAGCTTTGTGTGAGGTAGAATCACCTTGAAGTCTAAAAGAAATTTTGCAGCAAGCAGATTTCTATTCAAGATGGAATGACTAGAGATGAATGTTGGTTGCATGGTGGATATGAGTTGGGGCAAGATCATTTTTATTCTTCGCATGAGTAACTTGGCAATGATCTTGTTGACCACATTGCATCACACAATGGTTTTCAAGTGTGACAGAGAGGAGACATGGTTTTTCTTGGGAATCAAATATAGAAAAGAGTGATTCACATACTGCACCATTCTGGATCCAACAAAAAAACACATCACAATGCGTCAAATGTCTTCCTTGACAACTAGCCATATATAATGAAAGAACTTGGCATTAAAGTCAGCTGACCGTACTTCCTTGGAAGAACCAATATAAAAGAGGGAATCTTGGATTTTAGAATCAACTATAGGATGAAGTCGCTCTTTGTTCATCTCTTCGATAACCCACCTGGAAGAAGGAGCACATTGTCTGCATCATCGAGATCATTATTGTACAACTAGGAGAAAAAGGAAATTGCTTCTTCCCCGACTCCCTTCTGATTTTTTTCCACTAATCCATCCACTTTGATCAAAAAGTGCATCAAATACTTCAATCTATTCTTCTTCACAACAACATGGTATATGTGTGTGTTACAATTACCATCTCATATCCAATAAGTCAGCTACGCTACCAAATTATCAACTCTTTCTCTTTCTTAGGTTAGGAAAGTCTCTTCTCAGTGTCTGACTCCATCTTTATGAGTTGGGGGAAAGTAGGTCATTTCATAGCTTCAAGGATGCCTCATTGAAAGCCACTATCATCGACCTACAAGAGTGGGGATTTCTGAGAGAGATTTATCCCACATATTAAATGTAACTTTAATGAACTTTAGCTTCGTAGTGACCACAAACAGTGGGTTTCCGATCACAACTATGTTCCATTTCTCCTTGATGATGGATGTAGAACTCAGCCAATCAAGCTAGGCATTGAGGAATCTAAAGAGATTGGCCTTCGAATCGTTATGTGACATCTTTATAAGAATCCATGCATGATCATTGTTAGTATGACTCTTGAGTTTAGTGGAGGCATCAGGGAAAGTATCCAGCCACACCTAATTAACCGATCCACTATCTAAGTAGGAAGAAATGTGTTAGTGTGCGACACTATTATTATTATAAGTGACTACCCCACTTGTTATGTTGAAATCAGTAAGGACAACATCATCAACATCGACACTGAAATGATACAAGTATTATTAAGTGATAGACAGGACCCCAAACTTCTCATGTGCCCTAAGGACATGGTTAAAATCACCAATAACAATTGAGGTAGAGCATGTTGATTAGGTTTCTTCATAACACCCTAGAGTCTTCTTCTATTGATCTCTAAGATACATCTATAGTCTCTAAAATCAGAATTTGCAAACCCCCATGGTTTATACAACTCATAGTGATCATCTAATTCATGGTGAAGATCACTTGAACATCCTAAATATCCAAGTTCCACCCAATGTCAATGTGCCCCCTTCAATTTTAGTCAGATTTGAGTCACACCTCCATCCATTTAGGAAAAGACCAATAATCATTTCCCCAAAAACCATTTTAATTCTTGTTTCTAAGCAAACAATGATCCTATCTCTTCTTGTATGACCTTTGTAAGGAGTGTGACCAAAGAGGGGATCCACTCCCTAATTAATTTGAGGAATAAACCATCTATTCCAAAGACACTAGAAATGTATGTTGGAATAAGTGTATATTATTTTTGTTTCTCAAATGATGGTAAAAAAGACAAAAGTATAGAAGCAGAATTATATTTCATGACTATATTCAATTTTAACAAAATAGATTATGATATCCCATTTTGTGTTACATGAAAGTAACAACATAAGGATCTACGTAGAGGGATATCTAGCTATCCCAAGTATGTCTCCTCAAGATCCACCTATAAGGTTCATGCCACCGTGTCTAGTCTTCAAATTCCTACACTTGGGGTTGGAATCATACCCCGACAAGAGGAGAAAAGCGACAAACATTGTCAAAAAGGATGGTATGTGCATATTAAATTTTGATTTAGAAACATGAGGAATAAAGGACGTCAAATAAAACAAGCACAGAGAGTTTCTCTTGCCTCATGTTAGATTTAACTTGGGTAATGGTTCTCGTTTCTTTCTTTGGTTGGATCCTTGGTGCGGTAATGGTTCCTACCTTACTGATCACTTGGATTCTCAGTTGTTATATAGACTTGGTTGTGGGGTATCTTTTCATGTCAATTCTTGCATTTCTAACGATGAGTGGTATATTTCTCCTAATGTCCATGGTGGGGAGAGTGTTGTTTTGTTTCTGAATAGTATTGGTAAGCCTATTCCTATGGTAGTTGATTCTGTGTCTATGAATGATGGTGATTCTGTGTCTCTAAGAGATCATTGGGAGCTGTGTAGAGTGAAGAACCAATCCTTATCCTGGCCTAAATTTGTTTGGAGTAACCTGATTCCAAGGAATATCTCTATTTTCCTTTAGAAGTTCTACCCTCATCATCTTCCTACCTATGAAAATTTGAAGAAGTTCTCTATACAAATGCCATCTCAATGTTATCTTTGTCAGATTTCTAACAAGAGTTCTCATCATAAGATAGAGGAAAAATCCCTCATGAAGGATTATGTGGGATGCATGTAAGAAAAGTCATGCTAGCAAAGAAGCAACAATTTTTTGGGTACTTCTAGAACACCATGGAAATATTTTTATGAAAATATGTTCACAAATATTGGATATGCAAAATCCATGATGATTACCTCCATGAGTATGCTAACCAACTCTACAACATCGCCATGCCTTCACGATTTTCTTCCTTGGCATTCAAGATTATAAAAAAAACCGTAAATCTTCAAATGGGTATTGCTTCATCTTAGTTATAATACACTATGCTAAAAATTGAGTGGAATGTGTGTCAATCACCAACCTTCAACTCAACATGTAAGAAAATACCTTAGGAATATATCATAAGTCAAGATAGGAGACCGCATGAAATTGTCTCCAACAATGGTAAAAATTTCATATGAATGACCAATGAGCATCTAATCTATTTGGGGATTAAGCATTACCAGACATCACCATACTAGACTCAAATGAATGGAGCCATAGATGATGCCAACAAATATGATAAAAATTCTCTAGAAGTTAGTTAGCTCCCAAGGCAACTGCCAAGAACATATTTCTATGGCTCTATGGGCATATCAAAGTTCTATCAGAACTTCCATATGAGCTATGACATATTCACCTGTGTACATATTGGAGGCGGTCTTATTGTTCAAGTTATACATCCCATCTCTTTGCATACTACAAGAAGTAGATATTACCAAGGTGGAATGAGTTCAAGACTGAGTCTATTGCCTCAACACACTAGATGAATAATGGACAATAGATTTACATCATGTAAATGTTATCAATTAAGAACAATTGTGCATTCAACAAGAAGGTTTGTCCCTACAATTTTCAAGAAGGTGATCTAGTTCTTTGTGTCATCCATAATACTAATTATAGAGGAAAGCTTAATCCTAATTGGCAAGATCCTTACATCATCCATGAAATATTTAATTGGGGAAGCCTATGTTTCAAAGACATGTATGGAGATATTCATCTTCATCAAACAAATGCCAGCCTCGTCAAGTGTTATTGACAAGCACGCTTCAATGACTGCAATCCCTAGCAAAGAGCTATGCAAGGGAGCAAAAACTGCCACCCCATTAATAAGAACATAAAATATACTTTAGTACATCGATGTGTCTCCCATGCCCTTGAGTACAGAGGTCAATATATAATCATAGGGCCTAGGATAGAAGGGGCACTACCATTATCATGAGAACCCTATGATTTTTAAAAGTAAATTAATTCCTTAAAATTATCCAATATAAATATAATATGAAAACGTGTTCATGATTGTGGAAAAGGCAAAATGAAGCCTAGTGATCACTATCACAATAATCACAATAGGTTTGAGAAAACTATGAGTCCTTAGTGGTGAGTTTGATCCAATTCTCACAATCAATGATTCATGACACTTGTATGCAGATGGAACTTACATAACTTAAAAAAAGACTTCTACTCATGTCAACCTACAAACAAATAGAAATGATGATTGAAGAAGAAATTGAAATAAGTTACAGCTATACAAGAATCGTTCGTAGAAAGGGGGCAAGAATAGTCTTTAGGTGAACTAACTAGGGAGCAAAAAGGTGGGAAACCTTCACTAGGAAAACCCGATTTGTTGCTCATAGAACCCATAAATCCTAATATATGGCCTTGAGCGTCAATGTCTTTTAAAAATTCTAATTAAAAAGATCCACAATAGTGGGGCATCTCCTTAAAATAACAATTCCAGTCATCCATACATATGGTTTTGATGGATCTCTACCCAGAAGCATGTTAGAAGTAAAGCCCACATGGTGTCTCGAACACCTAACATCTTGGCCCAACTAGGCACCTTAAACACCCATTACATGGCATTAATTAGCATCTAGAGTGACATCAAAGTCCAATAGAACCTCAATATATCTTCTCTATTAGTATGAAGATTCCCCTTTGTAGCACAACCATTCACAAACATTCAGAGGAAGCAATCACCCACATGTAGAAGATCAATCTACATCAAGGCCTAAAAGTGCTTAGGTTTTCAACATTCTAATTTCAGTAAGGAAAGTGAGTGAAGAAGAGTTAAATCCAAAACATGTTCACTTTCCTAAAAGTAATTAAACTCATGACCATCCTTGATGTGCTAAATACATAGGTAGGAGATGTAGACCAATCCCCATCACCTATGTGTTAAAGGGTCTCATAGTGACAAGTACCTAAAAACTAATAGGGGCTTAATTACAAGCACATAAATAAAACATCATGGAGGAAGTACTTAAAGAAAGTGTGGTATATCCTAAAAAAACAAATATTTCCAGTTTAAATACATATCTTACAAAACCAACACCCCATGCCAACAAAGGCGAAAGTACATTCAAAATATGAACACTCTAAAAACATGAAAACATCATGCAAGTCATGTTGAAGAATCACATATCACTATTATTAAACATCATGAAAGCCATTAGAAGTATTATTGGGAATAGTCTCTCCTGAAAATGTGTTACGAGTCATCCTTTTCTGATTCAACCACATTTTCTCTCTCGCCTATTGAACCTTCCGAGGGGCAACAAAAAATTTCTTGAAGAAGGATGGAAGCTCTTCAATCTGATGTGCAGAATGACAACAATTGAATTATCTCAACACAAACACTAATACTAAGAAATGCATCTCTCCAATCATAAAAAGATCAAACCAGTGAATACCAAGCATTTTTGTCCCACAATATGAGCTATCAAGATGGAACTTCATTCATCCCCAATGGAAATATGTTGACATGAAACTAGAGAGAAAACATGCAAAATCACCAAGCCTCTATAGAGGTTCACCAACCTAAATATTCTTTGCCAAGTACTCTTGTGCAATGATGTTGTGTAGATTTGAAGAGTCTAGAAATCTAATAAGGCCTATATACATCCTGTAATAAATCTACAAAACCTTAAAGAGACCTCACATCCTTACAATCAACTATGCTTCATCTAGGATCTTGTACCTCTCATCCAATATCAAAGGAACAAGGGTTTGTTTCTTCCAAGTTGTAGCCACAAAACTTGGCCAATAGTTTCTCCAAAGAAAAACTCAGTTAGGATAATTAAGGTATGCACATGAAAGTTGATCATATATGGAGATCCAACAACACGACACACGTAGCTATTGAATTAATCCCATACGGAACCCATCTAAATAAAGCGTCCATGTTTGGCTAACCATTAAACAAATAAGGATTTCATTATGGCTAATAGAGTAGAAAGCATGCAGTAGAACTCAACTTCCTTGGAGATATAGGTGGCCAACGCTCATGCAGGGGAAGCCATGTGATTTTTGCTACATCCTCAAGAGTGGGAGTCAGAATGAAAAATCCAAAATAGAAGGAATGACTAAGAGTATCAAACAAATGAATCACTTCATACATCTATTCCTTTTCAATGATAATATAGACAAGATAACACAAGTGATAGGTCATGCCAAAGATTGTTAGTTCAACTTCTTCCATCTCAAACATAGTTGTAATCTAATATTACGCCAAAACACTGAAATTTGGTTATAGATCAAAAAATCATCATTACTTTCACGATACCCACATGAAAAACAATAATTATGATTCAAGGATCCTTAGAGTAGAGGAATGTCTGTGAATAACGTCACTTGGAGTTTTCATTAAGCTCTAAATCTTTCCAACGGTCCCAAATCCTTTTTTTTGTTCACAACATACATCAAGGGAACAACGTTTTAAAATATGAAGAAGTGGCACAACCATAGGTTGATTCCAAACTTATGGAAAGAGTCAATGATCTAGTTAAGTGAGAGATCAAGTAGTTTAAGATTAAAATTGTGTATTTAGGCATAAAGATGATAATTTAGTTATTGTATCCACAATTTCCTAAACATAAAAAGGACTACAATTAAACTACAAATTCTAATCTAAATGCAATAGACATGAAAGATAAACATGCATGCTTAAAGGAAAGATAAAGGGAAGTAGAAAGTGGAAAGATAGAGGGTGGTACACCCTGGCACCCCAAGCTTAAAATTTTGCTCATCCTTGAGCAAATATCAAACTTTGGATGGTAGGGAACACATCTACTATGGGTCATTATCGTTTTCGAAGCCATTCGACTTGGTATCAAGTTCTTCACCACCACCTACTCATTGTCGGGGTCCATCTATGGCTGGTGCTGGAATGACTGAGAGAAGTCTTGGGGCAATGACTGAAATGATTGTTGGAAGGTCAGAGGTGTTGGTGGTGGGAAGGTTTTGTCAAGCCTCTATTTGTGGTACTCCACATTGTTCTCCACTTCATCAAAACAGAGCACCAAATATACCTAGAAGCTCATGAGGCTATAATAAATTCCCATCAACTTCTCATAGAGGTTCCCTTGTCAAAAGTGTGGAGGATGTTTCTCAGGCTAATGAGGTTGTTGATAGGAATAAGTAGGCACCTCAATGTGGGACACTTACTAATGTAGAATGTTGAGGAAGGTTTCCCCATCATTTTTATCTATACCAATCTCCAAAAATATTGGCATTTGAGGTATCAAAGAAGAGGCTTCTGCAGTGTTGTGTGCTTGACGTACTTTGACCTGACCATCTGGGAAATAAGCGTCAATGAGCAATGCCTGACATGTGAATCATGCATTTGTTGGTAGTAAAATCTTTTTCCTGTTCTGACCAAAGATGTAGAGAAACCCTCTATCATAGGTCTTTATCACCACAACATGCATGAGGTAGTCCAACTCCAACTTGGACCACCTAGATATGTTGTAACAACCTCACCTTTTAACAACTCCTAATTAAGGAAGGCCAAAACAATGAGAGACATTACCATAAATTTTCCAAAGGATACAAATCTTAATCAAATAACAAGTATCATAAAATAATTTCATTATTTCACAATTATTGTTTACAAATGCTTACATGAACGTTCATCATGAGAATTGCAATACATGAGAAGAAGTAATTGGCTATTCCTCCGTACATAACTTAATGTCTTCATGTAATTTGACATGTCCATCATATCTTGATATCATCATAGTTAAGCATATACCTAAAAACACCATGAAACCAAAATCACAGATTAGTGTAACAAGTTATACTGTGTATGTGTGGTGCATACAAAAGTGTGTAGGTTCATAAAAACATATATTCCAACAATTACTTGCAAATATGAACATGAAATTTCTTAACATAATCTTTCTTTATGTTATACTCATAGTGGCATTATAATTGAACAAAAAGCAAATAAACATCCAACAATTTAGTTGTTAAATCTTTGAGAAACACTCGGAAAACACCAAAAAACTAATGCACGAAGTCATAGGAGTAACCATGTACCTCAATGGTGAGCCATGCAGATTATCATGTAGAATATGCTTCAAGCATATTATCCAGTCAAGTAAGCAAACCAAACACTCAACTTTAATCTACATGCATATAAATCCTAAATTGTCATCATCACATTAATTAGAATAATACCTACTTGGTCCTATTCTAGGGTTTAGGGTTTAGATAAGTAATAAGGGTATTAAACCCATTTCTATCACAATTTAATATTAGGTGAAACCCTAATTACTATATCCAACATATTCCTTTCATTATCATCACTTGGTTTATTCCGAGTTCATAAAATTTATCATCTTTATCTTGAAAACCCTAATTCTACATGTTATAAATTATTATTACATTCCTTATCATCAATTTACATCATAAAGAAATGTATTTAACATGATTTACTACTTATTCGTTAAAACTAGGGTTCATATACATTAATCACCATTTTAATACATATTATTGATTTTGCACTTTATAAAACCTAATGTTGTCCTGAGGTCTGCATTTCTCAGAACGAGAATCTATGTTACTTCAAAGGAATGAAGGAGTATGCTCTGAAGAAGGCGTGGCACCTAATAACCTCCCATTTTGTGATGTTATCTTACTAGTTTTCCTCAGTTTTCCATACTCTTTCTTAGTTAAATTAGATAGAATCTTTAACTTTCCACCTTTTTGTAAATATACCATTAGATTAACTTCTACTTTTCACTTCTTATAGAAAAGAACAAAAAAATTACAAAACCCCCAAATGGTCCCAAGACCGAATAGAAGCCAAACGGTCGCAAGACCGAATGGAGACCAAACGGTCACAGGACCGAATAAAGATCAAATGGTCCCAAGACCGTGTGAAGCCAAACAGTCTCGAGACCGTATGAAGCCAAACGGTCCCAAGACTGAATGGAGATCAACTAGTTCTGAGACCGTATGAAGCCACACAGTCCCAAGACTGAATAAAGGTCAAATGATCCCAAGACCGTGTAAGGCCAAATGGTCCTGAGACCGTATGAAGCCACATGGTCCCAAGATCGAATAAAGGTCACACGGTCCCAAGACCGAATGAAGCCATATGGTCCCAAGACCGAATGGAGATCAAACGGTCTTGAGACTGTATGAAGCCAAACGGTCCCAAGACCGAATCAAGATCAACTGGTCCTGAGACCGTATGAAGCCACTCAGTACCAAGACCGAATAAAGGTCAAACGGTCCCGAGACCATATGAAGCCAAATGGTCCCAAGACCAAATGGAGATCAAATGGTCCCGATACTTTATGAATCCACACGACCCCAAGATCGAATGAAAGAAAATGATTTCAGACCAAGAGGACTCAAACGGTCTCCAGACCGAGAGAGTCCAAACAGTCTCTAAACTGTGTGAAAATCCAAACGATCTCCAAGACTGTTTGGACCCACATATCGCAAACCGTTTAAGGTTCACTCAAAATCCTATAAATAGAACCCAAAGGGGTCCTCACAAATCATCAAGTCTTAGACGTCCAAAGGCTGCCTCTATTGTTCTAGAGCCATTCCATTCTTCACCCACTGCCCCGAGGCTGCCAGTCTGAGATTCATACTCCATCTCCAAGCTACTTTCTCTCTCATCGACAAAGAAGGTGGGAAGAGGAGGATTCATCATCAAGCAAGCTACAAAGCGTGAAGATCTTTGCTCTCTCTCCTCCAAGGAGTCAACCTTCCTCCCTCCTTCATGGAGATGACACACTCTCTCTCTCTTTTCACCCCCTTCTTTGTTCTTGCCATGAGCGAGTAGTCTCATACACTAGGGTGCGGGGAGTAGCCCCTCTACCCATGTTTTCACTTCATGCAATGTAATTCATGAGTTTGCAATAAAGATATACTTTCTTTTTAGTTCAACATCAATTGTTTAATGAATGCTTGTTGCTTGATCACCAACTTGTGTTACTTATTATCTATTAGTATGAATTGTCTATGTTTATAGTATTATATTCGAATCTCAATTGAATGTTGGTTCTTGATGTATGTAGTCACCATGCATCTATTTTGGTATCTAGGAGTGTTTTTCAAGGAGTAGAGTAAACTCACTTCCATCGTTGTACTTTCATACTATGAAATGGAATCAGTTGACGTATAAAAGTACAACCTTGATAAGTCGAGGAACACACTTTGCGAAGGGAATGATGCAAAGTAAGTGACCATTCATTTGGGGATGGCTGGCTTTGCAACATTCCCACACTTCTCACAGTTAATTCTCCAAAAGGAAACTAAATCTACAAAGATACTAGCTGTTTAGAATCTAATTGGAGGCTATGTTACGATGTTGCATGTTTTGATCCATGTGTAGTGGTGGTGAAAGCTGATCACATCGTAGTGGTTTCTTAACATTGATTACAACCTTAAATTTATTTTCTTTATTTTACTTTACTTGCACTTAGTTTAAACAACCAAACCAACTCTTTGATCTAAATACCAACTGTTAAGGAGTTAAATGAAATTCTAGCATTTTCTATCTTGTTGATCTTAACAAGGTCGTTGTCCTGTGGATTCGACCCTTAAATATACTATGATAAGAATTCCACGTATCCTAGCATACGTGGGTGGAGTTTTTAATCTAGTATAAACAAGGCTAAACCTAAAGACTTACTATCTATAGGATTTTTAGTGGTGCACACAACTCCACACAAGTGGAAGCTCCATCAAAAATTGGCATTGTTATCGGGGACAACGAAACATTTTAATTTCATTTATCATCTTGCTAGTTGGTTAGGGTTTTACACTTTTTCTTTAAACATTACCCCATATTCTCTTGATTTCATCATATCTCTTGCATCATCTGAAAAGTGTATTTCTTCCTCTACTTAGGTAGAAGACGTGTATGTAACCATCGCATAATCTCGGATTCTCCCCTGATCTGGAGTAAGACTCTGAGGTAGAGCGAAGCTTCCACCTCCGCATTAGACTTAATCGTCAAAGAGCCACAAAAATGGCCGAAGATCAATGCTAAGCTGCACTAGTGATGGAAAGGGTCAACACTGCCATAGCAACCCAACGAGCGCAACTCATTGCCAAAACGCGTGCCCAAGTTCAGGCTGAAGTACGAGCTAAAGAGCAAGCCCGCATCCATGCTGAGAATGAAGCAGCCAAGGCTATTGCTCAACTGTTGGTAAGAAGCAAGCAATTACGGGATTATTTTGTTCCCAAGAACTATGAAGACAACCATCCAGTCCAACCACCACTCATCAATACTCCTAATTTTGATATTAGGACACAATGGATCCAAATAATGCAAGGCATCTCATTCTCTGGAAGTGCCGGAGATGACTGCATGGACCATTTGAAGAGGTTCAAAGCTCTTTGCAGGTTGGTACCACAAGCTGGAACAACCATGGATGCAATCATGCTCACACTCTTCAACTTCACCTTGTTTGGAAGAGCACTAAGTTGGTACAATTCTTTGGACGGGGAGACAATCACCACCTGAGCTCCCTTGGAAGAGAAGTTCTTGGAGAAATTCTTTCCCCCTTCACTAACCTACCAAATCAGAGGACAAATCAACCAATTTGTTCAACTACCAGGAGAGTCATTGGCTGACACATGGGAAAGGTTCAAGGAACTCTTGAGGAAATGCCCTCACCATGGAATCTCACAAAATCAACTCATAGAATCTTTTTATAGGGGAGTAAGTGATAAAATTAAGAAGTTCTTAGATTCCTCATCTAGAGGAAACTTTATGAGACAAAACTACGAAGACACCTGGAGGATCGTCACTCTCAGAGCCGAAAATCAATTCAAATGGGGGAGGGAGACCACAGTAGGAGTTCTAAAGGTTTGTAAAGCTGAAGAATCTATGGAAATGAAAGCCATGGCCGAAGCTTTGAAAACCATAGCCAACAAACAACAAGCCCTCCAAGCATCATTTGGGGAGTATGACAGAAAGAAGAACCCCCAAGAAGCTAAAGCAGCTACAGGGACTTGTGAGGCCTGTCAAGCATCTGATCATCCCACATTGTCATGTGGTCTCCTATACAATGTAATGATGGATTTGCAACCACCTCTACCACAATATGAGCCGATCATTGAACACCCTGAGGATCAGATGCCAGAACAAGTAAATTCCATCCATTCCATACCAGGACAAGCTTACTACAATACAAATAAACCGAGAAACCATCCCGAGTTTCAATATGGAAATCCTGTGGGGACTGCTAACCCACAACATCAAACACAAGGTAGATCTTCCAACAGACTACCACCTGGATTTCAAAGCAACTACAACCAAAATCAAGGGAATTTTAGAAACAATTTCTAGAGATCCAACTACCCAAGAAATCCCTCTGCATACTACCAATATACTCACCCTCCTCTACACCCACAATTACAACAAACTCAGCTGCAACAGCCACAGCAACCTCAGTTACCAGCACCTCAACAACAACCACCTCAAGGGCAGCAACAACTCACTCAATTTCAACAAAAAAATGCCCCACCACAGCAGACGGATGAACTGTCCTTGATAAGGCAGATGTTGCAATCATGGAAAACCATGCTGGCTAACCGGCAAGCCCAGCAAAATGTTGTGGAAACCCAGTTAGAACAGATAGCAGCTCAGCTAAAACCTCCAGTGGGCACTTTCACTGGCCAACCAGAAGCAAATCCAAGACATGATCAACATAAACTAGAACAATTAAATGTTGTTACAACAAGGTATGATCGTGCTCTCACTGAAGCCATCTCGGTTAATAAAGAAGATATGGATGTAACTGAAATCATCCCAACATAAGAATCATGTCAAGAAGCTAAAGAAAGGAAAGAAAAGGAACAAGGTCCCAAAGAACCATAGGTTCCATAATATAAGCCAAGGATACCCTATCTTGACAGATTACAGGAAACCATACTAGACTCTAGATTCTAGAAATTCAAAGAGGCAATGCAGAAACTTTATGTTGATATTCCCTTTCTCGACGCCTTATCTAAAATCCCAGCCTGGTCCAAATATCTAAAGACCTTGCTGTCAAAGAAATATATGACAGAGGAGCATGAAACTGTCAAGCTAGCCCAAACCACTTCTGATATCCTTTTGAATAAAATGCCAAAAAAATAGAAGGACCCTGGCTCCTTTGGCATACAATGCTCTATTGGGAACACTTCTTGTAAAAAGGGATTGGACGACTTGGGAGCCAGCATATCAATTATTCCATTTTCCATGTGCAAAAGATTGGGGTTAACTAACTTGTTTCCTACAACAATGACCATCCAACTCACTGATTCCACCATTACTGCACCCCTGGGAATCATTGAAGATATTCCAGTAAGAGTGGGGAGGGACTCTTATGTCCCTTGTGATTTCATCATTATGGATATAAAAGAATACCTAAGGTATCTGATAATAGTCGGTTGACCCTTCCTCTCCACAACTAGAGCATTAATTGATGTCGAGGCTGGCACAATTACCTTGAGGTTGGGTAAAGCAACTGTTCAATTCTTAGTTTTTAATAGCCTGAAAAGCCCTAGTATCCATGAAGATGTTTTTCTACTTGAAGCAATTGATAAAATGTCTCAACTCAACCAAGCAAATCCATAACCAACAGATGCCCTAGAGGATGCTCTAATAAATCCAGAAGCTGAATTTTCAACCAATGAGTTAGTTCAGCAATGCCTACAATACTTGGAGCAGGTTGAAAAATCCCCATAAGCTACTTTTAAAGAACTGAAATCTGTCACCATATTAGAGACAATAGAAGTACCCAAAGCCCCAGAAATGAAAACTCTACCAACTGGGATCAAACATGTCTTCCTATATGAAGAAAAATTATGTCCAATTATCATTAGCTCCTCTCTGGTTGACAATCAGGAAGAAAGGCTTCTCACTGAACTAAGGAAGCACAAGAAAGTAATTGGGTACAAGATGACTGACCTAACAGGCATAAACCCAGCTCTATGCATGCATAAACTACCTATGATAGAAGAGTTCAAACCCTCAAGGGAGCACCATAGAAAACTGAACCCAAATCTGAAAGAGGTAGTTTGCCTCGAGGTTCATAAACTCTTGAAAGCAGGTATTATCTATCCAATTTTTGACTCTCAGTGTGTTAGTCCTGTCCAAGTGGTCCCTAAAAAGGGGGGAACCACTATTGTCTTAAATGTTAACAATGAAATAGTACCTACAAGGGCCATTACTGGTTGGAGAATGTGCATTGATTATAGAAAACTGAACAAATCAACAAGGAAAGACCATTTTTCCTTACCCTTCCTTGACAAAGTCCTTGAGCGGCTAGCCCACCAAAATTTTTTTTGCTACCTCGACGGATATTCTGGGTTTTACCAAATCCCAATTCACCCTGAAGACCAAGAAAAAATGACATTTACTTGTACTTTTGGAACATATGCCTTCAGAAGGATGCCCTTCGGGCTATGCAACGCACCCGCAACATTCCAAAGGTGCATGACTGCTATCTTCGCGGGATTAACTGAAACCATTATGGAGGTGTTCATGGATGATTTTTGAGTATATGGAGACTCTTTTAACAACTGTCTTCCCAACCTAAGTAAAGTCTTACAGATATGTGAGGAAACAAACCTTATCCTAAACTGGGAAAAATGTCACTTTATGGTGACCGAAGGTGTTGTCCTCATACATCGAGTGAGCAAAACAGGAATTGAAGTAGACAAGGAAAAAATCGATGTCATCTCAAAGTTGTCACCGCCCAAAGACATACGGGGAGTGCGAGCTTTCTTGGGTCATGCCAGGTTCTACCGGAGATTTATCAAAGACTTCTGAAAAATAGCAAAACCTATGACTTACCTGTTGACCAAGGATGTTGATTTCAACTTTGACCATGAATGCCTGCATAGCTTTACAACCATGAAGAATGCTCTAATCTCTGCACCCAT
Organism: Alisma plantago-aquatica; assembly: GCA_963693085.1. Taxonomy (NCBI): domain Eukaryota; kingdom Viridiplantae; phylum Streptophyta; class Magnoliopsida; order Alismatales; family Alismataceae; genus Alisma; species Alisma plantago-aquatica. The sequence goes on from OY856414.1 coordinate 843,129,878, forward strand.
TGTGAGAGCACCTGACTGGTCACAACCTTTTGAAATAATGTGTGACGCTAGAGACTATGCTATAGGGGTAGTGCTGGGGTAGAGAATAGACAAAAGGCCATATGTAATATACTACGCATCCAAGATGTTAGATGAGGCACAAAAGAATTATACTACTACTGAAAAGGAATTCTTAGCCGTCATCTATGCCTTCGTAAAATTTCATTCTTATCTAATTGGATCAAAGGTCATAGTATATACAGACCACTCCACCATCAAATATCTTATTCGGAAACAGGATGCAAAACCCAGACTCATCCACTAGGTATTGATGCTGTAAGAATTTGATCTTGAAATAAAAGACAAGAGAAGAGTGGAAAATGTCATCGTTGACCATCTAAGTCGCATCGAGTGTTAAGAGGATGACAATGTACCTATCCGAGACTCCCTCCCCGATGACCAACTTATGAAACTTACCACCGGATTTCCCTGGTAGGCCGGCATAGTGAACTATCTGGCTACATGAATCATCCACCCTTCCGCCTCTCACCACGATAAAAAGAAATTTCTCCATGATGTTAAGCAATACTTCTGGGATGAACCCTATCTTTTTCGTCTATGTGTAGATGGACTTTTCTATCGCTGCCTATTAGAAGAGGAAATTACCCCTGTCTTAGAGCACTGTCATTCTGGCCCCATTGGGGGCACATGAGTTCGAAGAAGACCACTCTCAAAATACTACAAATGGGTTTCTTTTGGCCAACAATAGCATGAGATTCTTATGATTTTGTAAGATCCTGCAATAAATGTCACTTTCTGGCGATATAACTAAACAAAATGAAATGCCTCTCACTTTGTGGCAAGAAATTGAACTTTTTGATGTTTGGGGAATAGACTACATGGGTCCCTTCCCCTCATCTTATGGATTCTCTTACATATTGGTCACTGTGGATTATATTTTGAAATGGGTAGAAGCTATACCCACCGTATTATGTGATTCCAAGCCAGTCATCAAGATGTTCAAAGATATCATCTTCCCCAGATTCAGAGTCCCCCGAATTATTATATCAGACGGAGGAACCCATTTTATGGAAAGAAGCTTTGAAGCCCTCCTAAGAAAATATGGGGTCAACCATAAGGTCTCCACACCTTACCATCCATAAACAAGTGGCCAAGTTGAAGTTTCAAATAGACAATTGAAAGCTATCTTAGAAAAAATAGTCAATAGACATCGTACTGATTGGTCTACCAAGCTCCCCGATGCCCTTTGGGCATACCGCTCAGCTTACAAAACACCTATAGGAACAACCCCATTCTGTCTGGTGTATGGAAAGTCATGTCATCTACTGGTTGAACTAGAACATAAAGCTTGGTGGGCTATCAAACAACTAAACTTTGATCTCAAAAGTGCTGGTGAATATAAACAACTTCAACTACAAGAACTTGAGGAGCTTAGAATGACAACTTACCAAAGAGCCAGAATCTATAAAGAACAAACAAAGATGTGGCACGATAGCCACCTCAAAAGAAAAGACATCATTGTCGAAGATAAGGTCCTCCTCTTCAATTCCAGACTTAAGATGTTTCCTGGAAAGCTCCGCATGAAATGGTCTGGACCTTTTACAATTAAACACATCTACCCCACCGAAGCAGTCATCATCCTTGATAATAATGGGGGAGAACATACCATTAATGGATACAGATTGAAGAGATATTACACACCAGTAGACAAAATACCAAGACAAACTATCGAGATCCACAATCCCTCAGCATCGACATAACCAAATCGGATTTTCGTCGAGCCAGCGACGTAAAACCCAGGCGCTACTTGGGAGGCAACCCAAGATCTAAGTACCACCATTTTACATTGCCTAGTGTTGCTAATTTTCTAATCTCTTCATTTGATATAGACTTATCATCTTTAATCTAAAAATATAAAAATTCACATAAATAACCAAAACAAGAATAAAAATATAAAATTCAAAAACCTAATTAAATCTTAACCTAACGGTTTCGAAACCGTTTGGACTCAAACAGTCTCGAAACCATTTGGTCCTTTCGGTCCCGAAACTGTTTGGACCCCAAACGGCCTCAAGACCGTTTGCCCTTGGGAATTTGTAGTGTCTCTCCTCCTTTTTCTATAAATATTGCTCGACCCCCTCCTTTTCTCTTTCCTTCACTTCCTGAGACTTTGCTCACACATGAAACCATGTTCTATTCTCTCTGACTCTCTGCTCTGACGACCGTTGTCCTCTTCCTCTCTTCTCCAGTTCATTTCAACCTGCTCCATCCACTCCTCTGACGATACCACCACCGTGACGCATCCTTCACCCCCGCCATCATAGCCTAAGTAGCAAGGTAGAACGCTGCTACCGCAACCATAGTTGCCACTACCACCGGCATCGTGTCTGCCATTTATACCACGAACAAACTTCATTATTGTCGCCACCTCTATTACCGCCATTAACACCTTCATCGACGACGTCGTTTTCACTTTTTCCACCATCTTTTTGTTGTTAATCATCACTGACCGTTTCACCTTCCTTGTGGTTTTGATCCATACGGTCTTGAAACCGTATGGAGCCATACAGTCTTGAAACCATTTGGAGCCATACGGTCTTGAAACCATTTGGAGCCATACGGTCTTGAAACCATTTGGAGGCAAATGGTTTTGAAACCGTTTGGTCCCAAACCAGTCCTGAAAAAAAATGAATGAGTTCACCCTTAAAACGATTTCATTTTTGAAATTTGCAATTCTTTCAAGATTCTTCTTTTATAAACATATATAATTTTTTGATTACATATGGCCTTACCTGCAAAACAAGCCACAGGAACTGCCGACGCTCCCTTCTGGATAAGGGAGCAATTACTGGAGGATCGCGCAAAGCTCCAGCATGTCATGGACACTTATGAAAAGACCGAAAAGGTCCCACCAAAAGTTTACCTGATTAAAGTCATGAATGAAATTGACTGAATCAACATGTGCCTATGTGAAGACCATGTTGAAGAAGTGGAGGAGATTTCCTCCAGTGATGAAGGTTTAGAGTACGAGCCAACTCCCGAGGAGGAATCCCCATCCACAAAGACAAAGGGGAAACAGAAGACCCAGGAAGCTGCAAAAGAACAACCAACAAAGAAACAAGCAAGAAAGCAGGTACATCCCGCCACTACAAGGGAACAAACCCTGGTGGGATACGTTCCATCAATCAGTGCCGATCCCACCACCACTATTGCCCCTGCTTTCACCACCATCACAACCACAACACCACCACCAGAAAATCTTTTCATCCACACCCTGCCGTCTATTGACAAGACCCTGAAGCCAAAAAAGTATGTTTGCTCCAGCGTACTACTAAAGATGGGGATATATGACAGAATCCTCACTCTGCTCGATAACGCTAGCCTTTCAATTCTTTGCTTTGTCCCTGAGATTTCTTATGTTGAGCCCACAACTGAATTTTTCACATATCTCAACAAAGAAGTTGTGGACATTACAGATAGATCAAGGGACGGAGGTGACCGCAGGCTTGTCACCAAACTCTTTGGCAACAAGGTTGTTATAATGGAAAACCTGTTGAATGAAATATTTATAGACAACCAGGAGCAGCTGAAGAAGGCCAAAGATGTAGGTTTAGAAAGCTTCGAGTTCAACAAGCATATCTTCTGGAAATCCTTGATAGGGATCCCGACCTACGAGACAAAAACCTACAAGGCCTCCAATATTCAATCTGGCCTGGTGCACACATTGCACAAAATTCTTACCGGTGCACTTTTCCCCAGGACAGAGGGCAGAAATGTTAGCATTTCCGATCTTTTTGTACTCTGGTCCATTCTAAAAGGGCAGCCGGTCAACATCGGATGGCAATTGATACACAAGCACACAGCTTACGCCCTTGGGAAAGAAATTTGTATAGGAGGTCATATAACATCCATCCTAAAATATCTCAAGATGGAAAAACTACTCCCCAGGTGCACAAAGATCAAGGGCGACATCCTTACCAACGAGAAGACCTTAAAAAACCCATACATCATCAAATAAAAGGATGCAAAGCTACACTATATCTTTTAACCTACAGTAAAATCGTCAAGGACTCTGCTGGCGCTTCTGGAGCTTGCAGACTACGACAAGGAAAAGCTTATCTTCACCGAAGAGGAGCTTACAAACCTCCTAGCTTTGGTCAAAATACAAGAAAAGAAATCCAAAGCGGGACAGACAAAGCACAACATCACCGCCCCGGTAGAAAGAATAACAAAAATACCAGTAAAACGACCATCCAAAGGGCATTTGCAGACACAACACCTGTCGGGAACACTGACATCAAAACCAAATCCAGAGGCAGAACCCCCCCCCCTCCTCGAAGAAAACATCATTACCTCATCGCTAGACTCCTTCATCATCAGTCTAAATGTTGAACTTACCTCCACCACCACCCCCACCATGCTACCATCCTCCACTATTCCACAATCCACAACTCTCCCATCATTCTCCACAATGATGCCCACCATATTTCCTTTCTCTGCAACCACACCACCACCCGCATCTTCCGCTCCACCCTTTTTCTCTTCGGGCATCTCATTTTCCATTTCAATGCCCGACTTCACCTCCTTCTCCTCCACCTCCACTGCTTTTCCCTCGACATTCTCGGTTCCACCCTTCTCTCCCAGAATGTTACCACCCTTCCCATCTGCCACCCCGACACCGTTGGTGACTCCATCTACAATCACCATGCAATTCAAGGGACCATTCACATTGCCTTTTTTACAAGGCACTACCACCCTTCCACCCCGACCCCAGCCACCACACCCATCCATAACTGGGGTCCCTTTTACAAATGTTGGTGAGGAATTCGGACGTCAATTTGACGCCATCTGAAACCTCCTCACCAACACTTCTTACATAATGCAATCTATTTTCTCTTGTGTATAGGGTCTTACTAAATAGGTCGCCAAGATTGATGAGCAAAATCACACCTTACCATGCATCCTCTCAAGTATCCACCAATGGAAGAAAGTAGCGGCCACACAAGTCGAACACATCGACGAATGCCTACAACAACTGCCAAAATTGGTGCTTGAGGTGAAAATCCAGCAAACAACGTTGGCTCAGCAAGTTAACATGATCTCTGCACAGAATCAACCTCTGCCTGAGACCCTATGCGAGCTTAAGCAGCAACAAATTGCTTTTAGCATGTGCTTGGATGACATCAACAACAACCTTGCACAACTCCATAGCCGCCAAGAGGAGTCTTCAAATAATGAAATCAACCAATTACAAGCTCAGGTGACAGATCTTACTGCACGAATCCTCTCCACCGAGGCTAGATATTCAGATCTTACAGAAACCCACAACACACTGCTTGAAACACATGAGCATGTGCAAGTGGCTTTTGATGAACTACAAGCCCTTCACCGGAAGTGAAAGAAGACTACAACGATGAAAACAAAAGATAAAGTGGCAGACGATGATGAAGTAGAAGAAGACAAAGATGAAGAAGATTTCGACTCCTCCGCTGACTCCAATGATGATACTTCCTCTTCAGATGACAAACCTGATGACCCAGGACATGCTGGGGAGGGAACCAGCTGAGGAGCAGAATCTTCAAAGAAATTAGATGACAAAGACCACCAAGAAGGTGGAAATGATCCCAAATCTCGTGATCACAATGACAACATTAACATGTCATATGGGGATCAATTCATTGACTACTCATCCATGGGATCTCTGGGGGAAACCGTCAAAGAAATAGCCTTTGCTGAGTCCCAGCAATGTATATTGGGAAATAGCACAAGTCAACCAACAACAAACCTTCCACAACACTCCTCCCTGGAGCAATCTTCACCTTTTCCCCCAGACCGTGAAGAGGCAGACAGAGTGAGTCTAGACATAGATATTGGACTCAACTCTGATTCTGAATCAGAAAAAGATGAAGATCTACAACATTATATGGATGACTTAGTGCATACTTCTCTTCCACCTCCGCAAGAGCTTCCCCCGTAGCCAGCTCTACTTAAGATGATGCACGACCTAGACATGGAGACCATCTCTACCCTAGATGTACAGTATATTTTCATCCTAAACACTATCATAGACGATGCCAAAGTGGGGGGGGGACATCATCTACATGAATATAAAAACTAAGCGTAAGTTGACATGCGAAGATTTCCACACCATCCTTCAACGAGAATGAACAATGAAGATGAAAATCGTCTGTGTCCTTCTTGCCAACTCTATCGACATATACAGAAGCTCAAAGCGACTGCAGCCAGTTTTCAACGCTTCACCAGCTCTGGCTATGAGCCTATTATACCAAGACTTACGTAATAAGTCTATAGAGCGGTTGCGCATTGGGATCACTCGAAAGGTGTGATATCTGAAAGTCCCCTTTCAAGTTTCCGACCACTGGCTACTCATGATCATTGACACTGTGGCCCATGATGCCAAGGTGTACAACTTTTCTACCAGCGAAGTAAAGGTCAGAACAATCAACTTTGCTGGAGAAGAAGTCAGAGAAGCAAGACGCATCCCCTTCCAGATTCTCAAACTAATTTGGGCTGTCTGCCCTTCTCTCAAGAATGGTTGGAACCAACCTTGGTTCCAAATCATTGCTCCACCAGTCCAAACCACTGACGGATCTGGGGATTGCACTTTCTGCACTATACACCACATACAAGCACTTATCAACAAACCCCCTTCACCAAGCTGGCCACAGAAGATTTTCACTTGCTACGAGGGCATTATGCCATGGAGCTCATATGTGACAGAAGGTTCTTCAAGGACCTAACTATGGTGACAGACGACGTCCCTCACTATCTTCTCTTGACCATCAACGTCCACAAAGGCGACCTTTCTGACAAACATTAACGGAGTTGGAGAAAGAACAACAACCCACCACGGTCCCTGAAAAAAGATAATGGGACCCTTACACTTTTGATTTGGCAGAAGACACAGGGGACATTGACTTGTTATCAGGGGCCACCATCAACAGACCTTCAACACAAATGGTTCCCCTACCTACCATAGAACTGACGTTTCCTAACTTCAGCCTTGCAGCTTGCAAGAGTCTTTTTGAAAATGAACTCCGACTCATCATGTCTAGGCTATATGCTGAGAAAGAGGAGCTCATTTTTCTTGCCAGAGATATTCTAGTCATGGTAGATACCCTCCATGAAACCGTACAATTACAAGGATTTCTATCAGTGATCCTGATGACTACTTATCAATATCTCCTCGATGGAACCATCCTACAGTTTACATGGCATCAACTTACATGAAGAATGACCTACTAAAGTTAATGAACTTTGGAACCACGGAGGTGCTTATCTCTTGCCTCCAGCATACAACTCCGAAGTTCATTATGCTTCCTTTCCTTCACTCAGAGCACTGGATGTTACTAGTGACAAACCTTCCTGAAGGAACAACAATCATCTATAACAGTTTCGACAACCAATTTGATCCCAATCAGACCCAGTATGTTGTGACAGCTAACACACCCACAGAGGAGGTGGCAAATGAATGCGATGACAAACTACACGATCTTTTTAGCAAGAACACAAGGGCGTATGATAAAGAACACTTTCATCACCCAGCCTTCAGCCACAGATGCCCCCAGTAGCTCTGAGAATCAAACGAATGCGGTTTCCACGTACTCTACTGGATGTACACCCTCGCTGTTCTTGGAAGACCAGTAGAGGACATGACGGATATGGATTACCATGCTCTACGTGGAAAGTTCACAGCTAATCTTCTCCGAACGCATGGAGCTAACAAAGGACTAACAGAAGCCTAATGTCCTTGTCCATGTACTTCTCATCCTATCACTTTGACACTCTAAGGACAGAGTGAGTGATAAGTTAGGGGGGAGGTACACTGGACAAGGGTGAGGTATCATTTTTCAACCCTTCTCCCTCTGCTCTTTTTATTCACTTATGTTTTTCTATACATTGTTTTTTTATCTTTCTTTTCACATTTAGACTTTTTCAGTAATTTCTTTGATAGAATAATTCTTGTACATAATTATAACATCACTCTTGGAAAAGGTCACCCCTAACTAAATTTAGAATCAAAGTAGTCCTAAAAAAGCAATAATAGAAAAAGCATTTAGGCTTGCAATGGAGAATTAATAAATTACTTTCACACTCGATTTCCATGCTTTTTCTTCAACTCTGCTCCAGACTCTCCACAAGTTAACTTCATAGCCGAAGCCAACCAAAACTCTCTCAAGGACGGGAGGGAACCAGGTGAAATCCAAATCAAGGAACCTCACAAGTGGACCACCAAGTACAAAACCGAAATAAGTGCATGTCAGGAGACTCCAAGAATAGTTTTCTTCTTTTAAAAAAAAAGAGGCCTGGTAGCCCATACAAAATCCCTAAATATCCAACTCCTAAGCCTGTGAGTATAAGAAAAAAAGACAGAGTGTTGAATAAAAACATGAGAGTTGTGCCACGTCTAAGGACCTATATGAAGGACCAATAAAGGTCTCACCCGGTAGGTACATTCAGCTTCTCTCACAAAGGCAGATGTGTCATGCACGATAATGAGATCCGAAGGTCTATGAATATTTGAAAAAAGCTGATAAAGGACTTGCCCGACCAGTACATTTAGCTTCCCACACAAAGGTAGATGTGTCGCACCCGGTAGTGAGATCCTAAAAGTTTAGATAAACCCTCCCCCACTAAAAGGGGGAAGTTACACATTAGCCTTTCGCCAACCCTCATGCCCATCTTAGTTTCCAGTAGGTTTTTCAAAGAAGTATAAAACTGATTGGAGTTGAAAACATGCACAGAATGCGATCGAGGAAAAGGTGGTCCCAATGCGAGCTACGTTATACGGAAGATATCTGAGATCCATGCAACTCCCAATACCTGAAAGAGTTAGTGCGAGCAGAAGCCCGATAAAACTCAAAGCGATCTCCAATTTAGAACTGAAGCAAGAGTATGGAAATCTTCACTAAATAAAATCACCTTTCCACTACATGCCTTAGCTCTATCTAGATTGAGGACAAGCTAGACTCTAAGTTAGGAGGTGATAACCTCCCATTTTGTGATGTTATCTTACTAGTTTTCCTCAGTTTTCCATACTCTTTCTTAGTTAAATTAGATAGAATCTTTAACTTTCCACCTTTTTGTAAATATACCATTAGATTAACTTCTCCTTTTCAATTCTTACAGAAAAGCACAAAAAAATTACAAACCCCCGAATGGTCCCAAGACTAAATGGAAGCCGAATGGTCCCAAGACCGAATGGAGACCAAGCGGTCCCATGACCGAATAAAGATTAAACATTCCCAAAACTGTGTGAAGCCAAACGGTCCCGAGACCGTATGAAGCCAAAAGGTCCCAAGACCGAATGGAGATCAACTGGTTCCAAGACCGTATGATGCCACACGGTCCCAAGACCGAATAAAGGTCAAACGGTCCCAAGACCGTGTGAGGCCAAACGGTCCTGAGACCGTATGAAGCCACGTGGTCCCAAGACCGAATAAAGGTCACACGGTCCCAAGACTGAATGAAGCCAAACTATCCCAAGACTGAATGGAGATCAAACGGTCCCAAGACCGTATGAAGCCAAACGATCCCAAGACCAAATGGAGATCAACTGTCTTGAGACCGTATGAAGCCACATGGTCCCAAGAATGAATAAAGGTCAAATGGTCCTGAGACCGTATGAAGCCAAATGGTCCCAATACCGAATGGAGATCAACTGGTTCTGAGACCGTATGAAGCCACACGACCCCAAGATCGAATGAAAGCAAACAGTTTCAGACCGAGAGGACTCAAGCGGTCTCTAGACCGAAAGAGTCCAAACCGTGTGAAAATTGAAATGGTCTCCAAGATCGTTTGGACCCACATACCCCAAACCGTTTAAGGCTCACTCAAAATCCTATAAATAGAACCCACAGGGGTCCTCAGAAATCATCAAGTCTTAGACGTCCAAAGGGTGCCTCTATTGTTCCAAAGACATTCCATTCTTCACCCACTTCCTCGAGGTTGCTGGTCTGAGATCCATACTCGATCTCCAAGCTACTTTCTCTCTCATCGACAAAGAAGGTGGGAAGAGGAGGATTCATCATCAAGCAAGCTACAAAGTGTGAAGATCATTTCTCTCTCTCCTCCAAGGGGTCAACCTTCCTCCCTCCTGCGTGGAGATGACACACTCTCTCTCTCTCTCTTCTTGCCCCCTTCTTTGTTCTTACCGTGAGCGAGTAGTCTCATACATTAGGGTGCAGGGAGTAGCCCCGCTACCCGTGTTTTCATTTCATGCAATGTAATTCATGAGTTTGCAATAAAGATATACTTTCTTTTCATTTCAACATCAATCATTTAATGAATGCTTGTTTCTTGATCACCAACTTGTGTTACTTATTATCTATTAGTATGAATTGTCGACATCTGTACTAATAGATTCGAATCTCGATTGAATGTTGGTTCTTGATGTATGTAGTCATCATGCATCTGTTTTGGTATCTAGGAGTGTTTTTCAAGGAGTGGAGTAAAATCACTTCCATCGTTGTACTTTCATACTATGAAATGGAATCAGTTGACGTATAACAGTACAACCTTGATAAGTCGAGGAACACACTTTGCGAAGGGAATGGTGCAAAGTAAGGGACCATTCATTTGGGGATGGCTAGATTTGCAACATTCCCACACTTCTCGTAGTTAGTTCTCTGAAAGGAAACTAAATCTATAAAGATACTAACTATTTTGACTCTTATTGCAGGCTATGTTACTATGTTTCATGTCTTGATCCATGTGTAGTGGTGGTGAAAGTCGATCACATCCTAGTGGTTTCTTAACATTGTTTACAACCTTAAATTTGCTTTCTTGCTTTTACTTTACTTGCACTTAGTTTAAACAACCAAACCAACTCTTTGATCTAAATACCAACTGTTAAGGAGTTAAATGAAATTCTAGTGTTTTCTATCTTGTTGATCTTAACAAGACCGTTGTCATGTGGATTCGACCCTTAACTATACTACGATAAGACTTCCATGTATCCTAGCATACTTGGGTGGAGTTTTTAATATAGTATAAGCAAGGCTAAACCTAAAGACTTACTATCTTTAGGATTTTTAGTGGTGCACGCAACTCCACGCAAGTGGAATCTCCATCAACACCTCTATAGAAAAAGCCATGATGTTGTTGATTGGGTTGTGTGGCTTTGGAAAATTAGAGCACCTCTGAGAATAAAGGTTAGTTGTTGGAAGATTTTCCATGGCATCCTTGTGTCTGAAGAGAATCTACATAAGAGAGGGATCTCATTGGTATCTCACTGCTCCCTATGCAGATCCTGCAATGAAGATTTTAATCATATTTTCTGGATGTGCAATTTTTCTGAAGAAATATGGTACAAAGATAAAAGCAACCTACCCTCCATCCCAAAGAACAGAGAAGATCTACTGGTGTTCACTAGTCGCAGAGAGAAGATCCTACTTATCCTAATCCTTTACCATATTTGGTACCAAAGAAATATAACCATTTTTGATGATGCCTCTCCATCTACAAATTGTGTTTGGAGAAGCATTCAAAGTGATTTATATAATGTTTTTTTTTGGAAATTGGTAAGTATATTGCCAAAAAAGTTGGTAGCTAAGCTACACTGTACATCTACAAAAGGTGAGTGTATACGGGGAATACTCTACAAAAAACCCCAGTATAACCTGGTTGTGGGACTTAGTCCCTCACACAAGCCTCTCTTGGCTTTGACAACCATGTCCAAATCTATTTTAACAAAGTGGAAAATATCACTAGTAATAGCCCACCCATGGACCACTATGTTGCGTACTTTCCAAATGTTAAAGCATATGTTAGTACAACAAAGACGAAAAATCTTTCCTCATGCCTGTTCCTAGCTTTGCTCCTCATCTATTCCATAACGTCATTTAAGTTGGAAGAGACCAGCTGGCCTCAACCATTCTTCATCCACATAAGCACCCAGATTGCTTAGTGTTGGAGCAATCAAAGAATAGATGCTGACTTGTCTCCTCCTCATCACAGAAGGCACATTTAGGATTAATAGGAATCCCCCACCTTACTAGTCTATCCTTAGTAAGGTGCTTCCCAATAATAGCCTTATAACATGCCACACTCCATTTAGGAACATGGCCTCTGCCCCACAGAAGGTTGAACTAGGGTACATTAGCCCCCGTATCTGTGTGGGCCCACAGTTTTTGATTGTTGATCAACGAGTAACAACCATCGCTATCCACCCTATAAAGGTGCCCGGACTGATTCCACATCCTTACCATGTGGTGCCTAGACTGTAAAGGTGTCCAGACTGATTTATACAATCTTGCATAGATTTATCATGCATAGATAGTTCCCCTTTTCTTTTTGGAGCTTAGATCCTACACTTGGACATACAAAGTTTTGAAGTAATAAAGAGGAGCCCCACACTTACTGATAAAAAAACCTAATTTTAGCAACGTCTAAACTTTTAACCTAAAATAGTTCGAAGATGCTCTTTTTATCCATAAAGGCTAAGATTTATCCATTAATATCACCTAAACAAGTGGTGACCATTATATTCATTAAAGTAGGGTTCTATGTATATTTTATATTAAAGATTACATATTTATACAAATTTGGAGTTAGGCTCAAAGATAGGGTGTGAAACTATTCAATTTGTGTTCTTCTCATTTTTTTGATCAGTTTTCATGTATCATGTGTTTCCATACGAGCTACCAATAAATTGTTGTAATTATTACAAGATCATTACTTTCTAGCCAATGAGAAGAGGCCGTGTCAGAGGAAAAATATGTTATCCATAACCTAAGTGGCCTGGTCCCAGCCAGTCAGCTCTGCCCAACTGGGCCAAGTGCCTCCAACGTGACAATCAGATACAACCTCAATAATGATGTATCTACCCTCAAGCGGTATCTATGTTTGATCACGCCATACAGGGGTAGCTTGGTCTGTTCCTCATAGATCATGTTATTTCCCTTTGTTATTTGAAGGTTGAGTAGCCAACTATGGTGAGGTCAACACTAGAGTTGACTCTCTCCCTTAGGAACCAAGAACTTCAACTCAAGGTCGATTTATCATCAGATAGGGTTGGCAAAGTGTCTGATGATGATAATAAATCTAAGGGTGGTCAAAATGGTAGCGTGGGATCTTGGTTTCTACGCAGAATGATATCAAACCAGGTTAAGAGGGAGTATTGTATTGTAGAGAAATGTGATCATCATTAAAGATTTCTAAAAATTTGACGCTTGTCTGCCGCTCCTCAAGATGGAGCGCGATGATCCAGTACAAACTCGTGATGAAGAGTTTCAGATGTTCGACATCGGTGGTTGGTCATGTGCTCTCAAGCCCTTTCATCCCTTCCTGACAATTAGAAGTATATTGCAAACAACCTCTGATGCTCAAGGCCCCCTTAATTTGGGTGGAGACTCTAGGGGTGGACAATACAGAGTCGAGGTCATCGGCGGCAGCACTAGGGTGATGCACAACATCCCTACAAGGAAATTGAGAGGAGAGGGTGGTTCTGGGAGTCATGGGCAAACTACTCAGTGCCTTAAATAGGCATGGGAGGCAAGGTTTATGTGATTCTCATGTTGACTAAGGTTCTGGTTTAGGAAGGATTTGGGTATTTCCCAAAATCAATAAATAGTCTCTCAATAATGGTTTGCCATGCTCGTCTCTGAATCCTGGTTTCAAAGGACAAAGAAACGAGGAACAAGACTAAGAGGGGAGAGAGAATGAGTCATGAAAATATTGCATTCTATGTATCCTCATTTTCCTATTTGGGACCTAAGGTTGAAGATGACTAAACCGCCTTTATATAATAATCCAATAGTTTCCCACACGCGTAACTGCTATAAAGAAAAGCGGCCAACCACTGTTGTAGTTAAGAATTATCAGTTTTCAAACAATTGCCTTTATTGCAAAATAAACCATGTTTCATCTTGAATTTATGTAGGCTATTAGGAACACCCTTTTGGTCCCAAATTTGTTGGACAATTCTTTAGTAACTTTCCCAACATACATATATTTTTTGGGGGTTTAATGGAACAAGTTAAACATTCAAAACATGCTATTTTAGCAAAACCTTAAATTGATTACCTACTCCACACGGAGAATCCTTTTTCTGTCAAATTTTAAAGGGAAGTCTTAATTACTTGTATCTAAGTTTAGGGGAGATTGGATACCAAAATAAAAAACTTAAAGACTCTTTTCTTTTGTCCCCAAGTATCCCTTTTATGTCCTTTATTTATGGCATTGAATTAATTCTTTTCTCTTCCCAGCTTGGCCATATTCTTATTTTGAAAAATTTTCTCATTAAAAAAACTATGGAAAATAAAATAATCCATTAGTTTCCAGTGATGTTGTACTTATAGAAAATTCCACATCCTTCCATATGTAAAATAACAATTATCCATTGTCCTTGGTAAAATATCTATTATTGGAAATTCTCTCTATCTTACCCCATATTTATCATTGTATCATTGAAAGATAGTTTAAAAATCACAAAAATCCTTGCAATGGTCATTTTGCAATTCAAATACATATTTTTCAACTAAGGCATATAAAGCACTTATTATTTCATGATTTGAAATCAACATGTATACCGTATGAAAATCAAGTTATAACATATGTCCTCCATAATGAAAATTGGTCATCTCTAACCCTAAGATGAAACATAATGAACATGATCATGCCCCCCCCCCATCAACATCAACTTGTGTTGCTTTCTATAAGAGTTGTGAAAGTGATGAATTATGAGGCTCACCATGTTTGCCTTCTTCCCAATCATGTCACACTACAAAATATAGAGGTCGGCCATATTGGATGCCCCCTATTTGTCCAGCTTCTCTAGGATGCAATTCACGATCACTCAATCTAGATCAAAGAGTGGTAGGTTGTGGACGTGTGACGACCCCAATTCCTGTATACTTTCCATAGTGACATTCCTTAGATATGCATGAACTCATATCTATAAGATGTCAAAATGGAAAATATAAGGGATTATGATTGTGAACAAGCTTATAAAAAGAAGCCAGATCATGATTCACAACATCATTCAAATAGCCTCACAACCATCATTCATTAGAATAAAAAGTCATATTACATTATTCATTGAAATATGAAATAAGTTCTTAAAGAAAATAAAATACAGAGGACATAGACATCGCACACATCATCTAATGAAATGCAACAACTAACTAAAAATAAAATAAGATGAGGGGTAGCCACCTAGTTAACCATCTTCCATGAAATTTATTTTATTTCTTCAAGTACTCTGAGATGCATTACTAGTTCCTTAAAACTAGAAAATATGAGAAACAAATGATAAACATAAAGTTGGTGTGTGGTTGAAATATACTATACTAAGTTGGCATATTTCAAAAGCTTGAAAAATAAGAAAGAAAAATGAAAGTAATATTTAAGGCAGAAAATAAGTTAAACCCAAGAAATAAGTCACATTTCAAAGTACATGCATTACTATGGTGGACTTGGTACAATCAACACTTATATTATTGGGCCCTAGCCCCATGTACCTTGTACCATTAGGGATATCCTTGCTTACCGTGTACCATTAGGGAGGTTCTAGTCAACATTAATACTTTCCATCTTTAATAGAGAGATTAATGAACCATCAATAACTACATTCCATTTTCTTTCCTTAGTGTTTTTAGTGTTCAAGGAAGAAAAGTGACAATATGTATAGATATACATCCAACAAGTTTATACAACTACATGCAAGCAATTACTCATAATTAAATCATCCAACAAAACTAGTCTTATACTTATATCCACGTACCTTGAATTTCGGATCTAAATTTCAACAAGCCTAGATTAAGAGAGTAGATCACCCTCAAAGAAAATTATCTAAGTCATTATGGGTTCTCATTATCCCATATTAGGGTTTTTGGATTATTAGGGTTTGATCTCTATTTGGGTGAGTTTCATCTTCCTATGATTAGATCAGGGATTATCATTGACTTTTATTTTGTTTTGGAGCCACAAAATTATATCTCAAAATCAGGGTTTCATCTAAGTGATGATGCCCATGTGATATAAGAAAGAAACATTCATCTTTAGGATTAGATCATTAAGCGTTCCTTTTTGGATTCACCTGATCCAAGTGGTTTAGGGCTAGATCTAAGGTTTTTGGGAATCATACAAAATTCATAGTACGTCATGAATTGATTATGGTTGACAAATTATACATAAAAGTTCAATATAGATAGCGAAAAGCTCAATGTTAGGGTTTCCTTATTCTTTGGAGGATTAGCCATCACCTAATTATGTCTACATGATGTTTGAACAACAAGGACTCTATTAGGGTTTAAATGTCCCAAATATCAGATTACAAACCATGAATCACAATTATTGCACACTAAGATGACCTAAGTAAGATCATTATGCTTTAGGGTACTATTTTTGAAAAAAGAAATGGATTCAAGATCTGAAAGTATTTTTATCATATTTCCCGTATATTTTCAATAAAAATCATATATAAGTTCGCTATTTGTTGATATTCTTAGCATTTTATAGGAAATTCCTAAGATCAATAGATTTCTAAATTAATTAAATGCTTTATGTTGAGAAATTACCATGATCAACAGATGGATCTGAGTGGATCATTGGCTCAGATCGATCCAAGATCTTGCAAGCTCAACCCAACCTGCTGAGGTGGCGTTCACTAATTGGTTGGCTGAGCTAAGTTGGATCCATGTAGTCTTCCCTTCCTTCCTTCTTTGTTGGCTTGCTCTGGTGTGATGTGGCGACTCGAGAGTGGTCCAGATCAAGTCAAGTCAACACCATGTAGACCCCTCCTCCCTCTACTACTATGAGTTCAAGCACCCTAGACAGAACTCTGATGAGGCGTATCTTGGGCTAGGGCACTCCATTTGGCCAGATGAGGGTGTGGGGGTCCTTCGTGGACCTATCCCGCCCCAGACTAGCATCGTTTGATGATTCAGCTCCCTCAGGAACAGGACGCCACCTGCACAACTGAAGGTGGTTGTTGGGGGAGGAGGCGTTATGGGTGAAGAGGGGTACTGGGACCTTAGGTCCTTGTCAAGTAGCTCTACTAAATGATTGAGAATGTGATGTTGATGGGGAATTGGTGGAAATTGCTCTGTAGTAGCAAGGCGGTGAAGCAGTCAGAGGTTGAAGATGATGGAGGTGATGAGCAGTGTTTTGGGTTTGTGGATCCAAATTGGTGACTAGAGATGACTAAAAGGAGGTGGGTGTAGCTAATGTTGGGTTTAAATAGGTGTAGGGGAGTGAGGGAAAGGTAGCCCTAATCCACTAGCCACCACTAGGCAGAGCAGTGATGACGTTGAGTTTGTTCGTAGAGATCAGAGAAAGGAGGGGAGATGTCAAGGGGTTCATTGGGTTTGGTTTCATGAGAGGAGGAGTAATATCCTTCTAGGATTGTGAGACATTATCTCGAATGGGTGCATAGACGATCAAATTGGTCGATAGCCTATTGGAGGCTTAATTGGATTACGTGGGAGGTGGATGCGAAGACGGAGTCATTGGATCCCTACTGGATCCACGATCCATCTCATCCAATGGCTGGAAAAAAGGTTGAGTATGCAAATAAGTTAATGAAGTTGTGTAACACAGTTATGTGTCACAGCCTGGTCATTTAGATCCAAACTTAGGTGTTAGGGTTAAATAAATCAAATAATATACATTATTTCCAAGGCTTATATCTTTTAAACAGATTATCCAATCAAAGTGAAATTTTAGGTAGAGGTTCATGTTATGGTTATCTAGATATGGAGAAAAATTGAGAGTTAAATTCAATAGTTGACTACATAAATTTGACTATGTATCATATTACATATAATTCACCCTAATGTGAAATTAGGTTTTGTATCTTATGAAATTGATAATTCCTTTTTGTCAAATTAGTGAGGGGGATGGTTAAGGGTATTATTGGAAATAAAAAAATGTAAGAGAGAGAATATATATGTAAAAACTCACTCTGTCACAAGATGTGTGAAGACTTGAGGAAGTTGGTAATGTACGTCTCTTCCCCAGTGAGAATCTTTGAGGTATGAGATGTGTTGAAATTGCTAACTCATATCTCGAGCATCTCCCTAGATATCTTCATGTAGTCATTGATGAAGCATAATAGAAATCCATTCAACTGGTCCTTAGTAACATGTTGGTCCTAATTTAGTAGCAGAAAGTGAAGTACATGTGGTGAGCATGCTCATGAATGTTTAGTTTAGTGTACAACTCACAATTGAGTTTACAATACACATCAAGTTGTGTATGCTTAAGGATTCAGAGATTGACAGTTGCAAGGTACCTTTCGACCTAGTCTTAGATGTCGAGTGAAATGAGGGTGATGATATTAGCATACTTTGGGTAGACGAGTTTCCACCTATCTTTGCTCATTGCTTGATACGAGTCGTTGTACAAACAATAACCACTAAGACAAGTTCTAGAGATTAACCTTCTAACTAGGTTGTAAACTTACTGCGAACAACAAGTCAACTAAGTATAGATAAGTATTGATCTAAGGGATGGCAAAAGGTGCATTTAAAATCCAAAATGGAATGCTAAAATGAGAAAGTAATTTCCGATTTGAGAATGATTGTTTAAAACTAAGAATAATAATTAAAGTACTGAAATAAAGATCAACTACTCAAAAAATAAAGAAACAAATAGAATCATATGAAAGAGACATTGAGGCTTATGAGTTTTACTACCATAGCTGATGTGAAACAAGGTCAAAAAATCTAAAAATAAGCAAGATAGAAGAACGCATGCAAAACATTTGTTAATGATTCAGAAAAGACAAACCCATGTGAACCCATTTGTCATTGCATTCAGGGATCCTAGTCCATCATCCTAATAGGGATTTTCCCAAGGTATGATCCAAACCCCCATGCAATTGGTTTAGTCCATCTAAATCTTAGTTTCCATGGTCGCATCTGCCAAGATTAACATCCAATAAAAATGAAAGATCACTTTGTTAAAATTGACGATTTTCCAAACCAAAAACCATATATATAATGTAATCAATAAAAATTCAATCTAAGTTAACATATGGATAAGGGGATACTCCCCTCCCCTTGATAGAAAAACTACTCGGTAGCCATGGAAATTAAAGGGAGAACGAATTAAGAAAGGGAGTAAGCCATATCCTAGTAGAAGAAGTAGAATCCCTTAAGGGGATCCTTATCTAAGGACAGTTAAATGGATATCCCTAGCTTCAAGAACGACAAAGTACATAAAATTAGAAGAACAATAATATGAATCTTGAAATAAACATTTACTTTATTGAAAGCTGAAGAAAGTTACAATACGGGAATTTTAGTACTTGCTTCCTATAGAATAAGAGTGTAAAAATCGGAATGCGTTTTCTTTAAGGAGTCCCCACTTCTTTTATAGGGGAAGGATGAGTGGAAACCCTAGATACAAGAATCTTAGAAGACTTTTAGCCGATGGCTGAAAACTTTCTGGATCTGGTCAATAGAGAAAATAGTTGATTTCTTTTAATTATGCTGACCGTTCACATTCTTTTTGTTGTAGATTCCAACAACAGTGATTTGGAGCTCATTTTCAGGCCTGTCATAAGTTTAAAAGTCGTTTGCAAATTATTTTTCCTATATATAATTCAATTCTCTTTCCAATAGAGACTTGTTCATTAAATTCTTCTTTGGGATGCAAGAGTTATGGCAATTTTGGTGCGGTGTATGTATTTAAATCTGGCGCCATGGGAATTGTACTAAACATCTTCCAAGAGGCACGACATTAGTTTTCTGTAATGTAGTGAGTATTTTACCAAGAGACTATCCTGCTTAAGCTCAGTTTACATCGTCTCCTTCCTCTTCCTCTCAGCTATAGGCATAAAATGTCAATGAAGAGGGTTTTGAAGGATTCCCATTCCACCCTATTCACTTCTTCTCCCCTATTTCCACCATAGTTTTTACACCAAATTTTAGCCTCTCCCTTGAGCAAGTGTGTGGCAAATATGACCTTCTCTTCATTGGGTACTTCTAGATTACGGAAGGTGTTTTCCACAAATTAGGTCCAAGCTTCAGCCTTATCCATCACCTTAGGCTAGTATTCCCCCCAAAAAAGTGTTAGGGTTAAGTTTGATGAAATCTAGAACCGTCACTTCCTTCTTCCTAGATGAACTGGGTTTAGGGGTTCCTTTTAGGGAAATGGTCTCCATGAAGTATAGGACGTCTTTCTTTTGTTATTCCCACCTATCCCTGGTAATTTTTTTGGAATCAGGTTCTTAAGGAGTTTCAGGCTCTTTCCTTTTCTTAGAGGATGATTCTTCAGTAGCCTTACAGTTACAAATCTTTAGAGGCATCCTAAAAATTAGGCAAAATATATTAGATATATAATTTTTTTGTCATATTATATTTCATTATTCTTCTTTACTAGTTATTAATGATCTTAATGTTATGATTTATGGAGGATACCCAAAATCCTTATCATTGGATCCTTAGTACTTCTAAATAGAGTGACTCTTTACCTAACCTTATATCACACAAATGAGAGGGAAATATTTATAAAATAAAGATGAGGGGGAATTTTTAAATAGAAGAGTTGCCCTTAAAGTAGGCGACACTTAGGGTATCATCCAAGTAGACTTATACTACCATATAGGTAGCTTCGTGATTGCCAATCTAAGTGGCTTAGAGATTTTAGCCAGACACATGGCAGATGCTATCCTATACACCTCCACCCTTCATATCCCTAACTGAAGGACTACCCTAGACTCACAATAGGGTGAATGAGGTTTCATGTGACTATGATGTGTGAATATTAGCTCTGATACCAACTATTATGACCCCAATTCCCTTACACTTTCCCTCTCTAATAGGGAGATTAATGAACCATCATTTACTACATTCCATTTTCTTTCCTTAGTGTTTTTAGTGTTCAAGGCAAAAAAGTGACAATATGTATAGATATACATCCAACAAGATTATACAACTACGTGCAAGCAATTAATCATAATTTTATCATTCAGCAAAGATAGTCTTATACTTAGATCCATGTACCTTGAATCTTAGATCTAAATTTCAACAAGCCTAGATTAAGAGAGTAGATCACTCTAAAAGAGAAATAAGATCTAAGTCATTATGGGTTCTCATCATCCCATATTATGGTTGTTGGGTTATTAGGGTTTGATCTCTATTGTAAGTGACTTTCATCTTCCAATAATTAGATCAGGGATGATCATTGACTTTTGTCTTATTTTGGAGTCATAAGATTATATCTCAAAATTAGGGGTTCATCTAAGTAAGGATGCCCATGTGATATAAGAAAGAAACATTTATCTTTAGGGTTTTAGAGTTTTAGATCATTTAGGGTTCCTTTTTGGATTCATCTAATCCAAGTGGTTTCGGGTTAGATCTAGGGTTTTTGAGAGTCATACAAAATTCATAGTAGGTCATTCCTTGATTATGGTTACCAAATAATACATAAAAGTTCAGTATATAGAGAGTAAAGCTCAATATAGTTTCCTTATTCTTTGGAGGATTATCCATAACCTAATTATGGTTACATGATGTGTGAACATCAGGGACTCTATTAGGGTTTAAATGTCCTAAATATCATATTACAAATCATGAATCACCATCATTACACAATATGATGACCTAAATATGATCATTATGCTTTAGGCTAGTATTTTTTAAAAATGAAATGGATTCAGGATCTGAAACTATTTTTATCAGGTTCCACATATTCTTCCAATAAAAACAATATATAGGTTTGCTATTTTCTGATATTCCTAGCATTTTCTAGGATATTCCTAAGATTAATAGATTTTTAAATTAATTAAATGTTTTAGTTTGAGAAATTACCTCGATCAACGGCCGGATCCGACTGGTTCGACGACTCAGATTCATCCAAGATCTTGTGAGACCAACCCTTCCTACTGAGGTGGTGCTCATTGATTAGTTGGCTGAGCTAAGTTGGCTCCACATGATTCACCCTTCCTTCCTTCTTTACTGGCTTGCTCTCAGGTGATGTGGCGACTCAAGAGTGGTCTAGCTCAAGTCAAGGCAATACCACGTAGAACCCTCCTCCCTCTACTACTCTGAGTTCAAGTAGCCGGGAGAGAACTCTTCAGGTGTATCTTGGGCTAGGGCACTCCCTTTGGCCAGATGAGGGTGCAGAGTCCTTTGTAGACCTATCCTGCACTAGACCAACATCATCTGATGATTTGGCTCCCTAAGGAATAGGATGCCACCTGTGAGACCAAATGTGGTCATCAGGGGAGGAGGATGTTTGGGTGAAGAGGGATTCTGGGACCTCAGGTCCTAGCCGGGGAGCTCTACTGAATGATGGACGATGTGATGGTGATGGGGAGTTGGTGGAAAATTCTCTGTAGTAGCAGGTCAATGAAGGTGTCATAGGTTGAAGATGATGGAGGTGGAGAGGAGTGTTTGGGGTCTTTGGAATCAAATTGGTGATCAAGGATGAGTAAAAGGAAGTCGACAGAGCTAATGGTGGGTTTAAATGGGTGTCGGGGAGTGAGGGAAAGGAAGCCCTAATCCACTCACCGCCACTAGGGAGAGCAGCGATGAGGTGGATCTCATTCGCACATATCCAGGGAAGGAGGGGAAACATGTAGAGGTTTGTTGGGTTCAGTTTTGTGAGAGGAGGAATATCTTGCTAGGATTGTGGGATATTATCTCAGATGGGAGTCGAGAGGGTTGACTTGGTTTCTGGCATGTTGGAGGCTTCACTAGATTAGGCAGGAGGTGGACGATGAAGTCAGAGTCATTGGATCCCTACTTGATCAATGATCCATCTCATCAAATTGCTGGGAAAAAGGTCGAGTATGTGAATAGGTTAATAAAGTTGTGTGACACGTTCATGTGTCATATCCAGGTCATTTAAATCCAGACGTAGGAGTTAGGGTTAAATAAATCAAATCATATACATTATTTCCAAGGCTTATATCTTTTAAATAGATTATCCAATCAAAGTGAAATTTTAGGTAGAGGTTCAAGTTATAGTTATCTAGATATGTTGACAAAGTGAGTGTCAAATTCAAAAATTGTCTGCATAAATTTGACTATGTATCATATTACATATAATTCACCCTAATGTGAAATTAGGGTTTGCATTTTATGAAATTGATAATAACTTTTAGTAAAATTAGTTAAGGGGTGTTAAGGGTATTATTAGAAATAAAAAAATTGTAAGAGAGACAAAATATATGAAAAAACTCACTCTATCATAGGATGTGTGAATACTTGAGGGAGTTGGAAATGTACGTCTCTTCCCCAGTGAGCATCTTTGAGGTATGACATGTGTTGAAATTGCTATCTCCTATCTCGAGCATCTCCCTAGAAATCTTCATGGTCATCGAATAAGCATGATAGAAATCCATTCAACTAGTCCTTAATAACATGTCAACCCTAATTTAGTAGGAAGAAGTGAAAGATAGTGTGGTGCGCATACTCAAGAATGTTGACTGTAGTGTAGAACTCACAGTTGAGTTTACAATACGAGTCACATTGTGTAAGCTCAAGGTTTCTGAGGCTGACAGTTGTAAGGTACCTAGCAACCTAGTCTTGGATGTTGAGTGAAATGAGCGTGATGGGATTAGGTACTTTGGGTCGACGAGTTTCCACCTATCTTTGCTAATTTCTTGATGTGTGTCTTTGTATACACAATAATCACTAAGACAAGTCTTAGAGTGTAACCTTCTAACTAGGTTGTAAACTTGCTACGAACAACAAGTCACCTAAGTATAGATAGGTATCGATCTAAGGGATGGTGAAAGGAGCGTTAAAAATCCAAATTGGAATGCTAAAATGAGAAATGAATTTCTGATTTGAGAAATTTTGTTTAAAACTAAGAACAAGAATTAAAGTTTTGAAATAAAGATTAACTACTCAAGAAATAAAGAAACAAATTGAATATGAAGAAAGAGATATTGAGGCTAATGAGTTTTACCACCATAAATGATGTGAAACAAGATCAAAAAAGTCATACAATAAGCAAGATAGAAGAAGGCATGCAAAACATTTGAAAATAATTCACAAAAGACAAACTCAATGTGAACCCATTAGTCATGGAATTCACGGATCTTAGTGCATCATCCTAATAGGGATTTTTCCAATGTCTGATCCAAATCCTCATGTGATTGGTTTAGTCTTTCTAAATCTTAGTTTCCATGGCCACATCAGATAATATTATCTTACGATAAAAATGAGAGATCACTTCGTTAAAATCGGCAATTTTCCAAACCAAAAACCATCTATCTAATGTAATCAATTAAACCTTGATCTAAGTTAGGACATGGCTAAGGGCCTATTTCCCTCGCCTTGGTAGAATCACTACTCATTAGCCATGGAAATTAAAGGTAGAATGAAGAAAGAAGGGGGTAATCCATAGCCTAGTAGAAGAAGTAGAATCCCTTAAGGGGATCCTTATCTAAGGACAATTCAACAACTATCCCTTTTGTTCCTTGATCCAAGAATTACACAGTACATAAAAGAAGAAGAACAATAATCTCAATATTGAAATAAACATTTACTTTATTAAAAACTGAAGAAAGTTACGATACAGGAGTGAAAAACCTACTTACTAAAGAATAAGAGTGTAAAAATCGGAATGCCTTTTCTTTGTGAAGTCCCCCCTTCTTTTATAGGGGAAGTATGGGTGGAAACCCAAGATTCAACACTCTCTAGAAGACTTTTTGTCGATGGTTGAATTTTTTTAGATCTCATCAATAGAGAAAATAGTTGATTGCTTTTGATTATGTTGACCGTTCATATTCTTCTTACTGTAGATTCGAACAACCGTGATTTTGAGCGCATTTTTAGGCCGGTTGTAAGTTTAAAAGTGGTCTGCAAATATATTTTCTTGTAGATATATAGTTCTCTTTCCAATACATACTTTCTCATCAAATTCTTCCTTGGGATGCGAGAGTTATGGAAATTTTAGTGCATGGTATGTATTTAAATATGAAACTACATGAATTGTGCAAAACATGTTTCAAGGGAAATTAGTCATGAAGTGATTAGTCCATTTTTCAACAAAAAAACCAAGTATAATTATAAATCCAAATAAAGAGAGTAACTAAACTAATATTAATTAATTACAAAACTAAGAAAATAAATAACAAAACAATCTTATAATGATATTAAAAGATGTAAATAAAAATGATAAATACACATTTTATCAAAATACCCTAAACTTGAATCTTTGCTTATCATCAAGCAAAAAATTACAAATAAATCCAATTTATACTAGCAAAATGTCTATCCTCACCCTCGTAACATCACTTTATTCCATACCTCTGAATTTGGCCAAGCAACCAAATCTCCTAAAGCCACATAACACAAAATTATATATTCCCCATCAAAACAAATTTCATATCTTGTTTCTAAATCAAGATTTTGTAGAAAAATAGGGTTCATCTGACATCTACTTTGACAGTCTCATTTTTTTCTCTTTTTATGATTGTTTCATAAGAATAGAACGAAGCGGGGTGCAAAAAATGATGATCCCTCCTCTATTTGACTCGAGATATATTTAATTATAGACTTGAGGAAACATTTGTCACAATTACTTTTTCATGTGCTCTTTGGCATCTTTTAATGGTATGTCTATTTCGAGGGGGACAAAACATGTTGTGATTCTAGTGCTTCTTATTTCTCTACTGCTAATCTCACTAGGGCTTCAAGATGTTCCTCTTGTTGAGGAGTGAACTAGGTTTCATAATTAGGTTCATACCCCCGAAAAGTTTTTCCATCCTGATAATGATATTGGCCCTTGTGTCCCTCATATTAATTGTTTCATTGCTCCTTGTAATAGTATTTAAGAGATGGTGGATTCAAATTTTCATTACATCCAACTTGGTAGGAAGAGTCAACATCACAAGGTGTCACCATAAGATGAGGGGACACATTTTGACAATCCAAATTCTTTGATTGGGCTTCTAGCAAAGTAGCTAGCAAGGCTTGGTTGGTTTCTAATTTTACCTATCCTTCTGCTGCCATCTTCTCTAGGGCCCTAAGTCACTCTTTTTTTTAGGATTATATTACATTTCACATATAGGTTCATATTCCCCAAAGTTTTTTTGGTCATATGCCCCCTTAGAATATGGATAAAAGTAGCATGTTTCTTAACGATGGCACTCTAGAATTTGTGTGCTAGAATTAACATCACACCCACTGAGATGGGAAAGCTTGGGAATGTAATAAATACTACCATAATCGGGGAACACGTTGGGCCAAAGTGGAGGTGGTCATCAATCATTCATCATCATCATCATCATCATCAATCATCATCATCAATCATCATCATCATAACCATCATCATCATACATGATGATGGTTATGATGATGATGATTCTGATTATTGATGATGATGATTGATGATGATGATGATGGTTATGATGATGGGGATGGTGATGATGTTGATGATGGTGATGATGATGATGATCATCATCATCAATAATAATAATAATAACAATAATAATAATAATCATCATCATCATCATCATCATCAATAATAATAATAATAATAATAATAAATAATCACCACCACCACCACCACCATCATCATCATCATCTTCATAATAATAATAATAATCATAATCATCATCATCATCATCATCAATCATTATCAATCATCAGAATCATAATCATCATCATCATCATCATCATCATCAATCATGATCATCATGATCATGATCATGATCATGATCATCATCATCATCAATCATCATCTTCATCAATCATCATCACCATCATCATCATACATGATGATGGTGATGATGATGTTTATTGATGATGATGATTAATGATGATAATGATGGTAATGGTGATGATAATGATGATGATGATGATGATGTTGATGATGATGATGATGTTGATGATGATGATGATGAAAATATTGGTGATGATGATGATGATGATGATGATA
Organism: Alisma plantago-aquatica; assembly: GCA_963693085.1. Lineage (NCBI taxonomy): Eukaryota > Viridiplantae > Streptophyta > Magnoliopsida > Alismatales > Alismataceae > Alisma > Alisma plantago-aquatica. The sequence goes on from OY856414.1 coordinate 843,156,743, forward strand.
ATTGTTATGGCGATGATGGTGATTGAAGATAATGATGATATCGTCATCATCACCATCATCGTATTATCATCATCATCAATCATCATCAGCATCAACATCACCATCATCACCATCATCATCATCATCATCACCATTAATCATCAATCATCATCATGTATCAATGTGAGAGGTATCAACATGATTTGGGATAAAGGTTGGATCAGGCTGCTCAAACTGCCCCTCAAATTGTGAGGTTGTTTGGTTTCCCTGAGGAGAGGAAACATAATCATCATCAAACCATTCTAGAAAGTGATTTGTATCCTCCATTGATTGCTTAGTTGAACCATCTGGAGAAAATGAAGGGCTTCCCTAGATGGGCGAGTTTTTATAGAAATTTTTTGGTGAGTCTGGCTGGTTGCTTGTTTAGGAAGGTGAGATAAGTTCCACATAGGATCAATGGGATGGTTTTGATGATTATAATCCTTGTTATTGTACTACAACACTTGTGATTGAGTGAGAACTAAACTGACTCAGTCTTGAAGTCTCCTGCTATGATTAGCAACCTCATTCTGAAGTTGTTGGACTTGAGCTCAAATGCTTTCAAGATTCACCAGTTCTTCCATGTATGGTTCTTGAAGCTATGTTATATCAAGCTATTGTGGTTGGATAACTCCTTGTGCAATAGCTTGAAGCATATTCCTACTGCACTCCACAATCATGGTGACTACTTGGAGCTGATGATCCTACCTTTTGAGTAGCTCTTGAAGTGGATCAACTTGGTCTTGGAGATGAGATGTTAAGGAAGATATGAGTGAATCAATACTTTCTCTCCCTAATGTCACTGCTCTGATTAGTTCTTAAACCCATGGTGAAATGAAGGTCGAGGGTTGATCGAATATCATTGTTGATGGAGTGTCAACACATGATGATGGTGGGGGTAAATATAGTTTGAAGAGTTGAAGTGGATGACTTTCAATTATTTTCCATTAGTCAGGACTGCATAAAAATTCAGAAGGATAGGTGGAGAAGATAACATGCCTTGCTGAATCAAGGTCCAAGATTGAAAAGGTATAAGAAAAAGAAAAAGTATTTCAGTATGTATGAACAACTATGTGCAAAACAAAAAAATAACAATGCATATATGTACAAGTTTATGCTAACAAAAAAAATCTTTAAGCATGTAAATGAGGAAAACCACATCCCCGAGAATGGTGTCAAAAGTTGTTTGGTTCAGATCACGCATCTAGAAAGAGGTCGATTCAGAAGGAACATACTTTAATTTATATACTGAAACCTTCAAAGACCCCTACAACTCAATATGGGGTTGAATTAGATATATAGGGTTGATGGAAGACCCAAGAAACTCTATATGGGGTTGAATTAGATATTTAGGGTTAAAGGAAGGTACATGATGATATTTAATACACCTAATATCTCGTTAATACTAGTTAAGATAATTGATAGTTGATATATGCAAAGAACTAAAATGAGTCTAGAAAAATGATATGAAGCAAAAAAAGTAAAGTAATGAAAATAGAGTCTATCAAATCTGCTAATTAGGAGGAGTTCATGTTTATGTAACCACAATTGGGGCAATTTATGTACCTATTCTCAGACATAAGACACCCTCGAGTACCCTAGAAAACAATTGACATCCAAACATAGAATGTATCATGGTAACTACTCTGCTGGGGGTCAACCCACTCTCTCTCGCACAACATGACTAAAATTTATCATTGTTCTAAAACCTCTCTAAAGGATAGGAACCAACACCTCTCAATATTTTAGATACCCTCTTTGGTCCACAATGTTTGACGATATTAGGAATAGTAGAGAATCTAAATAGAATACAATCCTTAAAAATGATTGTAGAGAGATGAACATGATCATGTTCACCTTGATGCAGTTGTGTTCAGGGCTAGATCTCTCCAACTTGTGTAAAGGATAAATCCTCCCTTGGACATCCTCCTTTTAGATTTCAATCCAAACTACCTTCTCTACTTGTTTCTACAATCAATCTTGATAGAAATGAAGGTTCAAGCAAAAAAGAGATCAAAAAAACCAACAATCATGACCAGAAAGAGAAGATAGAATAGAAAACTCACTATATATGAAATAAGACTACTTGCTTGAGGTAAAAGTACATAAACATTCCCAAAATGAGCTACTTAGCAAAGAAGGAGATCTACACCGAACAAAGATGAAAGACCATCATTTGTACAGAAACAAAGGAGAAAAGTAGAAGAAATAGGTAGAAGAAGAGATTTTTCCCATGGAATCGAGGTTTCTCTTGACCCCTAGACTCCAATAGGGTTGGATCTCATCCTTGGGGTCATCCTTATTGATCTACTTGACTCCTTATCCTCCTTCCTCCTTGATTATGCCCCAAACAAAAGATTTGATTGATTTATGGAAGTGGAAGATGGTTGGGAATGGTTAGAAAGAGGGTGAATGATGGTGAAAATGGATGGACATAGGTAGGAGTTAATGGAAAATGATGGTGGATGAATGCAAACTGATGAGTTGAGTGTAGGATGAGCTCTTTCATCACTCTATGAAAAGGTTATAGATGTAGAATTGTGCATAACCAAAGTTCAAAACCTCTTGAACTTTGGAACCCTTTGCTAGATAGCAAGGGCTGGGAATTTATAGGGACAGGTAAAGTGCATACGTTAAGTGGGGCTGAATCTGACTAGGTTTGACCCTTGGGTCTACAGAAATGGGTTGAAGATGACCATAATAATATGCGCCTTTGGTTGATGCCCTTAGAAGATACCATATAAGATAAGATTTCAGAAGGTGAACCATGAGAAGGCAAACCATTAGATGTTGGTCATCAATTGTCTTTTGAAGGAAATGGCTCAACTTGACTGGGTATGAGTGAACCTAACCGAATTTATACCTTCAAAAGGTGGTCATGGAAGTGTTCTTATGAGTAAATGCTGGACTTTTTTTGTGACCTTCAAAACAATCAGAAGATGAATCATTAGAAGGAACCAACAAAAGACACCAATAGAAGATAGAACTTTGGGAGTATCCTTCGGTGGGTCCCATCAAAAGACACTACCGAAAGACACTATCATAAGTTGTCTCCTAAATGAAAAGAGTCGATGGAGATCTGATGTGGACTGCTATAAAAAGTTAGAGGTTGAACCCGACCGAATTCCTTGGGCAAAATTTAGACTACCAATGTTTTCTTAAATTTGGTGCTTGCAAGTCTCAAAATTGGCTAGTTGAGAAAATTTATCTTCAAAAGATATGAATTACAAAAGGATAAGTATCAAGAGTTATTCTGGGCATATTTAAGTCTATGAAAACATAAAACTATGTATAGATACTTATTATAAATGCCTAAATTCAACTACCCCACTTGCTTGTTCTCAAGCAAGGTGCTCAAAAAACAAAAAGATAACATCCAAAATATAGCTAGGATGTAAATGATAAGGCTAAGAAAAATAGTTTAAAATAGTAATTCTCCCGATCTTTGTTATTTCAGAACAAACACCCACCATTCAAACAAAAATTGGTAAAGTAAGATCAAAGAGCATCCATGCAAGTTTAAGCAAATTCCTGCAACCTGACAAAACCAATGGGGGCTTGAATTATAATTTTTTAGCATTAAAGCATTGTCACAAAGATAATCAGGCAGTAAATAGAGGCAAAATGTGTTGTTATCATCTATTCAAGAAGACCAATTAGGAACAACACACATCTCACTGTTCGGGTCCAAAGAAGCAACTACAAGAAACAAACTCTAATGACTTCTTGGGATCCCAATCTATGTTAGTTTGGTCAGTGAGACCAACTCCTCGTATTGTGCCCAGAGCAACCCTTCTATTGGGATGATCTCATCGGTCTCCTAAAGTTTCTTAAGGACTCTATAATGAGCTTTCGGGGTGGTACTACTAGTGACAACATACCTACATTCACGAGTGTAGTCATACACCAACTGGACACCATTCTCAACTCTCCTAATAGAGAAAACAAGTGCTCATATTTTTATTCACACTCAAACTTTTATTCTCTACATTCTAATTTATAGGCCTGGGTGAAAAGAATTTTGAATATTTTGGGCATTTTAGGACATCCAAGCCTCTTTTGAACATTTTGTTTTCATTTTTTGACTCAATCTAAGGTGAGAGGGCGTGAAGACCATTAAAGGAAAATATGCCAACTGGATTATAGCTCAAAAACACATCATTACCCACTTGATACTTGCATGAAAAGTATTATTTGATTCAAGGATCCTTAGAGTAGAGGCAAGTCCGCTAATAATGCCACTTGGAGTTTTAATTAAAATCAAACTCTTTTCAATGGTGCCAAATATGTTTTTTTCCATTCACAACATAGATCAAGAGAACTATGTTTTAGACTATGGAGAAGAGGCATAATCTTAGGTTGATTTCCAAACTTAAGGAATTAGTGAATAAGATAGTTACGTGATAGATCAAGTAGTTTAAGATGAAAATTGTGCATTTAGGCATAAATATAAGAATTTAGCTACTACATTCATGTAGTTCTCTAAATAGAAAAATGATAACAACTAAACGAAAAATTCAAGAGACGTGGAAGATAAAAATGCATGCATAAAAGGTAGATATGAGGGAAGCAGAAAGTGGAAAAAATAGAGGTGGTACATCCTACCACCCCATGCTTAAAAAATTTCTTATCCTTGAGAAATTATTGAACTACAAATGGTAGGGGCCCCAACTACTATGCATAATCATAGGTGTTAAAACCACTCTACATGGCATTGAGTTCTTTGTTGTTTCCTGGTTATTTCTCACTATCAGGGTCCGTTTATGGTTGATGCTGAATTGGTTGAGAGAAGCCTTGGAGCGAATGATGAAATGGTTGTTGGAAGGTCGATGGTGGTGGTGGTGGGAAGACTAAGTCAAGCCTCTGTCTGAATATTGCACATCATGCTTCACCACATCGAAACTGTGCCCCAAATCTTCATGGAAACTCGTGAGGCTATGATGAATGCCCATCAAAATCTTCTTAGTGGTTCCCCATGTCAAAGTGTGGAGAATTTTGCTCAGGCTGATGAGGCTATTGGTAGGAAGAAGTAGGAACCTCAATATGGGGCACTTCCTGATGTGGATTGTGTGGAAGGTTGCCCCAATGTTCTACTCTAGAGTAGCCTCCTAAAATAATGTCATCTTCGATGTCAAATAATAGGAACTTGTAGTGTTGTGTGACTAACGTATGTTTCCTAGACCATCTAGGAGAGAAGACTCCATGAGCAATGCCTGACATGCAAATCATGCATTTCCAAATAGTAAACTCTTTTGCCTATTCTAACCAAATATGTAGAGAAACCCTTTGTTGTATGCCTTGATCACCACAACATACATGATGTAGTCTTAGTCCAACTTAAACCACCTAGATATGCCCTCAATGAGGGAAAATTGGTCATTTCTGACCCCAAGATGATGCACAACAAAATTGATCCTGCCCCCCATCAACATGAAGTTGCATTCCATTATGAAAAGAGTTGTGAAAGAAAAGAAATTATGAGGTTCATCACATTCAACTTCCTCCCTATCACAAAACACCATAGAATGAAGTGGTCATCCTTGTCGAGTGCCCCCTGACTGTCCTACTTCTCCAGGACATTGTTCATGATCACCCGATGCAGATAGCAAATTGTCAGGTTGTGGATGTGTGAAGACTTGGAGGATCTAGAAATGTATATGTATTCCCTAGTGAGCATCTTATAGGCATGATGGGTGTTGAAATCACTATCTCTTATCTCGAGCCTCCCCCTAGATATTTCCATGTAGTCATCGATGGAGTGTGCTAGCCATCCATTTAGTTGGTCCTCATTAACATGCTAGTCCTTATTTAGTAGGTGCAAGCAAAGGATCATGTGGCAGGTATCCTCAGGAAAGTCGAGTGTAGCATATAATTCATAAGTGAGTCTATTATATGTTTTGTACTTTGTATAGGAATGAATGTTGAGGACGAAAAGTGTAAGGTACCTATCGACCAGATCCTGGATACTGAATGAGATGAGGGTGACATATTCAATGTACTTTCAGTCAATGAGTTTCCACCTATCATTGCTTAATGCTTCAAATTGTTGCTTCTATTTCTTATTATGTAATTGAGGATTAGGAAGGAATCTCTAGGCAACAATAATGGGGGTGAAGTGTGCCTTTGCGATCGAGGCAGAATCATTGGATGAAATCAATCAATTAGAGAGGTTGTTTTTATCTATAGAACCACATTTTTGATCTCCTACTGATGATGCTCAATGCGGTGCCCCTCTAGATGGGTTGGCATGGTATCCTACCATCATATGTAATCCTGATTCGTTGCACGACCATGACCACATCTTTCTAGAAACTTCCTCAATTCCATTCCACTCTCCACTAAAGGTGTTAATGGGTGTAGTGGAGACATGCCTGTAGTCAGGGTCTGATTCGTGTGACCCAAATCGTGCTAAAGATGAGCACATGGTCTCTTCCTCATATGTTGAGTTTGTGGTTCATGTGACATGTGGTAGATAGTGTCTTCCATGTCTTACCGCTGAGGAAGTACACCATTCCCCCTTCTTCCTTGCAATTGTCCTTTTCAATGTTTTAAGACTGCTCTTCATTTCTTTCATGTTTCCAACATGGTGGAGGAACTATGGAGAGGGACTTGAACTCAATCATAATGGGTCAGATTTGGTTGGGTTGATGGGACTAAACTCTACCATGTTGGGTTGAATTCGGTCTGTCTAGTGGTGAAGATGAAGAACCTACCAGGTTTGCACCCGAGTGGACCCGATTGAACTTGGTCAGGTTCAAGGAGCGGCAGCATGGCAAGTTTGTACTTGGTTGTACTGCAGGTGGTGGCATTGTGTGGTCATCATATAGTGGCATTGTGATGGGGGTGGTAGCTCAATGTGGCATGCCTTCATGCATCATGTGGCTTGTGGAAAAGTGGTGTGTGCAAAATTGTGGAGTGGTGAAATAGTGGATCGACACAACGGTTAGGTGATGTTAATAGGCTTGCACCTAATTTTGTAGAATTTGGCTCTATTGATGGTGTGTGTTTCAATGCGATATAGAAGTGGTTGTGGATGGTTGCGGTGATTGTGCAGCAGACCATGGTGATGACGGTGCACAACATTGTTGATCTTTGAAGTTGGGCATCAGTGTGGTGTGAAGACTGAAATTCTTTATGTACACTAGTTGAATGGTCAATTGGTAGTTGCTAGAGGCTGCGGACAAAGCAGTTGATGCTCCCAGTGGTGATAGAGTAGTGCAGATGTGAATCGGTGGTTGTAGTGCTACTGGTGAGAAGGGTGGTGGGTGGGATCTAATGGGTGGCTGAGGTTAGAGCACACTAGGGTAATTTAAAGAAGGTTCTCGACCACAAGAAGGGAGAATATTGATTTGGTGTTATATTTGGTCGCACTTCTATTCTATTTATAAGTACATGGCTTACTCTAAAAGCTGAATCTGACAGAGTTAGATTGATCCTTATGAGGTTCTCCTAGTGATATTTTTTGTGAAAAGATTCTAGTCAAAAGTTGGTTGAAATTTGGTCATCTAACAACTACAAACTAACAACTATAGTCTGACACCTATTAGCGACTAACATGTCAAACTAACAGTATGACTAATCGTCCATCTAACAAATTGACCGAGTGATAAAAAAGATGCAGGAAAGTACGGACAAAAAACAAAAGGTTAACCTCGACCGGGCCCAATTGAATTTGGTTGGGTTCAACTAGTGAAAATTTGACTCAAAATTGTTGTCACAATGGAAGTGTAACATGTTTCAGAAAGTGGGAAAAGTACATCATGGGAACTCGAGAGAAGTGGTCAAAGGGGTCAAAAGAAAAAGATTCATTGTCAATATGTCAGGAGATGGGGGTACAAAATGATTCCTTTGGATTCAGTCAGATGTGAGATCAGGTTCACCCATGTGGAGTCGAGTTCGATGACATACAACAAAATTCAATCGTACATTTGGTAGAATTTGATCTAGAAAATAATGAAAATCTTTGATTTAAACATCAAAAAAATAAAACTTGATGTTCGCTACTGAAAAACATATAAAGTTAATCCCTATTCAAAAAGTTGGATCAAAACAACATGATAGAAATGGATGAATGCAATATAGTAAATAATATCTAGATGACGCACAAAAGTGAAAATTAAGCAGTTAGAGGGAATATAAAACTGAAGCTAAAATTTCAAAAATGACTTTTCTTATGGAAATCTAAGAAAGAAAAATTTATGTAGGGAAGAGGGTGTGGCCGCCCCACAGTCCCTACACTCAAATCCCAAATTCATAGTTTTGGGTTCTGGGTTACCTGTGTATTGTCGGTGACAATTGTCTTTAGAAATAGAAGACATGCATTTTAAATTTGATGTAGTGAGTTGTTGTCTCATGACTCGGTGGACTCATCCTAGTGCTAAAATAATTTTTAACCACACATAGGTTAAGTCCTCATTATTAAGTGGATCAGGCTCTTCTAGATGTAAGTATCTAGATGCATACTCCCAGACATATCGACGAATGAAGACATGGATGCTTCCATCTCTAAATTCCAGGGTGGATGATATGAAAATTCAACTGTGAAAATTTGAAACCCCCAATAAATGTTCAAACATGAAGTGATTCTAGATAAATCCAATGGCAGTCCAACAACCTCAAGCTTATCATTTTCTATGGGATTTAGGTCACCTTCATGTTTTGCTTCCATGTTGTATTGAATCATCCATCCTGCTCTTTCAATGCTTACTGATTCTTGTAACATAATAGTAGCAAACATCAACTCATGCTGCTCTAGTTCATTGTCATAAATATATTCACTTCCCCAGATTGAACAGTTCTTGTCATCCTCCTCAAACAAATTATTTGAAACCATAATAGGCATGTAGGTTGAAACAATGTGGCAAGTCTCAATGTGAGAGGTATCATCTTGGTTTGGGATAAAGGTTGGCTCAGACTACTCAAACCACCCCTCAAATTGTGAGGTTGTTTGGTTGTACAAAGGAGAGAAAAAGTAATCATCATCAAACCATCATCATAGGTGATGTGTATCCTCTATTGGTAGCTCAACTGAATCATCTGGATAAAATGAAGGGCTTCCATGTATGGGTCAGTCTTCATAGAAAAATCTGTGTCAGTCTAGCGACTTCCCCAAATTGGAAAGTGAGATAAGTTCCATAATGGGTTCAATGGTATGGTTTTGATGATTTTGATCCACGTTTTTGCACTCCAACACTTGCAATTCAGTGAGAACTAAATTAACTAGGTCTTGAAGGCTCATGCTATGGTTAGTGGCCTCATCTTGATGTTTTTGGACTTGAGCTGAAATTGTTTCAAGATATGTCATGTACAGTTCTTGAAGCTCTGATGTATCAAGCAACTGTTCTTGTATAACTCCTTATTCAATTGCTTGAAGCATATTCCTACTACAGTCTGCAATCTTGATGGTTACTTGGAGTTGATAATCATGCCTTTCTCGTAGCTCTTGAAGCGGATCAACTTGGTCTTGGAAATGAGGTGCTCAAGAAGATATGAGCACATCAATACTTTCTCTCCCTAACACCACTGCTTTGATCAGTTCTTGATCCCACGGTAAGTGGAGTTTGAAGGTTGATCGGCTATCTCCATTTTTGTAGTGTTAAATCGTGACAAAGATGGGGGTGAATATAGATTGAATAGTTGAAGTGCACAAATTTTAATCATTTACTAGTAGTCGGGACTATAGAAAAAATTGGGAGGATAGGTGGACAAGATAACCTGCCTTGCTGAAGCAAGATGCATGGCTGAAAAGGTATAAGAAAAAGGAAAAGTATATCAATATATATGAACAAGTATTTGCAAAACAAAAGAAGAACTATGAATATATGTACAAGCATACACTGAGAAAAAAAATATTTATTTGTATAAACATGGAAAACCATGTCCCCGACAACAACATCAAAAGTTGATCAGTTTGAATCGCATGTCTGAAAAGAGGCAGACCCAAAAAACTCACACTATAAATTTATAGCATGAAACCTTCAAAGGCCTCACAACTATATATTGAATCGAAGTAGATATATGGGGTCAAACACAAGGATGTGGAGATGCTTGGGAGACCTAAGATCCCATTCTTATGTTAGTCAAGAAAAATCTATAGTTTAGGTATGCAAAGAACTAGAATGAGTCTAGTAAAATGATATGAAACAAAACAAAGTAAAGAAAATAGAGTTAGTCAAATCTACCAATCAAGAGAAGGAGTTACTGGTGATGTAACATAATTTGGAAAATATACACAATCATTCTCGTCTGTAGACAACCCTTAAACACTCTAGCAAACAAATTACATCCAAACATAGCATGTGTCGTGGTAAATTCTCGTGTTGGGTTCATGCCACTCGCTCTAATGTATCTTGACTAAAACACATCAATGATCTAAAATCTCTATCTAGGATAATAGTTCAGCACTCTTTAATAATTAGGATACCCTCTGAGGTCCAGAATATTTGAGGACGTTAGGAACAATAGAGAATCTAAAAAGAACATAACCCTTGAATATTGTCACATAGTTATGAACTCAACTATCTTCGAGGGAATGTGACCGAGTTCATCTGGATGTAGATGCATTCAGGTTTTAGGGTCCGACCTATCTGAATTTTGTTCTAGATAGATCCTCCCTTTGACATCCTCCTTTCATATTTCAATCCAAACTACCCAATATACCTGTTTCTACAACAAATCTCTCTATCTTGGTAGAAATGGAGGTTTAAGCAAGAAAGAGATCAATCAAACAATCAATTATAACTAGAAGGAGAACCATAGAATATAAAACACACTAGATCTGGAATAAGACTATTTGCTTAAGGTGAAAGTATATAAACATGCCTAAAGCAGGCTACATAGCCAAGAAGGAGCTCAAGTTGCCATGGACAAACATAGTTGGCATTGAAAAAAGATGGAAGAATATCATTAGTATAAAAATTAAGGATAAAAGTAGAAGAAAGAGGTACAAGAAGAGATTTATCCCATGGATGTGCATATTCTCTTACCCCTAGCATCCGGAAGGGCTAGATCCCATACTTGGGTTCATCCTCCATGATATTTTGGACTCGTTTTCCTCATTTCTACTTGATTCCACACCAAACAACATCTTTGATGAATGTATGGAGGTGGAAGATGGTTTGAAATGGTTGGAAAGTGGGTGAATGATAGTGGAAATGGTTGTATAGAGGTAGGAGATGATGGAAGATGATGGTGGGTGAAGGAAAGTTGATGGGTTGGGTGTAGGATAAGATCTTTCATCCCTCTCAGATATTGGAGCCCTAGGATGGAGCTATGGGAACCAAAGATTAGAAATGTGAAAGCGTGTAAAACCAAAGTTTGGAACCTCTATAACTTTGGAACTATTTTCTAGGTAGGAAGGGGAAGGTATTTATAGGAATAGGCAGAACATATATGTTAAGTGGGTTTGAATTCCATTGATTCAGCTGAACCCAACCAAGTTTGACTCTTCCTTTTGTACAAATGGATTCAATATCACCATCAAATGATGATATTTCACTTGGGTCCCTTGGAAGGCAACACCAAAAGATAAGCCTTCAGAAGGTGAACCATCAAAAGAAAAGCCATCAGGAGGGAAACCATAAGTTGGAAAACCATCAGATGTTGGTATTCAACTATCTTCCAAATGGAAAGGTTGAACCTGACTGAGTTTGTACCCTTAGAGGTTTGTTGTGGAGGCATTCCTATGACTAACTGCTTGCCTTCCTTTGTATCCTTTGAAATATACCATCAGAAGACGAACCATCAGAAGGCACCATCATGAGAGAAACCTTTGGGATTATCGTTCACTTGGTGCCATTAGAAGACACTATTGAAAGTTGTCCCCTAAATGAAAAGATTCAATTGAGCACTGACATGTACTGCTGTAAAAGTTAGAGGATGAAACTGATTGGGTTCGGGTGAACTCAACCGAATTCATTTAGAAAATATGGAGGATTGATGTTATCTTAAGTTTGGTGTCCACAATTTTTGAAATTGTCTAGTTGGGAAACTTTATCTTACAAAGATATACATTATGAACAAATAAGTATCTAGAGTTATTTTGGGCACATTTAAGGATATGATGCAATGAAACTACAAATAAAGACTTAATATAAATGCTAATTTAAGTGTTATCATGTGGGTACCTAAGACACCTACTCATGTAAAGGTCCAACAAACCATAGTTTCTCTTCCCTAGTGGTAGTCCAGTCCAAAGCACATGAGTTAACAAAAACACTAGTAGTGGCTCACACCATCTCAGTAGAAGTTCCTCCATCTATTGGTCACTACCCTATATAAAGGCCTCAAAATTCCTTCTTGCTTCATTGACAATGGTATGCCTCAACACATGCCCCCTCCAGACACTTAATACTCTAGGAAGGTATCCTTCAGACGAGAATCATAGAACAAAGAAATCCACTTCTTTTGATAGTGTAAAAAATTGATGCCTTATGAGAGATCATCCTCAAGATACAAGTTGGGTCACATACTTTATCAATTTTATTTGAATTAATGGAATTGAGTCATTCCTTGAAATTTCTCTTAAAAAGCAAGTCGATTCTCTGGCATTGGGTAGTTCCCTCAACATTGCATTTCAAAATCAAGTATTGACTGGTACATTCCATCATCACAATACATATTGACATTCCATGCATCATAATAGCTTGCATTGAAATAGTCAACCTCCATCTTTGGTTTGAGATACTATGCATCGTAGATGTTGCCTATGTAACACTACAAAGAAGATGAGCACACCATCTCTTGTATGATCGTACACTATTCACTACACATTATGGGAAATTCATATTTATCCAGAACAGGGTCTGGGAGATAGACAACAAGGATGTACAAAGATTGTTCAGATTAAGCAAATATGAAAGGGACTGGGCCTAGGATTCCATGTCCCATCAATATGCATGAGCTCAAAATAATAGGTGGACATGGTATTGTAAGCTTGAAACATTGTGTCCCACTACAATCGACTTGTCCAGGATAGGATATTTCAATTGTCTTTCAGTGACCATTATTTGAAGAGAGAAGTTGAAAGAATTCAACTGGGTAAAGAGCATCAACTTAGAGTATTGTATTGAATAGACATCAACCCCAAGCATAGGGATTTTGTCCATGTAATTTCATTATAAAAGAAGAAGGCATGACATCACCAAAGCTATTATAGCAATGATAATTCCATACCTCGTGCATGAGGTCAATGAAGATGATCAAGATCATAGCCCCTGGATTGCATCCAAAATTGTAGAGATCACCCTCATTGGTAAAGATACAGAAGATATCCACACCACCCAAAATAACCAATAGTTTGAGTACATGATCATTCTTGTAAATGAGGAAGCAAGAAAGTTCAAATACCACCCCTACATTTGACCAACCATGCTCAGGAGACACGAAACACTGAGACAAAGGGAAAATAATGAAGATTGTTATGTTGATCATGTTGTCGAGGTGAATATCACTGATCTAACACCTACTGAAATGGACTCATAATCTAGAATATACAATAGTGGTCCACTTTGGATCGTTCTTGATTGGACATGTCAAAACAAATCAAAGAGTAGTGTTCACAAGGATGTGGAGGAATACATTGGTGTTACGGGGGATGACTACTATGACACCTATGCAATATTAAACGAGGGATTAAGCACCATATGTGAAGCTATGTGGCACCCACAATCCCTCTTTCACCCCATTTAGAACACAAATGATGTCCACATTTGGTGTGAGGAGGATTTCAATATCTTGAGATGAGGTCACATCTCATACCCAAAAAAAGGTTGATTAGAGAATTGAAATCAAGATGTGGTGGAGAACCCAGAGATGCTCTACAACCATGTTGCACTACATACATGGTGTCTTCAATTAATTCCCAAAAAACTATGAAATTCATAAAATCCCAAATAATACAAAGTTCAAAAACATTTACAATAGTACAAGACAAAGTGGGTCTCTAGGATTTTGTTGAGTGCTTCACTGAAGTAGCATAAGTCTACAATGACGAAGACACTAAATTTCAAGATCACCCCATCCTATAATATGTGGCAAAGGAGCATCTACCTTCTTATGTTGAAGACAATATAGAGACTCTTAATCTCAACTCAAGTCCTGAGCTATGAAAACTCAAAATTGGGGTGTGTCTACCTCAGATTATCAAGGACTAATTAATAGATCTTTTATGATTCAACATTCATGTGTTTGCATAGATCTACTCATATTTTCCTAGAGTAGACAAAAATATCATATTCCATTGACTCCCTATCCTCCCAGGCATCTTCTGTACCTAACAAAAAACTAGTTGACTGTGATCCAAATGGATCCTCAACATTAGAGAGGGAGTTCATAATCAGTACACTAATGGTTAATTAGATCCAATTCGGTACCCTACATGTCTTGCCAACATCATACTTATATCAATTTAGAACAACAAGCTACGAATCTTCAAGTTCAAAATTTCAATAAGGCGTCTCCTAAAGATGATTTGCCTCTTACACACATCAATGTGTTGTCTGATAACATTATTCTACTTTTGGGTCATGTCATTTGGTCTCAAAATAGTAGAGGTACATACCAAGGAGTGATGGTCACTCTATTTCATGACATGATGCATAAAGGGTAGAAATCTACTTGAACGACATGATATCCACATATAAATGTATAAGAGGATCTCATCACCAATATCAAAAAAATCTTTAAACAACTATGAAAATTCTCATTGTGCTTAAATCCAACAAAGGGCACCTTTGCATGTTTACATCTTGTAACTCACTAGGGTACATTGTCATTTATAGAGGAAGAGAGGCCGATCCCATGAGGGCTCAAGTAATTCAGGAGTGGCCTCACTTAGACTAAAATGGAGGTATGAGGCCTCCTTGGTGACCTACAATACATCAACTGCTTCATCACCAAGATCACACCCATATGTAAACATATCTTCAACATACTCAAGTAGAATTTTGAATCCAAATGGAGTGAATAGTGTGAGAAGGCACTCTAGAAACTTAAAGATTATCTCACTAATCTGAGAATCAAACTAGTAGTTCAAGGATATCCTCTAACCCTTCACTTATTAGTATACAAAGCATCAAGGGGAGGAGTCTTAAGTCAATCAATGAAACATGGAGAGCAAGATATCTATTATTACTTGTTGAAATTCAACAATGTCAAAGACCGCTGTACCAAATTGAAAAATATTGTTTGTCCTTGATTCATACAACAAGGAAGATGTGACACTATCATATTCGTTACAATTTATTACAAAAACATGACTTTGTCCATTACTTGTGTGATCAACATACCCTCACTATACGGTGTGACAAGTGGAAAGTAATGTAATCAGAATTCAACATCACATATCTACCAATGAAGGTGACAAAGAGAAAATGATGGCCAATCAACTAGTATATTTCTCACTTCATGAAGAGATAACACACAAGTATGAATTCCCAAATTCAGACATTGAAATGATGATCTCTCTGGATGTCATTAACCCTCCAAATCCTAACTTGTGGTTGCTATTCTTTGAAGGGACGGTCAATCACAAAGCAATCAGGATAGTAGTAGTCTTTCAAGAACCACGCGGATGACAAATGCATGTAGCCATATGACTGAAATTCAACACCACCAACAATGTGACCAAGTACTAATACAACATCTTAGGATTCTGGATTGCCAAAAAAAGGAGAACTTCATCTCCATGTTTATGGTGATTCTCTCTGTGTTGTATCTCAAGTTCAGAACAATTAGAAGACTTATCATTAGAATTTGGTCCCTTAAAAAGAATGCATGTGTTCTCTTACTTGATATTTTGAGCATATTCCCTTCATTTCATTAGAAAAGATAAGAACAAATTCACCCATTCTTTGTCTACCATCTCTTCTTGGATCAACATCCAATCGGACTAGAGCTTCTCTTTTGAAATCAATGATTTTCATCACTTACATATAGTACACCGGACATCACAATATTGCATCAATGAGCTGGGAGATATTCATAAACAATCATAGTAGGGTTATATTAACATTAAGAACATTCCTATATTACATCAACATGCAAGGAATCTAGATTTGATTAATCCTGATCATATTCATAATGTACATGTTTAGCTTAAGAAAGTATCAACCATGTGGCTATGATAACCACCAATTAACACATTAAGGTTATGATCATATTAAGGAGATTATTCCATCATCATGCCATCATATAATAAGGTTAAATATGAACATTCCATACCCTTATAATGTATGGATCCACACATAACTCAAGTTGTAACCATCAAGTTATAGCATACTAGTGTTCAACCACAAAAGAGAGTACTCCATGATTCTATTCATCATTGAAGGGGTTGTTCATAATCAATTATCATCACTTGGTTATATTAGGGCTAAGTATAATGAAATATACTTCATCATGGTTTCCTATTAACTCATTATATTTATTATCAATTCTAATCATATGAGGTAAAAGGTAAGACTATATTATTAAGGTAAACCTTCATTAGGTTTCAACATCACTCAAACCGTACAAACTTACCATTAGCATCATCCCAAAACATTGGATTGTTGAGAAGGTAATACTATTGGTTCTTTACATAAGTAAACACCTTGGATAAACCACCTATGGAGTCATTGAGTTGTTCTCTAGAAAGATTCACCAATTAAATCTAGACATCCCTTGATTAACAAAATAAAAAGTTCTATTGAGAGTAGGGTAAAACCCACAAGCGATTGTCTGTGTAAAATAAGCCGTCAATAAATGAACTTCTTAAGTTGATCTCATAAAGGAAACCATATAAATTTATTTATCAGGACCAACATATTACATTAGGCATCATTCCAATTTATTGGATGAAGAATCATTAGATCTTAACCATTGGGTCAAGTTCATATTAAAACCATCAATTGGAGTATAGATCCAACCATTGCATCAAATGACCCAAGAAACCATTGGTTTAAGGCTTAATTAATGCTTCAAATACATGCTTAACTCACCACAGGTTGTGGAGACCTGATCCATCATTAGTAGTGACCATTAAGTTACCATAGATTGTTAGATCAGCACTATATTCATGAATTATCATCGGATATCAAGCTAATGTCACCATTGATTGATAGCATCATTAGGGTAATTAGTTGTTGATCATTAAGATTCTAATTAGGCCAAAACCAAACCTAAGGGTGAAAGTAATTTGACACCCTAGGTCACCACCATCAGTTGTCATGAAGACAACACCATCGGTTGTTGCAATGGTACCACCATTGGGTCATGTGGTTATAGAAGAAATAAGCTTTAAACCCATAAATTGACCATTGGTTGATGGGTGCTTAGCACCAACGATTGTCAAACCAACCTGATCCAAGGAATCTTATATCTTAGGAGGAATTTACACATGGTTACAAGCTCATCTAGAACTGAATTCAGAATAAGTAACATCATAAAAACTGAAATCCAAGTCAGACATAGCTTTTTAGCGCATGGATCGCCATTTTAAAACAAGAACATGAGCTAGCAATCTTATGGTAAGAAATAAATGTGAAGGAAGTTATAAAAATTGCCTCTAATCAGAATATAAAATATAAAATAGAAGAAAACTTGAGCAGATAGGGTAGAAAATACAAGCATAAGCTCTGAACTCATCCGTCTAACACCTTTCTCCATCAAAGAAGCTAACCCTAAGCATAAGGAGCAAGAAAGGTAGGGTTTTAGAGCTTTAGAGCAACTTATACCATGTAACAATAAAGTTTCAACCTGGAGGAAGGTATAAGGAAGGAGAAGATCAAGAAAAATGGAGAAAAAAGGAAGAAAACAACTTGCCTTGGTCAAAATGCCTAGAAAATGACCTTGGAAACCCTAGGTAGGGCTAGATGGAGCTCAAGGAGACCTTCTTCTCCAAAAAGCAGTTATCTTATACCTTAGAGAAGTTGGTTCTATAGAAAAAAAGAGTAGAGTCGTTTCTCCAGGTTATAGGACAGAGAAAGCAAGTAGAGTTTCATACTTGGTCAAGGAAGAGGTAAATATAGCCCATGGATAAGGATGGAAGCAAGCATGAGGTGTACAAGTAGCTTCCCCATGTGTCTATGGCCTTAAACTATTAAGGATATACAAGCATCCACATAAGAAGCTGACCCACCATCCATGGATACATGCTTAGTCCTCATTAATTGATTTTGCAAGCAAAGCAAATAAACCATTTACTTGATAGCTCCTAAAGGTAGCTCATCCATAAAGGGGTAAACCCTAAAATACCCTTGAGGAAAAAAACCTCCAAACCAAGGTTCAACTAGGCACCCCATGGCTCAAAAAGCTCAATAATGATGAGACAACATATAAAGAACATAATGCAAGTGATAAATTGCAAGAAAAACCTCCCAATTGGGTAAATTGTGGAAAAGTCCAAAATTTACATAAAATTGTATAACTTGTACAAACATTGTTTAAATTGGACCAAACTTAAAACTCAAGCTTGTATTATGATTCAAAATTATATAACAAGGTTATATTGTAGTTTTAAGAATTAAATTATGATAATTAAGTATGGTCAACACTTTTAGCATGGTCAGGGGTCTCTCAACTAGACTCTCCTTTTGTGTGTTGATAAGACAGAGGTAGAAGCCCTCATGAAGGAAATCCATGAAGGATTATGTCTCATGCATGTAAGCACTATCATGCTAGAAAAGAAACTTCAATATTTTGGGAACTTCTAGAACGCCATGGAAATATATTTTTGCCAATATGTTGGAAAATGTTAGATATGCAAAATCCATGATGATTATCTCCATGCGCCTGCTGACTAGATATCCAAGATGATCACAAAAAATTACTATCAAAATATAAATGGGAATTGCTTCATATTAGTCACAATAGACTACATTAAAAAAGAGGAGGAAACCATATAAATCTGTAATGCTTCGGCTCAACAAGTAATCAAATCCCTCAAGAATAATATTATAAGTTAGGACAAGAGACCGCATGAAATTGGCTCCAACAATGGAAAAATTTCATAGCCACGACCAAAGAAAATCTTACCTATTTAGGGATCAAGCACCACCAGACATCATTTAACTGATCTCAAATGAATGAAGTTGTGGAAGATGCCAACAAAAATCTGATAAAAATTCTTAAGAAGACTATTAGCTCCTATGGCAACTGGCATGAACATCTTTCTATGGCTCTTCGGGCATGTCGAACTTCTATTAGAATGTCCATAGGAGTTATTCCATATTCACTTGTGCATTGATTGGAGGAAGTCCTATTGTCCGAGGTGTACTACAAGAAGTAGATATTACCAAGGTGGAAAGGGTTAAAGATCTAGTCTATAACAAGATCGTTTCTTCATGAAAATGTTATCAAGTAAGAAAAATTGGGCATTCAATAAGAAGGCTTCTCTCTGCTATTTTTGAAAAGGTGATCGATCTAGTGCTCTATGTCATCCATAATGCTAATTCTATGGACAAGTTCAATCCTAATTGGCAAGATCCTTATATCAAGCATGGCATCTACAATTTGGACGACCTGTGTAAAAGACATGGATGCAGATATTCATCTTCATATCACAAATGCCAACCTCCAAGTGATATTATTGTTGAAAAACAAGCTTCAATGACTAAAATCCCTAGCAAAGAGCTATGCAAGGGGAAAACAACTCCTACTCCATTAATATAAACATAAAAATATACTCAAGTACCTCAAGGAGTTTCCCATGCCCTTAAGAAGAGAGGTTATAGTTGAACAATATGAACTATAATGGAAGGGGCACAATCATTATCTTGAGACCCCAATGGTTTCCAAATGTAAATTAACTCCTGAAATCCAATATTAATATAATACCAAAAAATTCTCATGATTTTAGAAAAGCAAGATGAAGCCCAGTGATCACTATCATAATAATCATATGAGGTTTTCCGAAACTATGAGTCCTTAGAGGTGAGTTAGATTAGATCCTCACAATCAATGAATCATGACACATGTATCTAGATGGAACTCCCAAACCTTAAAAAAAGACATCTGTTTAGGTCAACCTAGAAACGAAATGACAATATCATTGAAGTATAAATTGAAACAATCTCATTTCTCAAAAGGGGGTGAGAATAGTCTTTAGGTGAACTAACCAGGGAGAAAAAATGTGGGAAACCTTCACTAGGAAAACCCAATTCATTCCTTATGGAACCTAAAACTCTGAATATATGCCCTTGGCCATTATCGTCCATTCAAAATGCCAATTGAAAAGATCCACAATAGGTGAATATCTCCTTAAAATAAAATTTCCAGTCATCCATACATATGATTGTGATGGATTGCTACTTAGAAGCATGTCAGGAGTAAAACCCATAGGGTTATCTCAAACACCTGACACCTTGGCCCAACTAGGTATGGAATTGTTGCTTATACACCCCTTATATGACATGAATTTAGCATCTATGGTGACATCAAGGTCTAATAGCACCTTAATGTATCTTCACCCCTAGAATTTAGATTTCCCTTTGTAGTAGAACCAGTCGTAAACATTCAGAGAAAGTAATCACCCACATGTAGAGGATCAATGTGCATCAATGCCTAAAAGTGATTGTGGTTTCAACTTTTTTACTTCAGTAGGTAAAGTGAGGGAGTAAGAGGTAACCCTAACATATATTTATTTTTGTAGAAGTTCTTAAACTCATAACCATCCTTGATGTTCTAAATACATAAGTATCAGATGTAAATCAATCTCAATCTTCTAATTTGTTGAAGGGTCTCATAGTGACAAGTACCTACAAATTAACAGGGGCCTAATTACAAGTGAAAAAATTAGACATATGAAGTGAGTAACGTAAAGTCGATGTGGTATATCTAGAACCAAAACAAATCTTTTTATTCTAAATGCATCTATTACAAACCCGACGTCCCATGCCAAAAAAGACAAAAGTACATTCAAAATATAAAAAATCAAAAATATGAAAACATCACGCAAGTACTCTTGAAGGATCACATGTCACTATTAACAAATATGTTGTTACAAGTGCTCAAAGTATTCTAGGGAATAGTCCCTCCTAGAAGTGTGTCATGACTCATCCTCTTCATATTCAACCACACTTTTTCTCTGGCCTCTTGAACCTTCAGAGATCCAATCATAAATTTCTTGAAGAAGGATGGAAACTCTTTGATATGATATGTGGAATGACAATAGTTTATATGTCTAAACACAATCACTAATAGTATCCAATGAAGCTCTCCAATCCCAAAAAGATCAACCAATGAAAACCAGTCATTATTTTTGTGCAATATGAGTTATCAAGATGGAACTTCATTCATCACCAGTGGAAATATGTTGACCTTAAACTAGAGATCCAGTAGGCAAAATCATCATGCCTCTATAGAGGTTCACCATCCTAAATATGCATTGATAGGTACTCTTGTTGATGATGCAATGAGGTTTTGAAGTCTCTAGAAATATAACTAGGCCCATGCACATCCTCAAAACCTGAAGGGTCCCCACTTCATTATAGTCAATTGTGCTTCATTTTTGAACTCGTACCTCTCATCCAATATTAAGGGAAATAGGGTTTGTTTCTACCAAATCATAGTGACAACAGCTGACACTATTGTAGTCACTTGGTAAATAGTTTCTTCAAGAAAATCTCGGTTAGTATAGTTAAGGTAAAACATTAAAATGGAGCATATATGGAGATCCAACAACACGACACACATTGACCTTGAATTAATCCCATAAGAAGACATCTAAATACGGTGTCCATATTTTGGCTAACAAAGTAGCAAGCTATGAAGTATGAATTGCCTTCTTAGGAACTATAGGCCCACGCTCATTCAAGGGAACCCATGTGATTTTGGCTACATCCTCAGCAGTACGAGTCAGAATGAAAACTCCAAAATATAAGGAATGACTAAGAGGGTCAAGGAAATGGATCACTTCCTACATCAAATCCTTTTCAATGAGAATATAAATAAGATAACACAAGTGATAGGTCACTCCAAAGATCATTAGTTGAATATATTTGTAATCCACTACTACACAAGGATAGATTTAGGGGAAGATGCCTTTGAAGTGAAATCTCACCTGTCACTCAATCATGATGGTTCTATGTCTCAAAGACTAGGATGTGATAAATAAAGAAAGCTTGATTTTCTATTTAGAGGACTCATTAGGGACGACTAAGGCAAAGTCATTTCCCAAGGGTAGGGGGATCACATTTCCTTTTTTCTTGTGAAATGGTACAATCCACCAAAACTTCAATGGAAGATCAAGATAAACTCACTTTGAGAATAGATGGAATCCTTGTAATTTTCTCTCATGGAATGACACAATCTTCCATGACAAGTCTAACTGTTAGGTTGAGGTCGTTGTCTACCAAGAACCATAATTTCTAGGACTTGATCTCAAGAATCAAATTTCTAGTTAAATATTTCCAATCCGGAGAATAGAATTTTGCTCAAACTCAATAGAATTGTAAATATCACACAAATGCTGAAATAATACTAATACATAATTTTCTTGTAGATGAAAGAAAAAACATGTAAAGGTAAAATGTTTAGTAATTATACATCATCATATTTCTCTTAAATCATCCTTATATACGCTTGGCCATAGGCTAATTATCAGGAGAAGAAGATTTTGAAGACTAGTTCTCGTTGCTCATGTCTGGACAAATAGCACTAGAGGATTATCTATGACCAGAAGAAAAGTTGTTAGACTGTATGTAAATGAATAAATCCACATCTCTACAATGAGAAGAATGTGGACCAACACTCAATTATGATGGGTTCATATCCTGGACTGGGTCCTCCATGGATTTGTTACCCATGTTGGTAGTCCCTTGGAAATGCTAACTATGTCCATATACATGAAAAACACTTGAACCAAAGAGTCCCCATGCCACACTTATATTTGTTTCATCCTCTTGGAAGGACAAAGTCCAACAAAATTTATCTATGAAGTGATACAATCCTCCAATGCCAAAATCATGATGAAATCTCAACCTAGTAAAATTATTAAAACTATAAGGAACCACTGATAGATAGGGTGGTGTTTCATTATGAAACACTGCCTCAGGAGGAGGTGAATGACAAAACTCATATATAATGTCATCTTACACTACATTAGAATCATAATCAACCACCTTCAAGAAATATGTGTCAAACTATGGTGTTCATGACAAATCCAAGATAAAGTCTTACCAGAGGAGCTCGTGGCTACCAATCATATGCCTCTAATGAGAACCATGATGTGTGACCATGCAGTAATACCATCTAGTATAATCAACATACGCTACCTCCCATAAGCTCCCTTGTAAACTGATTGATCCCAATTCTAAAGGGAATAGATCTAGGAATAGTGTCAAAGGGAATATACCAACTTTCGACCAACTGACAAGCATCACACTCATCCATGTTTACAACACTCTCTTAGTTTTATTCAAACTAGATTTTGCAAGCATCTAGAGACAAGGAAGTCGAGTAGGCAACACCTGATTTATTGGCCTTGCCATGCTAGAACCTAGAGAAGATCGTGAATGTAACCTGAGGAGTAACACACAAACTTGAACTCATCTAAAGTACATACTGACAAGATTAGACAATTTTAAAGTACTACACATACATCTCCAAAAGTCATTATCTCAAGTTGTCTCTCCACTGATCATATGACACCCTACTATGATGTTCGGTCTAGTGGTGATAAGTAGGAAGGGAATCCAATAGATAGCCCTCAGGACCACTCAAGGTGATAGGCCTAATGAGTCAAAAGTTCTCATAGCCCCAAAGATAAAAAATGAAGACCATTAAAATAAATCACATTAAACATGTCATTAAAAAATAAATTAAATAACAGATTTACCTCAATCAAGCCCACAAAGGTGCCCCAACTTTTGGTTTCCATAACAATTGCCTTCATTGCGAAACCTCCAAAAAGAAACCTTCATAATCACGTCAAAAATTGAGCATGCAAACCTCCACCCCAACCAAAAGAAGGAACTACCTCTATATCAAGAATATAGGAGAACCATCTAATCTCTTATCTATTCCTATCATTTTTACCAAAAGACAAGCACTAATAAACAGAAAGAGAAACACCATGACCCCCTAGGGTAGTAAATAGAGGACAACTTGTGCCCCATCTCTCCCTATTATGAAAGAAGGTTGCTAATAACATCAAATTTCATGAATATTCCATGCCTCATTTATTTTATAAATTTATCTTCATACGAATGTAATGATCATAAAACATTTCATTTGACACATATTTATAAAAGTGATTTTTAATATATCTTTTAAACATATAGAAATTTAAACTCTAAGACATAAAGATCAATTAACAAACAATCAAACTTGAGGCTGATCACTAAGCATTTTGAGAAGATATAGCTAGAGAGTATTATAACTTAATCGAGTCTTAAGGTCGATCAAGAAAAGTTCAAGCCTAGAGCTCAATGGATAAGAAATTGAGCTACCAAGAGCATCATCAATCGAGCTTGGAGGTTGATATTTCACCAAAAAAGACTCCATTAAAGCACCACCAATCGACACAAGGTCGATCATCATAAAATATATCTCACAAATGTAAAAGCTTGATATAAGAAACATCAACATCTAGCAAGTAGGCTAATAGACCCACATGAGTAAATAGCCAGAACATTGAGTTCCTAGCTCGATGAAATGAGACATCGATTTAAAAATTCATATGACCAATATAGCTACACATTGATATCAATAGGGTCATAAAGATCTCTTATGAAGACCAGTAATCAATTAGAAGATTGTTCACTCGTCTAATAAAGAAGAAGAAAAATTGTGCTCTGAGCTCAATCACCTAATTTTTTGAAGTCAAAGTCACGTGCATGAATCACATGTCAATGCAAGATGACTGTACCCTTTAAATAGGACCCCAAATCATCACTCTTAAGACATTTTTTCTTCTACAAAAAGGCTGACATGCTACCCTACAACACAAGGACCAAAGTCCAATTGATATCAAGAGCGATCAACCTGCTTGAACTTTTCCACCAGTTTCCTTACTTTGATAGCAATCAACTACTTCTAAACTCAAGTGTCATTAGTAGCGATGTGAAGACACCTGCTTGAACTTTGACACTAGTTGCCTACCTTCAGTATCAATGAACTACTTAAGTATCATTAGTAGAGAAGTGAAGATGATCAACCTCCAAGGTCAATTGAACATCTCAATGAACATAAAAACCTATCAATCTCCACAATTGACCTCTCTAGGTGATTGCCATATCAAATCAAATTCAGTTCAACGGTGGGTAGATTGACCTATAGCTTGATCTACCCTTGTAATCGACCTCCTACCTTTCTATTACCATTTTATTGTTCTCTTTTGATAGAAATGACTTATTCAACTTGTAGTTTGATTCTTCCTTGCACCATGAGTGGCTAAAATTATTATCTTGGGTTGGGAATCCATCAGGCCCTTCCAAATATTAATCTTTCCTTCATCTATTTTATGCATATTCTTGCAATTTGGTTTCCATACTCCTATTTAAATGCATTCCTTATTTGATTGGATACCTTCTTGTAATGTTTGATCTGAACTATTATAAATGAACAAGTTTATTAAGATCTAAAATATGGATTAGTGATGATTTGAGGGTGGAAAATTAGTTCAAAAAAATTCATACATTTGGTCATAATATTTTGATCACCATCTCAAGAGAGGGGTGTCTTTGGATAGGAATATACTCAGATCTTTACAAAAGGAAGGTGTTAGATATCTATAAGAGTACTGAGAAAATGTGTTGGGAATGTATAATATAGAAGAGAAGTTTTTCATGGTTGAGTCTGGTCTAAATTGTGAAATTTAATCCAATTTCATCTTCTATGATAATCACGATTATCCTTATATTTTTTGGGTTTTATAGATTAGGTTTAGTTCTTTTGAGTAGATTAATTTGTTCCTTAACTGGAGAACCATATTCAATCTTTGAATTCGACTAAGTAAGATAAGGCTTTTAGTTCTTACGTCCTTGCCTCTTCCTATCCCTATATTTATCCCCATATTGCTACAATAGACTTTATATTTATTTGTAGATGTCTCTTGAAGTCAAGTACAAATTTAAAGTCCAATACATTTTAATTGGTCAATTGTGTTTAAACTTTTGACACACATTTAAGGGTGATGAATTTTTGTTGTTGTTTTCCTAGGAATTGCCCTCTCTACCATCATCTTCTCATCAATCATCCAAAGGACATCATTCTTGTACACTCAATGGTGTTTTTGGTAGGAAGTTTGATCATCTATTTGAGGTAACAACTAAAAACACTATATATATTATTGTCCTTGCAACAAATCTATATGGCATGTAAGCATTGGTGATTAATATAACTAATGTCATCTATGATGTTTGTCACATCCCTCACTTGGAAAACCTCCACAACATATGGCATAAATGTTGCTCTTACAAAAACAAATGCATGCTTTCTGGGAAGAAAAGGTGGCAGACATTTTGGAGAGTAAAAATCAACGTGCCATAAGATGAAATCACTGACAAGAGAGGATGGCTCACCACAAACGAAAGGGGCTCACTCCCAATTCTTCTTCATCAATTTGTCCTTCATATGACCCTAACACGGCAAGGGATGGGCTTGATGAATAAAGGTAGTATAACCAATATTTCTCAATTGCGTCTTCAAGACTTCACTCAGTTTCTTATATTTCTGAGATCATCATGAATAATAATGGTAATAATGTCATCGAATCCAATGTGTCTATCCATGATGATACCCAAGAAAATCTATCTTTGATTGCTCCTCTCTTGGACCCTCCAGACAACATTCTGATGGGGAACAATTTTTCTGATATAGGGAATATGCACTCCATTCCATCTAAGGACATTGATGATGTGAAACTTTCTCAACTGCAGCCACAAGACCACCTTTTTGAAGATGAACCATGGATTCAATTAAATATTATTCGGGGAGGACAAGACAACCTTACTTATATCCAATTTATTCGCTCAAAAGCCAACCCATCCAACACCAATAGTTTAGTTCATTCTTAGATATTGATCTTGAAGATCTTGATTCACTAGGTAACAATGAATATGACATGGTATTTCTTTCAGATAATGACAGCCCCATCGATGTTTTACATGCATATTATGATCAAAATGAGGGTGACCTAGCATCAATTTTGTCAAATGTTGTTTCACAAGCTTCTAATCCTATTTTCCCTGAGCCAGTGCTACAACTTCCTCCATGGATTCCTCAAAAGATACATGACATGGATCTTTGATTGCACACAAAGGTATATCTATATCTATATATATATATATATATATATATATATATAGCTAGATACATACATACATATATATAAGTACATCTTTCATACCAGTGTAGGTAACTTGAACATCCTTACCTGTGTTGCATGTTAGAAACATATTTTGCCTTGCATGATATTGTAGCTGATAAGTTGGAGATGACCTTATCATCTACAATAATGGACTTCAATATATTACTCATAATGCCTTGTACAATATTGTTTGATGTCCAAAAAGAATAAACAAATGTTTCTTCCAGAAAATGTTATGCCAAGTGAGAAGTCAGTGCCTTATTACCATGGAACACTTTCTCTTTCCAATTGCATATTATATAAACATATGAATGCCTATCCATAACAATACTAATTGAGAACATCAAGGATCGTAAGACGCAACTCATCCTTCTACCCTTCCACTACAACGAATATTGTCTTCTTTGTGTTGTAGATCTAGTACAGTGACAAATCATCATATTTAATGCATGTTGCTCTAATTTGCAACATGAAAATGTGCATTTTAAAGAGCAAGGGGTGGACAAAATTCCACAAATCCCAATCATTTTGTAGTGTCTAATCAAGATAAGGATGTGATTACTACATCCCCACTAGTTCTATTATACTATTGAGCCACAAACACATTAGAAAACACTAGGTAAGGGTATGGTTCTTTTATTTTCCTTTATGTCATGGAATAATCAAAATGTTCAAGTTGATACCCTAGAACCTAATGATTTTACCTAATTAAGGGGAAGACATGCAATGGAGGTTATTGATGATTTTTCATTCTTCTAAGATCCCAAACTTCTAGAAAATTTGAGGAATCTTTATCCCAATATCCTAACTCCTACCTAAGTTACTTTTAGAGAAGGTTTGTGAGAGAAAAAGATGGTTCAACATCCTCACACAGAGAAATCTTCACATCCATTGAGCGACGCAATGAATCAAAAGTCCTAGATCCTTGATTCTCACCCCTTACAAGAATTGCCTGAGAAGTGGTAGCAATTTAAGACAGTGCCTTATTACCATGGAACACTTGCTCTTTCCAGTTGCTCATTATATAAACATATGAACACCTAGCCATAACAATACTAATTGAGAACATCAATGATCGTAAGACGAAGGTCATCCTTCTCCCCTTCCACTATAATGAATATTGGCTTCTTTGTGTTGTAGATCTAGTACAGTGAGAAGTCATTGTATTTAATGCATGTTGCTCTGATTTGCAACATGAAAATATGCACTTTAGAGAGCAAGGGGTGGAGAAAATTCCAAAAATCCCAATCGGTTTGTAGTGTCTAATCGAGATAAGGATGTTCTTAATACGTGCCCACTAGTTCTATTATACTATTGAGCCACAAATACATTAGAAAACACTAGGTAAGGGGATGGTTCTTTTATTTTCCTTTATGTCATCGAATAATCAAAATGTTCAAGTCGATACCCTAGACCCTAACGATTTTACCTAGTGAAGGGGAAGATATGAAATGGAGGTTATCGATGATTGTTCATTCTTCTAAGAACCTGAACTTCCAGAAAATTTGAGGGATCTTTATCTCAATATCCTAAGTCCTACCTAAGTTCCTTTTAGAGAAGGTTTGTGAGAGACAAAGATGGTTCAACATCCTCACATAGAGAAAGATTCACATCCATTGAGCGATGCAATGAATCAAAAGTCCCAGATCCTTGATTCTCACCCCTTACAGGAATTGATCGAGAAGTGGCAGAAATTTAAGACAGCGCCTTATTACCATGGAATACTTACTCTTTCTAGTTGAATATTATATAAACATATGAATGCCTAGAATTACAATACTAATTGAGAACATCAAGGATCGTAAGACGAAGGTCATCCTTCTCCCCCTTCCACTACAATGAATATTGGCTTCTTTGTGTTTTAGATCTAGTACAGTGAAAAAGCATCGTACTTAATGCATGTTGCTCTGGTTTGCAACATGAAAATATGCACTTTAGAGAGCAAGGGGTGGAGAAAATTCCACAAATCCCAATCAGTTTGCAGTGACTAATCGAGATAAGGATGTGCTTACTACATGCCCACTAGTTCTATTATATTATTGAGCCACAAATACATTAGCAAACACTAGATAAGGGGATGGTTCTTTTATTTTCCTTTATGTCATGGAATAATTAAAATGTTCAAGTTGATACCCTAGACCCTGATGATTTTACCTAATTAAGGGGAAGATATGCAATGGAGGTTATTGATGATTATTCATTCTTCTAAGAGCCTGAACTTCCAGAAAATTTGAGGGATGTTTATCCCAATATCCTAAGTCCTACCTAAGTTCCTTTTAGAGAAGGTTTGTGACAGACAAAGATGGTTCAACATCCTCACACAGAGAAAGCTTGACATCCATTGAGCGATGCAATGAATCAAAAGTCCCAAATCCTTGAATCTCACCCCTTACAGGATTTGTCCAAGAAGTGGCAGAAATTGAAGTTGTTTTGAATGAGACTCAAGATGACATTTATTGTTTATGGGAGAGCTGCAACTATAGTGCCTATTTATATAAACTTTTTTAGGATTACTTGCATTGAGCTCTCATAAGATGACTTAAATCTCATTATGATGTGGTTCAAAGATGGAGAGGATAATTTTTCCAAGTTCCACCACACTGACCTTATTATCATTAATAATGATCTTTGTGACACTCTCAAACATAGTGGTTATATGTCACTCACTCTCATGGAAAAATATCAATATTTTTTTGGCCAAGACTTAGACAATGCATGTATGGCCAATATAAGGATAATGAATGATGTATACATCAAAGACTAATCCAAAGAGTGGAAACTTATAGTCCAACGACTACAACTAGCTAATATGAGATATATGATCTTACCTCAACTTCACAACAACCACTGGATGATGCTTGTAATTTAAACTCAAGACTGTAGATCTATTCTATGACATCTCAGATCATCTTCTCAATCTCGTTCATCTTAAGAATTCTAGTCAATTCAACAACAAAACCAAGGGACAAGGAAAAATTTTCACTATAGAACTTATATATCTTATTTGCAAATATGATCAGATCTATGATTCTTAGGGAAAGAATAAATGGAGAAAGCCCCAATTATGCCACCGTAGTGCTATAAAACAACCTCTATCAAATGATTGTGATTTTTACATCCTTTATTGGATGTATTCTCTCTCAGTTCTTCCGGTCAACATATAAGACTATCTAGATGAGAACTACCATCAACTTTATGGAAACTATGCAATCAAACTTTTGGAGTCCAAATGAGAAGAAGTCTACATTCAACTGGCCTAAATATATTATCACATGATTCCATTTCTTTCTTAATTTTCAACTATGGGGAGAGAGTGTGTTTAGAGAGGGGTGTAATCCAGTGAGATAGGTATAACTAGTAAACTAAGTTTCTATTCTCTTTTTTCTTCTTCTTCTTCTTTTGTCTATACCATTTAGAACTTGTTACATCAGTTAACTAAAGTTGAAAATAAACTAAGAAATAGGGCCTTGTTCGATAGGTAAAGCTCAAAAGAATTTGAGGGGCACACACTCCAGTTTGTAGGCATAGACGGCTGTTTTAGGCAGAGCTTGGCCAGCATATCAGTGAGCTTGTTTTGATCCCTCTTCAGATGCATAATGTCTTCTATACCCGCAAGCTAGAAATGCTCTCAGATCATCATTGTAAGTATGAACTACTTTCGTGGTGGTTCTATGATGCCTTTAACCCATTAGACCACATTCCAAGAGTTTGAGATAATGATCCTAGACTGTATATTATTCAACAGAACCACATTTTCCCCGTGAAAGATCGCTTTCAATTCTTCCTACATAGCGTCCACGCCTACTGTCATCATAACTGAACCTTGAATCCATTCTCCAGTAGTAATCCTAGCAATCATACAAGTGCATGATAGGTTGGTGTTTGAGGATGTGGGTACATCGATGTTGATAATTGTGGGTGTCCTATGTAAATTCAATGGTTTGTTTGAGTCCAGATTTTTGTCAAGTGTCCGGGGAGTATGATGTAGTGCCTATTGTATGGAGCCGGCTTCAGTGTAGCATAGCACCGCTAGGACGTGGTGCGGAATGACATTGTGTTCAAAGATGAAAGTATTTTGGTTCTTCCATAGACTCCAACATGTAACAACAAACTTTATGCTCTAGCCAACCACATTTCATAGCGATTTGAGATTATATTCCAACCAGCTGACGACACTTTGGACCAAACCACTTTGGCTTCCTTGCAGTCACAAAGAGCATGGATGCAATCCTCGATTGAGGAATCACATCACAAGCACTTGGTGTCCTCAGGATAGCTTCAGGGGGTAGTATGATGGACCAAACCACTTTGGCTTCCTTGCAGTCACAAAGAGCATGGATGCAATCCTCGATTGAGGAATCACATCACAGGAACTTGGTGTCCTCAGTCATCTTCTTTTGGGAACAAAGAGCGTTCGTTAGTAGCTGGTTATGTAGCAGCATCCATAAATGACTTTTGATGCGGAGTAGAAGCGATAGAGACCAGATGGTCTTGAATAGTGCCTGGTATGTATCCATTGGAGATTGATTAATAATCGTATATGTTGAGTTTGTAGTAAAATTACCATGAGCCTCTGGTTTCCAGATGCGGAAATCCTCCCCATAA
The DNA here is from genome assembly GCA_963693085.1 of Alisma plantago-aquatica. Classification (NCBI taxonomy): domain Eukaryota; kingdom Viridiplantae; phylum Streptophyta; class Magnoliopsida; order Alismatales; family Alismataceae; genus Alisma; species Alisma plantago-aquatica. Next base: position 843,188,655 of record OY856414.1, read on the forward strand.
TGTGGTATGGGCGTCGGCATAGCACTGATGATGTTAAGTTACTCAGAGGTGAACCATGAAGTGTGGAAGTCTAGGTCCCAAGATCCATCGTCCTTCACTAGGATGGATACCTTGAGGTCAAAAAGGTCTTCAAGGGGAAACAGACAAGGCTATAGGGTAGGCGTTTGCCCATGTCCAATCCATCCATCGGTCCACACGAGGGTGTCATGCCCCGAAATGGCAATGCGACTTGAATTATGCATGATGAATGGAATGTGACTCTGGATGCTTCTCCAAGTATGTGTTCCTGTCAACTTGTATAGTCCTCTAGAGATGTACTTCCCAGTCATGACCTCAACCCATGGTATACAATGTCTCTGAATGAAATCCCAAGCTAGCTTCATCATCAAAGTAGCATTGAAGTTTCTGGCTTTTTTGATACCCAGACCTCCCAATTTTTTGGGTAGCGTGACACACTTCCATGCTACCAAATTTAGATGACCTACGTTTAAGGAGTCATTCCAAATGAATTTCCTCACTGTCTGGTCAGTTTTATCACATATCGAGATCGGAAGTTGGATAGATTGCATGATGTAACAAGCCTGGGACTGGAGCATCAACCTTGCTAATGTGATCCTCCCTGCTAGGGATAGTAGATTATTTTGCCAAGATGATATGCTTATGAAATTTCTTCAAGAGGGATTGGAAAAGTTCTTTACTCTTCCTTCTATGGATGATGGGAATACCTAAGTGTCTACAAAGGTTACTAGTTTCTTGGACCCTCAGTTTCTTGCAAATTTGGCTTCTGGATCCCCAGGATGTATTGTGGGAGAAGAACTCAATAGATTTTTCATTGGATAAGAACAATCCTGAAGTGTCACTGAATTTCCTGTGGAATTGGCGCATAAGTTTGGCTTGGTGTAGAGAGGCTTCTCTAAAAAGGATTATATCATCAGCAAAACATACATGTGTGATCGGCACCTTCACTTTGGATATAATAATTGGTTTTCAATTACTGTTAGCCGCTTCCATCTCAATAAGCTGGATGAATCTCTCAAGATAGAGGACAAAGATATATGATGAGAGAGGGTCCCCCTACTTGACACTGCAAGAGGGGTGGAAGGAGCCTACGATCTCTCCATTCTAGAGAATATAGGATTTGCCTGAGTTGATTATCTGCATAATTATATTGATGATGTTCTTGGAAAGTGAATTTCAAACCACAGTTTCATGGATGAAGTGCCATCTTAGCTTATCGAACACCTTGATGAGATCTAGCTTGAGTGCTAGAAACTTCTTGGAGCTTGTTTTGGACTCCGTAGTGTGAACAATCTCTTGGACCAGTGTTGTATTGTCTCCTATATTCCTTCCCAGCACAAAACTTGATTGGAAAGGCAAAATCCAATCCTTAAGACATGGTTTGATCCTTTCCGCAATAACCTTGGACAAAAGCTTCATGTAGATGTTATTTAGCAAAATGGGTCTGAATTGGGAGCATTGTTTTAGGGAGTTAACATTTGGTATAAGTATAATAAGGGAGTCCATCGATGTAGGAGGTAGAGTGGATCCTGTGAACGACTCCTGGATAAATCGACATAGTTGTGCTTTCAAGTGTTTCCAATTTTTCTAATAGAAGGCTGCATCCACTCCATCGTGCCCTGATGCCTTGACCAGAGACATGGACTTGAGTGTGAGCCAGATTTCCTCCACTAAAGGGGTTGTCGTCATCTTCAAAAGTTGCTTGGGGGTCAGTGGTTGGAAGGTACCAACAAAGATGGAACTCTTCATCCTCCTAAGTGCACTTTGAGTTTCCTGGTAAATAGTAGAGCAGAAGTTTAGAATAAGGAGTCTGACCTCCTATTCTCCTTCTTTCCAGATGCCCATGGAATCCTTAAGATAGGCAATTTTGTTTCTCCATCTCCGTGCTTTGGTAAGAGACTAGAAATAGCGAGTATTGTTATCACCCAGCTTATTCCATTCACATCAGGCACTTTGTTGGCTCTCAACCTCCTCCCTTTGAAGAATGTCATCTAAGCATGACTGAAGGGCAGTGGTTTCTTGAGCAATTGTGTGATCGAACTGGAGAGAAAGATTCATCTGGTTCCATTTAATTTTATTAGTGATTTGGTCTTTTGTCCTTCTATTTGCTTTGCGGCTTGCAGAGTCCCAGCTGGTGGCTTGCGCGAGGAAGTGTGCATTAGCATCCATTAGGTCCTAGCCACTGGGCCATGATCACATTAGAAAATCCTCAAAACTAGGTGTAGTATACCATCTCATAGATGTGCGAGTAATATGCCTACAGTTTTCCAAGAAAGGTGACTCAGACGACACTAGGATCGGCGCATGGTCTAATTGATTCTTTTCTAGAACTCGGACCTTGTTATAGGAAGATTGGTCGATCCATTGTTTGTTCCCCAATGCTCTATGCAGACGCTCATGAAGAAGGCCCCTACCAAACGTGGGGTGGGCACCACTTGCTCCCAGATCATAGAGAAAGCATGCTTTGGTGGCCTCGATGAAGTCTCAGCTATTAGCACTGTCGAAGATGTTGCTCCCAAATTTTTTCGATGGGTACATGACAACATTAAAGTCCCCTAGCACCACCCAGGGGGCAGCGATGGAGGGGGACAAAGTGGCAAGTTGGTTCCAGAGAAGCCTCCTTCCACTCCTTGTTGTGGTCGCATAGGCGAAAGTAAAAAAGAACTTATGGATTCTGTAGTGAACAAACTATTTATGCAACGGGATGATCTCCATGGAGATGCCATTCCTCCATAGAATCCAGATTCATCCAAAATAGTCGACCGCTTCCACTCTGTAGGATTGCACAAACCCCAACTTTTTGATGATGCTCAAGGATCAAGCACCACTGCACCTTGTTTCGAGGAGAAAAAGGACCAAAACATCGTATTTCCTAGACAGATCTTTAGCAGTGTTTTGGGTGTCCATATCACAGACACCTTGCATGTTCCAAGTAACAATTTTCATTGACAAGAATTAGTGAGAGTGGAGTTCCCCATTTCCTTTGCCTCCATCTCCAAGCCTTGGAGAAGTGATGTTTTACCTCATTTCTGGTTGGATGACTTGCCACTGTCCCCTAAGCTTACGACTTTCCGGTTGCACAAATGTATCCCTACAGAGTTGCGACTGGGGCTCTTGTAGGGATGGGGAGGTACATCCACTCTTGTGGATTTGCCAAAGGAGAAGGACATGGTGATGAATGGGTGGGCAATGTTTGTTTTGCCCGAGACTAATGAATCCCCTATTGGATTTACTGCCGAGTGAGATGGATGGGACTTAACGGTCTTTTTTACTGTCTATGTTGTGTGATTCTGTTGTTGTAAGGGGATCGCTTGGGACATATCGTTGTTTTTATTGTTTTGTTTGAAATTATTTTTCCTAGTGCTCCAGTCAATCCCATTAGTTACTCTTTCAGCTACATTGTCAACATTTATTACCCCTGTTTCTTTGTTTTCATCTTCTTGGTTCTCCAGGTTCATGAACCTATTTCAATATCTCAATGGGGATTTGGGGTTAGTCATTTGAGAAGACCTTTGCTTACACTGGATGGGACATGCATGAATATAGTCTGAGAATCCTTACAGGGGGGGAGGAGGGGGTTGAGTTGGTGAGCCTACAGCAGTTGCGGCCTTCTCCACTACATTCTCCTTTGTGATTCGCTTCGAATAGTCTTTCTCAAGGTGTCCACCCCCTCCGCTGTACATGCAGATAAAAGGGATATTCTCATACTCTATACAATAACAATTGCCTTTGATCATTACCTGAGGGGTGAGGGGTTTGGCCATGTCTAGTTCAACTGCAATTCTTGCAAAACGTCCCTGACGCTGTGAGATTGTGTTTGTTATAACCTCAATTTCCTAAGCATGTAATGAAAAGTGTAATTCTCTTTTAAAGAATAAATGAAATCTATTTTGATTTGTGATGGATTTCGTGTGAAATGGCCTTGATTGATTGATAATGGGCTTTGTTGGACATTGAGCCCAATTGAAAAGAAAAGAGAAATACAAAGGAAAATGATTAAATTAATAAAAGGAAAACAGGTGAAATTGACATAAATAAGAGGATAAAGGCAAATAGATATTCCCCAATATGGTAATTCATGCCTTTAGGATTTCTTGAGGTCCAAGGGACCCAGGATAACAAGATAATGGCAAAGGGAAAGGAAATACTAATTAATTTTGGATTAATTGATGGATAACTTGGGAGGGAAGGAAACCTTCTCATCCTTTAGAATTTGTTTCCCAAATTTAATATATAGATAGATAATGTCAAGACTAATTTTGCCTTAAAATTTGAGATAAATAGGAGCTATGGTTTAGGAGATATGATTTTCTCAAGTTATCTCCAAAATATGGAATTATTTTGCAAAAATGAATAAGATTTTCCTCTTTGGTTGATCACGTGCAATGGGAACCATTGGATCTCGATCCAACGCTTGATGCTCATCATCTAGTCCCACATGGACTGGGACTTTGCTAAGTTGTAGAGGGATTGTCCCTCAAATTTCTCATGATCTAGAGTGTTTGCAAGCCAGTTGTTGTTTCCTTCAAGTTCAGGAGAGTAAACCGAAGAGAACCATCCATACTTTGTAGGGGATTGGTCATCGATTGGGAGAATCCCCAATCCAATAGGACCTGCCTTCAACCCTATATATAGGGGAGGGTGAGGGAGGGTACCAGCATGCCTATTTTCTACCCTAAGCCCTGTGGAAGATTTCAAGGAGTGCTCTAGTGCCTCCAATTGCCCCTTTCACCTTGACCTTCACCCCTATCTTTTCGGCAAGACTCGCCGGAGTCTGACGAGTAGGAGGAGGTCATTGTGTGTTCCTGGTGCACAATTGAACCCGTGGATGAGTTCGGAGGAGGGAGGTGGAGCTCCCTGACCCTTTGGCACGCTCGCAGGTGGACAAGATTGATAAGTCAACCCCGAGGTTGATCGTGGTCTCGCTGTGCTTGGGTGCGAGGAAGACGAAGACCCTGTGGTCTTTTAACAAATCTCCCATCTGTGTCTACTATCCAGATACAGATATTATGGTCTATTCTCATACTTCAGATCATAGAATAGGTGCATGAATCCTGATCCATTGGATCCTCAGTGGACCCGCGGACCATGGATCCAACGATCCCCATTTTTCTAAGAATTGACAAATAAATCAGAAAAAGGATTTTCCTTGCAAAAATCATATCCTTCACTAGAAAACTCAGATGAGGAAAGTTTATGCATGAAATTTGATCAAAAAAATACGAGGAATAAGATAAAAATAGTTTGGAAACCTAAAATGTATCTTTTTTCAAATGTGTATAATTTGGATGGAAAAACTATTAATTTGTGGTTAGAAACCCTAATTGATGATAAAGAATAGATTTAATATTGCAAATAAGTTAATTCGAGCATGGTTAACCTTTTTAATGGTAAAGATGAACCTTAACCTGTTTTTAAGATGAAATTGTAAGATTTAAGGTTTTTAACCTAATATGATGGTTAATATACTTTTTTTAGGTTTAACGAGCCTTTGTATTAAGTAAATTTTGATACAAAAGGCTCTCCTAAATCATCAGGGTTGACACAAAAGATTACACCATCTCCATAGAAATCTAACCCACCTTTAGTCAGGTTGTGGGCCTCCCAGTTCCCTTCACGAAAAGTATGCATAAAGATGACTGAAGGTAAGCTGCTTGACAGATGTTGAATTTCTCTGCAGATCTGCATTGACGGGCTGAACCCCTCTATGGGTTGTGTGACCTTTAGATAGACACTTTTGGCATCCATTTCGATCTCCACCCAACTAAGCTTTTTTTCTTAGCCATTTGGATTCCAAAGAGAACCCCCTGAGCTTCAGCAGTAAAAGGATTCCACAAACAAGTTACTGTTTTAGTTGCCTGCATAAAGGTGGAGCCTCTCCTATCTCTGAAAACTACAGCAAGATGTATCTTGCTATTCTTGATGTAGGGGATATCAACATTTATTTTGATGTAACCTTCAGCTGGTGGTATCCATCTGCATTCCCGTCTTTCTTCTAAAGGGGTAGCCTGTAGTTTTTTGCTATGTCTGTAGTATGTGAATCCATGAGCCCAGTGGCCTATGTTGTGCGTTGTGATAGTAGGATGCACTATGTTTTGGCTGAAGATGGATTTGTTTCTACATATCCACGCTGCAAGACAATTAGCGGAAAAGGTGGTAAATAGCTTTTGATCGCCCTTGGTGGTTAGCCAGTAGATAAGCGACTTAAAGTCATGGAAGGGGGCGCCACTAATAATGGCCATGTTCTCATTTGTATTCTAGATTTCTGCTGCATGCTTGCACTGGAGAAGTGTGTGAATAGTTGTCTCCTCCTCATCCTTACAAACATCACACTGATCTGTGACTTGAATATGTCTGTGAGATAGGTTCACCATTGTGGGAAGGGTGTTTGAGCATCCTCTCCATAGGGAGTGTTTGATCTTCGGGTGCATAGAGCATTTCCATATAGAGTTCCAGATTTCGTCGTTGCTGTTTTGGTTTGGTCTACACTCTACCCTATGATCTAGAAATCCCATCCAATACGTAGATTTTACTGAAGAAATGCCATCCTGGGTGGGGTACCAATACATGCTAGCTTTACGCTGGAAAATGGGTATTGTTAGGATAGTTTGCTTCTGTTCCTATGAAAACAAGGTTGTAATAGCAATGCTATCCCATTCATTAAAGTTTTTCATCAACTCCTTCACCAGAGTGGGTTGGTAGCTTATGTCATTCATTGTTCAGTGCCCTGTTGCAGCTTTATCAGGAATCCAATTATCTTCCCATATGCGTATGTTTGAGTCATTTGTGATGGTCCACCTCAGCCCTTCAAGAAGAAAGGATTTAGCCCCCCAAATTCTTCTCCAATAGTAGCTAGGATCGTAACCTCTATTAGCCTGTATAATGTTTGTGCCATTGTAATACCTCACCTTAATGATCATAGCAGCATTAGATAGGGGGTTTTTGTGGAGCCTCCAAGCTTGCTTAGCTAGGAAAGCTAAGTTGAAAGTTTTTAAATCTCTAAACCCCAACCCCCCTGGTTTTTTGGTTCACACAGCTTGCTCTAAGATTTCTAGTGCATTTTCCTTTTCCCATTATGGCTTCCCCACCAAAAAATTGCCAACATAGTGTTAATATCAACAATAATGTTGTCTGGTATTAGAAAGGTACTTGATACTCATCGTTTCGCAATATCAATCATTAAGATGGTTAATCCTAGAGTTTAAACCTTTTTTACTTCTAGTTTTAAGGGTAGTATAGAAGGGTCGATCCCACAGGACAACTATTTAGGGATTGTTCTTAGAACCCAAAGATTGAAAAACTTTATTGTTTGTTTTTGGTATTTTTCTTTTTATTAAAGCAGAAAGTAAAGTCCAGTTGGGGGTTTGAGTGATTACACTAATGCAAGAAGGAAAGCACTTAACAAGAATAAACATGCACAAGGAAATAATAAAAAGATTGTTAACACAAGTAAAACTATATGAATCGAAGACTAAGAATTAAAACAACAAAGGATGCAGTGATTAAATCAAGAGAAGGAAATCGAGGCTCGTAGGGGTTTTCACCGCCTTAGCCTAGGTGATAACAACTAAATCTTATACGATGATTCGATGAAGGTTTGTGAATTTAAAAACTCACAAGAGAGAAACTCCACATGATCCCATTGGTCATGGTGCTCATGCTTCCTAGTTTATCATCCTAAAAGATGAAAAATCCACGATCATATCAAAATGTCTATGTAATTGGTTTTATTGTTCTAAATCCGGATTTCCATGGTCATATCCATCCGGATTAACATGTGATCCAAAGATCAACCATTCAATTTAAATTGATTACCATCTAATTCGTTTAAGAAGAAGTCGTTAAAACCATGGCTAAGGGGTTATTCCCCTTGCCCCGATAAAAGTCTACTCACACATGGAGAAAGGGGAGACGGAGGAAGAAAGAAATGAAGCCATAGTCTAGCCCATAAATTAGGAAATTAATCCTTATGCTAGAGACGATGAAATGGCTTAGTTCTTTGTTCCTTGCTTTAGAAATAAAGAACGGAAAGAAGGAGATTAAAACTAAGGCATAGAGAAAAGACAAGAACAAGAATAAAATAGCTATGCTTGAACCAAAACCTACTTTATTGCATAATATGAGAATGATTACAAGATTAATTGATGCAGAATCCCAAAATACAAGAAATCTGAGATGCCCCCATAGCGGAAGAAGTGCCCCTCCTTTTATAGGAGAATGAGGGGGAGGGGGATATACATTTAGGTTTAGGGTTATTTTGAGGTTGGCGGCTGGGACTTTTGCTGTATGTGCGCCGCCAACCAACCGGTTCAGGAATCAACCGATCGGTTGGAAGGTTCTGGAATGCGCATCCCATTGATCGGTTGCCAACCCTAATTAGGGTGGTGGCACAGTTGAAACCGCCCGGTGTCGCTCGACAATGGCCATCAGCCGGGCGTCTGGTAGCTGGAATCGGGCGATCTCAGCCATCGTCTGATGAGATGAATGATCGACGCTTGAAGGCTAACCGAGCATTTCAGACAGTCATACGATCGGTTAGATGCAGTGAGATGATCAGTTGAACATACCAGTCAATCGGCTCAAGTCCTGAAACTACAATAAAATGCACGTGATTGTCAAATTTTGTGATAGAATGAGAGAATATCAATTTGTTCAATTTTTTAAGAGATGAATGGAGAATTTCTATGTGACAAACTTAATAATTTGCAGAAAAAGGTGTGCTGAATAGCACACATCAAAATACCGCAGACTTAAAGTTTTGCTTGTCCTCAAGCAATTGAAAAATAAAAAAGATTCTAAGAATTTTGAAATAACAAGTTCATCCTCTCTAGGTTAGCAATTCTCCTATCCTTTTCATGGACAAGCGACCCATCTCCTAGAACCACAAATTTCAAGCACTATGTTTCTCAAGAAAACATTTTTCATAACTTATTTTTTTAAACTCATACTTTGTAAAGACAATCTTGATATAACTTGCGCTTCGACACTCATCATTTTTTCATTTTTCAAAATTTTTTTATTGTTGCACGGGAATAGAGAATTTGAGGTGTGACGGAAAAATCCCTCCTCTATTCGACTTGGGATATATTTTTTTTCATGGACTTGTGATTATATTGACCACAATTTTTGTGTGTGCTCTTTTTGGCATCTTTTTATGGTACGCCCCTTTGCGAGGTATGGAAGAAGGGCATGCCACCCCAGACTTAGGGTTTGGCGTGCGATTTATTTTTCTCATGCAACAAAAACTTTTTTTTTGAGTTGTCGTTGTATAAGATAGAAGAGACATGTAGCTACATTATATAAGAGAAAAAACAAATAACTTAATCTAATGCTAAAATTAAGAAAATCTGCATTTGATTCTATTTGATACTCTAAGACTTGCCACCGTTTCCAAAAATTGCTATCATGGTCATAGGGAACTTGATATTGCAAAGTTGTTTGAAATGAAAATGGTAATGCAATTGATTTTTAAAGATAAAGTACAACATTCGGCCGGCTAGATAAAGTCCTTATGTTTGAAAGTAACAAACGTAAACAAATAAAAATGCAGAAGGAATGTTGAAAAGGGAAGATAAAGGGTGGATCACGTACCACCCACCCCCACCCCAGACTTAAAATTTTGCTCGACCCGAGAAAACTCTAAGAGCGAGATGGAGGGAAGAGTCACTGTGGTGGAGGGTGCTGCTGGTGGGAAGAGTAGTAGTTTGCCCAATAAGAAGAATCAGGGCCTGGATAACTTTGTTGTGCTCCGTACTCATCATAAGCTGGTCGACTAGGGGCATAGTGACCGCTGTCCACATGCTAAGACTCCTGTGAACGCTGCATCAGGTACATGTGATTGAGTTGGTGGCCCTGTCGCTACTGCTCTTGCTGAATCTCATCCAGCTGAGTCTGGATTTCGTAGAAGTCGTAAGGACCAGAATCATCATCTGGTTGACTCCTGGTGCGACATCTGGAAGGTGGCGGTGGTGGTCCAGTGTCATCGTCGTGTGCCTCTAAAGAGAGGCTCCTATTGTGAGGCTGTGGCTCGGGGAAGGTATCTGGATCTGGATGCTCCAGATAGAATCTCTGGATATGGCCTGGTAAATCAGTCAACTCGTAGACATAGTTTGCTACTGCAAACCGCGAATGTAACGGGAGCTGGAGGACCACCTGAGTGTCTTTGAACAAAAGGTAATAAATGCCTTTGGTGCCCAAACGGATAAACCTACTACTCTTCAAATAGTGGGTGTTGATGAGGTGATTTTTGAGCTCAAGTGGAGGGAAGGCGATGTGGGTGTAACCCAAAAAAATGGCGAATTGGGTAAGATAATGGCCAATGCGAAAAGAAGAGGAAGTGGCTCGGCTAGCTTGGGTACCAAAATGCTCAATGATAGCATTGCCCCACTTAAAAGGTTCTTCATGTAAAAGACACCAAAGAGCATAATGTTCTACCTGAGTAATTGCACCCTGAGTACCTTCTCGACTGAAAATGGTGCAAGCCAAAATACGGTGAAGGTAACGGACCACCGGGTTGTGAATGCAGGAGGCCTTGGGGCCACTAGGAAGACGGGGAAGAAGCCCGGTGATTTCTACCCAAAACTTGTCTCTGTCATAATGGTCGGGGTAGGAGCCATGAGACTGCGCCATACATTGGTCTAGCCAATAGTCATCCCTGCCTTCGAGGATGAAAGAAGTGATTTGCTTGGCGGATGATTCTAGATTTTCCCCAAAAATCTGGTACTTACAACTCGAGTTACCGAAAGAATTGTGAGGCCTGCGAAAAGTGCTTAAAAACTCAAGGGTAAGATCACAGTAGACGGAGGTGACACGGTAGGGGAAGACAAGCATGTGGTTTCGGTGTAGGATATCGTCGACGGCGTCGCGGATGCCCAAAGCATCAAGAGTTGTGCCACACGCTCAATGAGGAAGAGAAACACCAATTGTGAACATATCCTCATAACGTTGGCGGTGGTCAGCGCTAGTGAACAGGTCATAGCTACCCGGTATAGGTGCTATACAGGGTGAACGGGGGGCGGTTGTGTCTGGATCATTGGTCGCCTTTTGAGTTCCCTCCATCTCGCAGAGAAGCTCATCTGCCTCGTCGATATCCTGAAGCATCTCCTCGACTAACTCGGGAGAAGACTCGCCCGTAGGAGAGGGTGTGCGGAATTGGATTTCGGGATGCGAACTGGAACGGCGAGGAGGATCTCTGGAAGAGGATGCAGGGGCCTTGCCTTTGCCCTTGCGGAAGCGGCTAATCATCACTGCTGCAGGGAGAAAACGATCGTCTGGGGAAGCCAAACGGTCGTCTGAAGAACCAAACGATCATCTGGTCTGCTGAAACGATCATTTCAGTGGCTCAGACGGGCGACTGTAGTTACCAAACGGTCGGCTGAGTCTGGGCAAGCGGACGGCTGGCTTAAGGAAGAAACCGAGGAGGTGGCGATGCAGAACAAAACACGCCGATCGTCGATCAGCGAAACGAGCGACTTCCGTGCCAGTCGAGAGACTGAACAACCAGTCGGTCGGCTGAGCACTCGGTGGATCTGCTGCGAACGACGTCGGGCAAATGAATCAGGCGTTTCGGCCCCTAAGATGGACGGCTGGAATGGTGGCAACCCGAGTTCTGTCGATCGTCTAGGGAGCAAGATGGGCGGTGGTTGTAGTCGGGCGGGCGGATGGCTCAGGCGAGAGCGGGCGGCGCGAAACCCGGACGACCGGCTCAGGTGAGTTGTCCGGCTAAGAAGCTGAGAGGCGACGGCGATGGAGGCTCCGTCGGTCGGGCATCATCTCCGATCAGGCGGCTGAAGCACTAGACGTGTGGCGGAACCGGTGAGCGATCGAGAGAACAACGAAGGGGGAACGACTAGGGTTTGCGAGGAGGGGAGAAAGGCGTTGCGTCTGGTGCGTTAAATAGATCAATGGACCCTCGAGCCGATCGGTTGGTTAGCCAACCAATCGGCTGGTCTGCATTGGCTGCCAAAAGCAAAACAGTAAAGGACAAAGGTAGCATTCAGATGAGATGAGCGTCTGGAAAAGAGAAACGATCGACTGGATGCACGAAACGAGCGTCTGGACGTTCGAACCGATCGGCTCGACGGAAGGAACAAGGAAAAATAGAAGAGAAAAAACAAAAACAATGAAACAAACGAGAAGGGAATATAGTGTTTGGTTGCCTCCAAACTAGCACCTTATTTTGCGTCGTGGCTCGACCAAGATCAGATTAATTGGAATCTGGGGGAGGTGAAGGGTCAGTGAGGTTCAGATCCTGCAAGGGTGGAAATTTGGTTGAGTCTGAAGCGACAACATCTTCAGTGGTGATATATCTTTTAAGACGGTGCCCATTGACCTTAAACTCACCCAGAACTTTATCCCAGAGAAGAAAAGCGCCATGTGGATAAGTGCACTTGACAATGTAGGGACCATACCATCTCGACTTGAGTTTTCCAGGGATAAGTCGTAATCCTGAATTAAAAACTAAAACTTGATCCCCTTCTCTAATGTCTTTGCTTTTGATGTGACCATCATGCCACATTTTGGTTCGGTCTTTGTAGATTCTTGCATTTTCATAGGCACTCATCCTGAGTTCGTCAAGCTCATTCATTTGGAGAAAATGTTTCTCTCTAGCCATGGAAAGATCAAAATTCAAACTTTTGATGGCCCAGCTTGCTTTGTGCTCTAGTTCAATTGGTAAGTGACATGACTTACCATAGATCAGTTTGAAAGGGGTGGTGCCAATAGGTGTTTTGTAGGCAGTACGATATGCCCATAGGGCGTCATTGATTTTTAGCGCCCAATCTTTCCTAGTTCGTCCAATAGTTTTTTTCTAAAATGGATTTGATTTGTCTATTGGACACTTCTACCTGCCCACTGGTCTGAGGATGGTAAGGAGTGGTGACTTTGTGATAGACCCAATATTTTTTCAAAAGAGCCTCAAACTTTTTTCCAAAAAATGGGATCCCCCGTCAGAAATGACAGTGCGAGGGACTCCAAATCTTGGGAAAATGAAATCTTTAAAAAGTTTCTTAACAGGTTTAGAGTCACATGTTTTAGTAGGTATGGCTTCAACCCACTTTGACACGTAATCGACTGCGACTAAAATGTAAGTAAACCCATAAGAAGAAGGAAATGGGCCCATATAGTCGATCCCCTAGACATCACAAATCTCTAATTCGTGCCAAGAGGTGAGAGGCATTTGGTCACGTTTGGAAATATTACCCGTCCTTTGACATTGGTTACATGAAAGCACATAATCATACGAGTCCTTGAAGATGGTGGGCCAAAAGAATCCGCATTGTAGGACTTTCCTAGCCGTTTTTTGGGAACTCATGTGACCACCATAGGGGCCAGAGTGACATTGTTCCAAAATGGCAATGCTTTCTTCATGGGACACACAACGACGATGTAAACCATCAGCGCAAAGTCGAAACAAATAAGGTTCATCCCAATAATAATTCTTTACATCATGTAAAAATTTAGCTTTAGAATGTCCCGTATACTCGGGATGCAATACACCTGCAGCTAAATAATTTACAAAATCAGCAAACCAAGGAAATTGGGAGTCAACCTTGAGCAATTGGTCATCGAGTAAGGATTCATTTATTGGATTTTCATCAATGGGGTTATAGCTAAGTCTACTGAGGTGGTCAGCCACGACGTTTTCAGAGCCCTTTTTGTCTCGGATTTCTAGATCAAATTCCTGCAACAACAAAATCCATCTTATGAGTCTAGGCTTGACATCCTTTTTTGTCATGAGGTAGCGAATAGCTGCATGATCAGTGTACACAATAACCTTTGAACCAACAAGATATGAGTGAAATTTATCGAATGCATAGACAATGGCTAGCATTTCTTTTTCGGTGACTGTGTATTTTCGCTGAGCTTCATCTAAGGTCTTGGATGCATAATAAATGACATGGTGTTTTTTGTCAATTATTTGTCCTAAAATGGCACCTACAACAAAATCACTAGCATCACACATGAGTTCAAAGGGTAATGCCCAGTCAGGAGCGCGGATGATAGGAGTGGTGGTGAGAGCCTTTTTCAAACATAGAAAGCTCTCCATGCATGATGCATCGAAATGGAAAGGCACCTCGTTTTGAAGAAGATTGGTGAGAGGTTTTGTGATTTTGGAAAAATCACGAATGAATCGCCGATAGAAACCGGCGTGTCCCATGAAGGTTCGGATGTCTTTGACTGAGGTTGGGGGGGGGAGGGGAGCTTGGTGATAACCTCAATCTTGGCTTGGTCAACTTCAATGCCCTGGTTGCTCACCTTATGGCCCAGAACAATGCCCTCCTTAACCATGAAGTGACACTTTTCCCAATTAAGGACTAAATGTGACTCGATGCATCTATCAAGAACAAGAGAGAGATTTTGAAGGCAAGAATCAAAACTGTCTCCATAGATGGAGAAATCGTCCATGAACACTTCCATGACAATTTCAGTTAACCCTGAAAAAATGGCAGACATATATCTTTGAAAAGTGGTTGGTGCATTGCACAGGCCAAAGGGCATTCGTCTAAAAGCGTATGTACCGAAAGGGCATATGAAGGTGGTCTTCTCTTGGTCTTCAGGATGAATGGGAATCTGATAAAAACCTGAGTAGCCATCTAAATAGAAAAAGTATTGTTGATTAGCTAAACGTTCAAGAACTTGATCGAGGAAGGGAAGAGGGAAGTGGTCTTTCCTAGTTTCTTTGTTGAGTTTCCTGTAGTCAATGCACATCCTCCACCTTGTGACGGTACGGGTGGGGATGAGCTCAACTTTCTCATTCCTAATGAATGTGGTCCCACCCTTTTTGGGGACGACCTGGACAGGACTGACCCAAGGAGAGTCAGAGATAGGGTAGATGATTCCTGCAGTCAAAAGTTTAAGAACTTCAAGACAGACAACTTCCTTCATGTTTGGGTTGACTTTCCTTTGTGGATCTCGGGAAGGTTTACTATTTTCAATCATTGGGATTTTGTGGATGTAAATGGATTGATCTATCCCAACCAAATCCGACATTTTGTACCCTAAGGCTGTTCTCCTTTTCCTAAGTTCTCCCATAAGCATGTTTTCCTATTCAATGGTAAGGTCATAATTGATAATAACAGGGCATAGTTGTTGTTCATCCAGAAACACATATTTCAGACCTATGGGGAGAGCCTTCATTTCTGGGGCCTTTAGCGGTTCAGGTTGTTCTTCTATGGTGGAGATCATCTTAAGGCCTTCAATCTCAGCACATGGGATTTCCTCAAAATTGTCCAAGTGAATCTTAAGTTGATTTGATGGTTCATTATCAAAATCACATTCGGCGGGGATGGTGAGAGAAGTGCATAGGGGGTCATCAACTAGTTCCCATTCTTGTCTTAGTTGGTTTAATTCATCAATGCAATAAAGGAGGTAGACTTCTTCCTCAAGACTAGGTCCCTTCATACTTTCAAACACCCTAAACTCTAGGTTTTGCTTCCCTAGTCTTAACACAATGGTACCAGCCTCAACATCAATTAAGGCATGAGCAGTGGCTAAGAAGGGACGTCCAAAAATGAGGGGGTAGCGTAAATCTTCCTTGATATCCATGATCAAAAAATCACAAGGGACGTAAGCATCATTTCCAACTTTAACCGGAATGTCTTCTATGATTCCCATGGGTTTAGTTGTGGATGAGTCTGCCAGTTGGATGGTCATGGCCATGGGTAGCATGTCATTGAATCCTAATATTTTGCAAAGACTATATGGCATGATGGATATACTAGCTCCTAAATCTGCTTGGCCTTTCCTATAAGCATTGTCACCTAAGTAGCATCCTATTCCAAAAGAACCTGGATCCTTCTGTTTTTAGGCATCTTTCTTAGGATAATGTAAGAGGTAGTCCTAGCAAGTTTAATAGTCTCGTATTCTTTAGTAACATACTTCCTAGTCAAGAGAGATTTCATGTACTTGGACCAGGCGGGCATGTCTGCCAAAGCATCAAGGAAGGGAATGCCGACATGTATTTTTTTCATAGCTTCCCTAAATTTCATGAAGCGGGCATCAAGTTTTGTTTGTTTGAGGTGGGCTTGATAGGGAAGTCGAGGTTTGTAAACTGGTTCTTCATCTTCTACTTGAGGGGTTTTGGGGATGGATGGGTTGGGTGTGGCTTCGGGTTCGAGAACTACCATGTCCTCATCCTCGAATTCTAGAGGTGGGTCTGAAGATTCCCTTGTAGGGGGAGGGGCGTGCACTTTTCCCGAATGAGTGGAGACAACCTTGAGTTGTTCAGGATGTTTGGGGTTATTTTCAGGTTGTCCTACAAAAGTCCCCGCAGGAGGTTTTTATTGGGAAAATAGACGGGCCAACTGTGCGTCAGTTGCCTTTTGATGGGCTTGTATGGCCACGAGGGTTTGTTCTATGCTTGCCCAGTTAGGATTACTTGGAGGAGGAGGAGGGAGGGCATTTTGAGGAGGCTGGGGAGGTTGAGGTTGGTTTAGATTATTGGGTGGAAGGTTTAGGTTTTGGAATTGTTGGTAGTGTTGTCGATTTTGGTTATTTCCAAAATTTCTTTGATTGTTGTATGGGAATCCAGGTGGTGGTCAATTGTTACTTTGAGGGTAGGGAGGTCTTTGTTGAAGCTGGTTAGAGTTCTCGGCACCTGAAGGGTTCCCGTACTAGAAACTAGGGTGATTTCTAGGTTGGTTGGGATTGTAGTAACCTTGGCCTGGTATTGTATGAATTGAGTTGAGGTCTTCTGTTTGTTGTCCTACTTCAGGTTGCATGGGCGTGTTGTAGAGATATTGACAATGGAGGGTGGTATGGTCGTATCCTTGGCAAATACCACAAAGGGAATCCATGGCTTTTAGTTGATGGGGTGACTCCCTAAGGGTGACCAATGATGACTCTAACCAATATTGTTTTAAGGCAATTAATTTTAGGCTTTCCGCTATGCTTTGGATATCATTATTGACTTCTGCCTTGGCTACCTTAAGGATTCCTCCAATCCCTCTTCTAGCCCTTGTTTCAAAATCCCGTTTAACTACCTCCCATGTGCTAGTTAAACTTCGATGCATGAAATTTCCTCCAGATGAGAAATCGAGAAAGAATTTGGTATCATCATCAACACCATGATAGAAAATCTCTATGAGTTGGGCTTGAGATATATCATGGTGGAGACACTTCCTAAGTAAATCTTTGAATCTTTTCTAGGCTTCACCTAAAGACTCTCCTGGGGACATAGAAAAATGAGTTATTAGACCCCTAAGTTCATAGGTGAGAGATGGGGGGTAAAATTTTTCAAGGAATTTGCCTTGGAGAACTTCCCAAGTTGTGACATGTTCTTCGCTCTCCATGGTGTTGTACCAACTACTAGCTTGGTCAGAGAGGGAATATTTGAACAACCTAAGGTGGATGGCATCTTTAGAGACACCTGGGAGTTTGTTCAAGGAGCAAAGGTCAATGAACCTTTGAAGATGATCTTGACAACTTTCTCCATTGTTGCCTGAGAAGGGGTTGGCTTGCATCATAGTGATCCATTGTGTTCGGATTTCAAATTGTGGAGCAATAATATCGGGGGGTATGACTGGGTGTTGCGCATAGGCCATTTTGGGAACAGAAAAGTTCGTTAATTGTTTTTGCCTTTCAGCTTCCCTCCTATCGCCTTCTATGGTTTCTTGTTCGACCCTAAAGGCTGCTCGCAAAGCGGCTTATCTTTCCTCTTGTTCGGCTTGGATGAGCTCTCTTTGAGCTGCGAGAGCTTGGTCGATTCTACAGGTGACCTTGTCTTCATTCATTCTCACTAGATTTTGACGGTTTCAATGATGAAAAGTTCTTTCTATTTCCATATCGAAAGGTTGAGAATCGTCGTTCGGTCGTCGCATGCAAAAATAAAGCAGTTATTCATGTGCAGAAAAAATGTACTGCCGAAATGGAAACTCGGCAGAAAGAGGAGTACACTTCTGGAATGTTACTCGAAAGGCATGAAAAAAGGAAAACAAACTTTTTCAAAATTGTTTTGGGGTTCGAGAAAATAATATGTTGTCCCCGGCAACGGCGCCAATATGATACTAGTCATATTGCAATATCAATCACTAAGATGGTTAATCCTAGAGTTTAAACCTTTTTTACTTCTGGTTTTAAGGGTAGTATAGAAGGTTCGATCCCACAGGACAACTATTTAGAGATTGTTCTTAGAACCCAAAGATTGAAGAACTTTATAATTTTTTTTTGGTATTTTTCTTTTTATTAAAGAAGAAAGTAAAGTCCAATTGGGGGTTTGAGTGATTACAATAATGCAAGAAGGAAAGCACTTAACAAGAATAAACATGCACAAGGAAATAATAAAAAGATTGTTAACACAAGTAAAACTATATGAATGGAAGACTAAGAATTAAAACAACAAAGGATGCAGTGATTAAATCAAGAGAAGGAAATCGAGGCTCGTAGGGGTTTTCATCGCCTTAGCCTAGGTGATAACAACTAAATCTTAAATGACGATTCGATGAAGGTTTGTGAATTTAAAAACTCACAAGAGAGAAACTCCACATGAGCCCATTGGTCTTGGTGCTCATGCTTCCTAGTTTATCATCCTAACAGACAAAAATCCACGGTCATATCAAAACGTCTATGTAATCTATTTTATTGTTCTAAATCCTGATTTCCATGGTCATATCCATCCGGATTAACATGCAATCCGAAGATCAACCATTCAATTAAGATCAATTACCATCTAATTTGTTTAAGAAGAAGTCATTAAAACCATGGCTAAGGGGTTATTCCCCTTGCCCCGATAAATTTCTACTCACACATGGAGAAAGGGGAGACGGAGGAAGAAAGAAATGAAGTCATAGTCTAGCCCAGAAATCAGGAAATTAATCCTTATGCTAGAGATGATGAAATGGCTTAGTTCTTTGTTCCTTGCTCCAGAAATAAAGAATGGAAAGAAGGAGATTAAAACTAAGGCGGAGAGAAAAGACAAGAACAAGAATAAAAGAGCTATGCTTGAACCAAAACCTACTTTATTGCATAATATGAGAATGATTACAAGATTAATTGCTGCATAATCCCAAAATACAAGAAATCTGTGATGCCCCCATAGAGGAAGAAGTGCCCCTCCTTTTATAGGAGAATGAGGGGGAGGGGGCTATACATTTAGGTTTAAGGTTATTTTGAGGTTGGCGGCAGGGACTTTTGCTGTCTGTGCGCCGCCAACCGACCGGTTCAGGAACCAACCGATCGGTTGGAAGGTTCTAGAATGTGCATCCCATTGATCAGTTGCTAACCCTAATTAGGGTGGCAGCACAGTTGAAACCGCTCGGTGTCACTCAGCAATGGCCATCAGCCAGGCGTCTGGTAGCTGGAATCGAGCGATCTCAGTCGTCGTCTGATGAGATGAATGATCGACGCTTGAAGGCGAACCAAACATTTCAGACAGTCAGACGATCAGTTAGATGCAGTGAGACGATCAGTTGAAGATACCAGTCGATCGGCTCAAGTCCTAAAACTGCAATAAAATGCACGTGATTGTCAAATTTTGTGATAGAATGAGAGAATATCAATTTGTGCAATTTTTAAGAGATGAATGGAGAATTTCTATGTGACAAACTTAATAATTCGCAAAAAAAGGTGTGCTGAATAGCACGCATCAGTACTCATCATATAAGAGGGAATGGCTTGAGAAATAGACTTTATTAGAACTTCCTTCCCTGCCTGACTAAGCATTTTCTCTTTCCAACCATTAATCTTTTTCCCTATTCTGTCTTTTATCCCACTAAAAATCTTTTTCTTTGATCTCCCAATGATGGTGGGTAATCCGAGGTATTTGTCATGGAACTCCACTTGTGTGACCTGCAATTTCTCAGCAATACATTTCCTCAGACTCGGGGACGTTTCTGCTAAAGGAGAGCTCCGTCTTGGTGAAGTTAATTTTCTGCCCAGAAGCTTGCTCGTAGTAGCTCAACAGGGAGGCTATTTTCTCAGGTTCTTGGAGGTTCGCTTTAGCGAAGAGTATACTATCATCTGCAAAAAACAAATGGGTTGTTCTTGGCCCACATCTACAGATTCTAGCACTAGTGATAGTACCTTCATGAGCAGCTCTATTAAGCAAGTTAGAAAGCGCATCTGCACAAAAGAGGAAAATGTAAGGAGAAATGGGGTCGGCTTGGTGTAACCCTCTTTTAGGGGAAATAAGACCCTTTTTGCTTCCATTAATAAGAAAGGAGTAGGTTACACTGCTCATACATTCATAAATCTTCCTACACCACAGAGGACCAAAGATGAGTTTCTCCATAACTTTTATAACAAAGTTCCATTCCACTATATCATAGGCTTTACACATATCCAACTTGATGGCCATCTGCCCCTTCTTTCCTTTAATCTTTCTCTTCATGTAGTGGAAGGTTTCAAAAGAAATAAGAGTGTTGTCTGTTATTAATCGACCGGGGATGAAGGAAGTTTGGTTGGTAGAGATGATATCATTGAGGATGGGCTTTACTCTATTCTCCATAATCTTGGAGATTATTTTGTAGACCATATTACAGAGACTAATAGGTCTAAAGTCATTCATGCTTTCTGGATCTTTGCATTTTGGGATAAGAACAATGTTGGTAGAGTTTATGCTTTTTATCTCCATTTCTCCTTTCCACCACCCTTTGATGTACAAAGACACATCCTTACCAACTGTAGTTCAAAAAGTCTGAATAAAGATGGCATGGAAACCATCAGGGCCCGGAGCTTTATGGGGGTGTATATCAAACACAACCTTCTTGATTTCATCATTGTCTGGCTCATTATCCAACTTTGTGTTCATAGCTGGGCTGATAACTTTCTCCATTCCCTCAATGATCCTTTCAGCATTAAGAGTCCAAGTTGAGGTGAAGAGGTTGTTGTAGTAGGAGGTCACTATGCTGGTAATTTCCTCCTCATTGTTTTTCCAAACTCCTTCATCATTCATGATTCCTTTGATGTGGTTTCTTCTTCTATGTTGGGATGCTTTGTTATGGAAATATGTTGTGTTTTGGTCGCCATCCACCATTTCTTTTGCTCTATCCCAGGTGAACCAATGAGTTTCTTTCTGTTTTTGTAGATCAATAATCTCTTCACACAACTCTTTGCAACAAAGGATATTATCAGCTGTCATAGCTAAATATTGTTTTTGTAACAGCCTTTTTTCATCCTTTTACAGTCTTTTGTCAATATCATCGAATTTGTGCTCAACCCACTTTATCAGTTCAATCGAGACCCTATTGATCTGTTGTTGAACCAACTCACACGTTTTCCAGTTATCTTTTATTATTTGTTCACATTGGGGATCTTTCAGCCAGTAGTG
Source organism: Alisma plantago-aquatica (assembly GCA_963693085.1). Taxonomy (NCBI): domain Eukaryota; kingdom Viridiplantae; phylum Streptophyta; class Magnoliopsida; order Alismatales; family Alismataceae; genus Alisma; species Alisma plantago-aquatica. Next base: position 843,209,938 of record OY856414.1, read on the forward strand.
TTCCAACTGTACTCCCCTCACAGTAGGTTTCTTAGGATGATCCACTAAACATTTCACGAGGATAGGGGCGTGATCAGAGTTAAGCCTAAGAAGGTGAATGACTTTAGTAGAAGGAAACAACTCACTCCAATGGTGGCAAACCAAGGCCATGTCAAGCCTCTCCATCACAGTAGTCTCCGGTTTTTTGCCCCTGACCCACGTGTATTTGTTGCCTCTGTAGTTGATGTCAATAAGCTCATAGATATCAATAGCTTCCTTGAAGTTGTCCATATATTTTTCTTCTTTGATGGCCCCACCATATTTTTCTTCATGACTTTTGATCTCATTAAAATCATCGATGAAAGCTATAGGCAGGTTACTTTTGATTTTGATGTTCGACATCAACTCCCAAGTTTTATGTTTGAGCTGTGTTTCAGGCCAGCCATACATCCCGACAAATTGTCAATCCTTTCTTCTATCTTTACCACGGATAATAGCACTAAAATGGTGATTAGAATACGAATCTACAACCATGTCAATGCCATTCCACCAGAACCCCATGCCACCCGATCTCCCTCTACTTCTAAGACACACACCGTTATCAAAGTCACATTTTTTTCAAATCTCATTCAGATCTTTTTCTTTCATTTTTGTCTTCATGAGGAAAACAACCTCCTGGCATTCTCTCCAATAGAGGCATTGGAGAGTGCGGAATGTGCCATGGTTACCCAGACCCTGGCAATTCCAACTTAATATTTTCATTGATTTTCACGGGTCTGACCATTGTCAGATCCCGCTACTTTGTTTGGGTAATTATCCCAAACCATACTGTCTATTGTTCCTCTTTGTAACTTTTGGTGTCTTGCAATCACAGTTTCGTGTCTTGGTCCTTGGTCCCCCTGGTCTCTTCTTTTTTTACTTTCATTACTTGCTTCTCTGCTTCCGTCCTGGATTCTCGTGATTGCCCCTTTCTTTTGTTCTTTAAACTTTCTAGCAGCTCTGCGCCCAACACTTTCACTCAGAATTGGTTTGTCTTTTCTTCTCTGTGGCTCTATGGTGAGCACATTATGTGTGTTCTGTTCCTCCTCCCCTATTGTAGTTAATGCAGCTTTGGTTGGTAGCTCCTTTATTTTCGTGGCCTTGCCTTGAAGATCTGAGAGGAGGCCCTCGAAGATAGGATTGGTATTCAGGTTTTCATTTAAAACGTATTACCTTCCTTTGTCGATAAGCTTCCCTGGTTGTCATGGTTCTGTTCCCTACTTGTGGTCCCGTGAGGAATCTTAGCCTCGTTTGCTCCTCCCTGCCCTGTATTAGAATCTTTTCTGCTTTGGCTTTGGCTCTTCCCCTTAACAACCTTGTTGTTTCTTTCTATTTCTTTCTCCACCTCGGCAAAGTTATTGGCTTTATAATTGTCTCTTCTTTCTTTTTGATGTATTGCTTTTCCTTAAGATCTATCCTCTCTTTTCTGCTCTGTGTTGTTGTCACCTTTTTTTCCTTGCCAGCTTTGTTTTTTCTTACATGTTTCATAGTTTAGGCCTATGTGTGATGCTCTTGCTTGTTTTCTTGGGGAAGCCCGGAGCCAGTGTCCCCAGCTACCGTCCTCCACCAGCTCTTTCACTTTGCAGTCTCTTTGCACATGTCCCAATCTTCCACATACATAGCAGAAATTTGGTAGCCTTTCGTAGCAGATGTCAACTTCTAGTATCTTCCCTTTTGCGTCTTTCATCTTTTGTTTTGTTTTGAGAGGTTTTTCTATGTCAATCACCACTCTCACCCGCCTTGCTCTTTCCCAGGAGGACTCAGCTTCATCAACCTCCAGAAACTTTCCTATCTTGTTAGCTATGATCTCCACTGCCTTGTTTGACCTTTACCCCATCGGAAAGTTGTAGAGTCTTAACCAGATCGGGGATTCATTTATCACTATATCGGAAGGTTGCATTGATCCATGAATTTCTTTTATAAGCACAAGGCTGATGTTGAAGCTCCAGGGTGCTCTGTTTAAAACTCTCTCTACGTCTTCCCTTTCCCCAAACTTGATAGTTATGGCTCCATGCTCTATCATCTTGAAGGTTGGTTTGCTGCTTAGTCCCCAGATGAGTTCCATCGTACTTTTGAAAGCATTGAAGTTGAAAGGCCGATCTATTTTCAGCCTAGCCGCCAACACTAGGTCGAGTTGATCATCGTGGATGGCTTCCTCTTCTTCCATAAATGTTGCAATGTCCTCCTCTTCGATTGTCAGTGCATCACATTGTCAGGTTATTTCATTTGCCATTGCGATCTTTTAAGCCCCACTATGGAAGTGAACTTCTTGCTGGAAAACCATGACTCACCAATCCTAGTCGCCGACAGCAAGATGCATAAACCTAGACACCCTACCCTGTCGCCAGATAGAGAAGCGGAGCTCAGACTCTTTTGATGGTTAATATACTTAGAAACCTTAAATAGGAGATAAAGGAAAGTAAAGTGCTTGTAATATGAAATTAGGGTTTCATGTTGCTAAAAGATGATCTTAGGATATTTTGTTAAAGAAATATGAGATAATTAGGGTCTGTGAGTAATTTTATAAAATTAGGGTTTCAAATAATAAAAATGAAGTGAAACCCTAATTGTAATCAAAACCCTAAAAAGGACTAGTAACCCTAGGAAACAACTAGGATTAATAGACCATGATGGCATGATTGATGATAGGAAAATTGGATGCCTATTTCAGGATCAACTTGGGTGTGCTTGCTTGGTTTCTTGATTGGTTGAATTATTTCTGCATTCAAGTCAGCTTGACAGGTATGTGGTTAATTATGGTTAATTGCATTAGTTTCCCAAGGGTTTTCCCGATAGTTAATCACATTGAATGCAACCTATCATTTTGGATCTTCATACTTGCAAATTATAAAAACACTATTATTATCACAATTGCAAAAGAAGTGTGTATTCTCACACCTACATGCCACCCTAATGGATGATCAATGGGCACCATGAGAGGTGACCCCAGACACCCAACTCGGGAATGAGAAGGTGGTCTATGTTGCATGACTAATGGGAACCATGAGAGGTGACCCAAGACACCAAGCTCGGGATTGGGAAGGTGGCCCTAAGTCAAACCCTAGAGGGGGTATTCCAGGGTTAGGGAAAAAGTGGTGGAGATTGACACATTGAAAACTTAAATTGGCTTGTTAATTACCTTGGTTGTGATAATTAATTTGTTAGTCATATTTTTGAAATTTTGGTTGTCCCCACATACTGGCATATTTCAATATGTTGATCGACGTTTTGTTTGTCAGCATTTTAGGTGTAACCCTGAAAAGCACAAACAGTAAAGTAACACATTGTGAAAATAAGGAATAAAGTGCAAGGAGGATTAGATAGAATAGATCCAAGATGTGGATAGAGTAGATCACTAAACTTTTAAAAAGTTTTTCTTATATATCAGATTTCAGTTTAGTTAGTAGAATTTATTAATTATTACTGATTATTTACTGAACCTTAGATCTGATTTATTGGGATAACGGCTCTGACCTCTTGGTCTCCCTTAAGTGGGGGTTACTGGGAGGCAGGGTCATTACAATTGGTATTAGAGCATAGGTTCCTCATCTAATCTTTAATAATTATTCAATTTTACAAATTTATAGAATCGAGGGAGTTATTAGAGGATTTTCTGAAGGACAGAGGTGACTAGAAAAGGATCATGTCTAGGGACTGGAAATATTTTCCTCCACACCGCTTGTAAGAATATGAGGACTCCCAGATTTGTGTGACTTCCTGGCCTTTGTCTTAGAATTTGACTCGAAATAAGATACCTTTAGGACTCTCTCATCTTGTTCATCCCTTCTCAACTCAAATGCTATTAAGGATTTTAAGGATTAGTATTTTCTCTCTCTTCCTCACCTGCTTGAGGTATGGGTAAAGTTGATAAAGTTTAAGGAATCCTCCACCAAATTAATAAAAGATGTGTATTTAAGATGTCATCGACATAAGTATAATTAGTTAAGACTAAAGATCTGTTTGTGTGTTTATGTAGATGGCTCGTAAAAAGATCGTGGCTATCCTAGTTTCTGTCAATGGTGGTGGGCCTCCCCACAAAGAGAATGGGTCTTCTGAGATGAGGAAGCGGAACCATGGTGGTGAAACTTCAAAGAAAAGAAAGATACCTAAAGAAACTGGACATGAGGCCCCCAACCCTAAACCAATACCCTTCAGCAACCTCGAACAAGAGGAGGGACCGGGATATGAGCAGCAACATGTGTACGAGGAGGAAGCCCAGATGGAGGAGGACCAGTCTGGTGGTCTAGGACTAGCTATGGTAGTCCACACTACGGTTGTGGTGTGGATGGAGCAACATAAATGGCTGACTGGGGCTATCCATGCCTTGGCCCCTAGGGACATAGCTAGAGATGAGAATGGCTAGCCACTACCTGTTCGTCCTCGACTAGGAGACACCATCTTGGACTTCGTCAAGCTGAACATCGAGATGTTCTGGGGAGAAGATAAGTTTGAAGTGGTCGAAAAGGTAGAGGCATGGCTTCTTACAGTCGAGAATGGATTTCATATGCTTGAGGTACAACCAAACAAGAAGGTTCTCTTTGCTTCTCACCTTTTGGAAGGTGCAGTCAAGATATGGTGGGAGAACCATATCACGGGAAGAGTCTTGAGTGAAGAACCTATGGAATGGACCAATTTCAAGACCATCTTCACTGTAAGATTCATCCCCGTCTCAGCCAAGAAGGAGAAGGAAAGAGAGTTCACTAACATGACTCAAGGAAGCTCGTCAGTTGCGGACTTTGGTCACAAGATCCGCATCCTGGAATGTTTTGGGCACATGATGGATGAAGAGAGGAGGGTAGACCACTTCATAGAGTGTTTGCACCCTGCCATCAAGCCCCATGTGATGGCTAGTAAGACGAAGACCTTCTCGGAAGCCTACAACACCACCTTGGACATGGAAATGATAGTGATGCCTGCACAGAATCCCTCCAAGGGGTACCTGGGCTTCACTGAAGGAGCTCAGGGGTAGAAGAATGAACACAAGAAGGGGCAAGGGCGCAACCACAAAAAAACGTAGGCATGGACACAAGGGCAAGCCTCGTGGTCGCCTCCAGCAGTGTCTCACCTGCGGACAGACACATCTTGGGAAGTGTCATTTTGAGAAGAAGGTGTGTTTCATATGTCAGCAAGATGGACACTTCATCGCCAATTTCCCTTATCCTGACCCAAGAGGACCTTTGGGGTCACAACCAGGGGTAGCACAACTAGTGGTTGTAGCACCCCTAGTAGGAGCACCAGTCAGAGAACCCCCATCTGGAGAGAGGAGACAAGCTAGAGTGTTCGCGATCGACAATGAAGAAGCCTAGGTGAATGCTAATAGGTTGATCGAGGGTAATAACCCCTCAATTTACTAAGTATGTAATGAAAAATGTAATTCTCTTTTAAAGAATAAATCGAATCTATTTTGATTTGTGATGGATTTCGTGTGAAATGGCCTTGATTGATTGGTAATGGGCTTTGTTTATTGAGCCCAATTGAAAAGAAAAGAGAAATACAAAGGAAAAGGATTAAATTAATAAAAGGAAAATAGGTGAAATTGACATAAATAAGTGGATAAAGGAAAATAGATATTCCCAATATGGGAATTCGTGCCTTTAGGATTTCTTGAGGTGCAAGGGACCCAAGATAACAAGATAATGGCAAAGGGAAACGAAATACTAATTAATTTTGGATTAATTGATGGATAACTTGGGAGGGAAGGAAACCTTCTCATCTAATGGAATTTGTTTCCCACATTTAATATATATATATAGATAATTAATGTCAAGATGAATTTTCCCTTAAAATTTGACATAAATAGGAGTTATGGTTTAGGAAATATGATTTTCTCAAGTTATCTCCAAAATATGGAATTATTTTGCAAAAAAGAATAAGATTTTCCTCTTTGGTTGATCGCGTGCAATGAGAACCGTTGGATCTCAATCCAACGCTTGATGCTCATTGTCTAGTCCCACATAGACTGGGACTCTGTTGAGTTGTAGAGGGGTTTTCCCTCTCAAATTCCTCGTGATCTAGAGCGTTTGCAAGCTAGTTGTTGTTTCCTTCGAGTTTAGGAGAGTAAACTGAAGAGAACCATCCCTACTTTGTAGGGGATTGGTCATGAATTGGGAGAATCCCCAATCCAACAGGACCTGCCTTCAACCCTATATATAGGGGAGGATGAGGTAGGGTACCAGCATGCCTATTTGCTACCCTAACTGTTGCGGAAGATTGCAAGGAGTGCTCTCGTGCCTCCAATTGCCCCTTTCACCCTGACCTTCACCCCTATCTTCTTGGCAAGCCTCGCTAGAGTCCGGCGAGTAGGAGGAGGTTGCGGCATGTGCTTAGCACATAATTGAACCCGTGGACGAGTTCGGAGGAGGGAGGTGGAGCTCCCTAACCCTTTGGCACATTCGTAGGTGGACGAGATTGAGAAGTCAACCTTGAGGTTGACCATGGTCTCGTTGTGCTTGGGCACGAGGTGGACGAAGACCCTGTGGTCTTTTACCAAATCTCCCATCTATGTATTTTGTCCAGGTAAGGATATTTTGGTCTTTTCGCATACTTCAGATTGTAGAATAGGCACATGAATCCTGAGTTGTTGGATCCTCAGTGGACTCACAGACCATAGATCCAGCAATCCCCATTTTTCTAAGAATTGACAAATAAATCAGAAAAAGGATTTTCCTTGCAAAAATCATATATTTCACTAGAAAACTCAGATGAGGAAAGTTTATACATGAAAATTGATCATAAAAATACGAGGAATAATTTAAAATAGTTTGGAAACCTAAATATGTATCTATTTGAAAAAGTGTATAATTTGAATGGAAAAAGTATTAATTTGTGGTTAGAAACCCTAATTGATGATAAAGAATAGATTTAATAATGCAAATAAGTTAATTCGAGCATGATTAACCTGTTTAATGATAAAGATGAACCTTAACTAGTTTTGAAGATGAAATTGCAAGATTTAAGCTTTTTAACCTAATATGATGGTTAATATACTTAGAAATCCTAAATAGGAGAAAAAGGAAAGAAAAGTGCTTGTAATCTGAAATTAGGGTTTCATGTTGCTAAAAGATGATCTTAGGATATTTTGTGAAAGAAAGATGAGATAATTAGGGTTAGTGAGTAATTTTATAAAATTAGGGTTTAAAATAATAAAAATGAAGTGAAACCCTAATTGTAATCAAAACCCTAAAAAGGACTAGTAACCCTAGGAAACAACTAGGATTAATAGACCATGATGGCATGATTGATGATAGGAAAATTGGATGCCTATTTCATGATCAACTTGGGTGTGCATGCTTGGTTTCTTGATTGATTGAATTATTTCTACATTCAAGTCACCTTGATAGGTATGTGGTTAATTATGGTTAATCACATTAGTTTCCCGAGGGTTTTCCGGATGGTTAATCGTATTGAATGAAACCTATCAGTTTGGATGTTCATACTTGCAAATTATAAGTCACTATGATTATCACAATTGCAAAATAAGTGTGTATTCTTGCACATACATGCCACCCTAATGGATGATGCAAAAAGGTCAAGCCCAGGAGGGAAGACCAATGGGCACCATGAGAGGTAACCCCAGCCACCAAGCTCAGGAATGAGAAGGTGGTCTATGTTGCATGACTAATGGGCACCATGAGAGGTGACCCCAGGCACCAGGCTCAGGATTGAGAAGGTGGCCTTAAGTCAAACCCTAGAGGGGGTATTCCAGGGTTAGGGAAAAAGCGGTGGAGATTGACACATTAAAAATGTAAATTGGCTTGTTAATTACCTTGGTTGTGATAATTAGTTTGTTAGCCATATTTGTGAAATTTTGGTTGTCCCCACATACCGGCGTATTTCGATATGCTGATCGATGTTTTTTTTGTTAGTGTTTTAGGTGTAACCCTAAAAAGCACAAATAGTAAAGTGACACATTGTGAAAATATGGAATAAAGTGCAAGGAGGATTAGATAGAATAAATCCAAGTTATGGATAGAGTAGATCACCAATGTTTTAAAAAGGTATGCAAAAGTTTTTCTTATATACCAGATTTCAGTTTAGTTAGTAGAATTTCTTAATTATTATTTATTATTTTCTGAACCTTTGATCCGATTTATTGGGATAACGACTCTAATCTCTTGGACTCCCTTAATTGGGTTACCAGGAGGTGGGGTCGTTACAATTGGTATCAGAGCATAAGTTCCTCATCTAATCTTTAGTAATTATTAAATTTTACAAATTCTATAGAACCGAGGGAGTTATTAGAGGATTTTCTGAAGGACATAGGTGTCTAGAAAAGGATCACGTCTGGGGGCTGGCAATATTTTCCTCCACACCACTAGTCAGAATTCGAAGACTCCTAGATTTGTGTGACTACCTGGTCGATGTCTTAGGATTTGACTCGAAATAAGATACCTTTAGGACTCTCTCGTCTTGTTCATCCCTTCTCAACTCAAATGCTATTAAGGATTAGGATTTTCTCTCTCTTCCTCACCCTCTTGAGGTATGGGTAAAGTTGATAAGGTTTAAGGAATCCTCCACCAAATTAATAAAAGATGCATAATTAAGATATCATCGACAAGACTAAAGATATGTTTGTGTGCTTATGTAGATGGCTCATACAAAGATCGTGGCTATCCTGGTTGCCGCCAACGGTGGTGGGCCTCCCCACAAAGAGAATGGGTCTTCTGAGAAGAGGAAGCGAAACCATGGTGGTGAAACTTCAAAGAAAAGAAAGAGACCTGAAGAAACTGGACATGAGGCCCCCAAACCTGAACCAATACCCTTCAGCAACCTTGAACAAGAGGAGGGACCGGGATATGAGGAACAAAATGTATATGAGGAGGTAGCCCAGATGGAGGAGGACCAGGCTGGTGGTCTGGAATCGGCTATGGTAGTCCAAACTACGGATGCAGTGTAGATGGAGCAACAGAAATGATTGACTGAGGCTATCCATGCCTTGGCCCTCAGGGACATAGCTAGAGATGAGAAAGGCGAGCCACTACCTATTCGTCCTCGACTAGGAGCCACCATCATGGACTTTGTCAAGCTAAACATCGAGAAGTTCTGGGGAGAAGATAAGTTTGAAGTGGTCGACAAGGCAGAGGCTTGGCTGCTTGCAGTCCAGAATGGATTTTGTATGCTTGAGGTACAACCAAACAAGAATGTTCTCTTTGGTACTCACCTTTTGGAAGGTGCAACCAAGATATGGTGAGAGAACCATATCACAGGAAGAGACTTGAGAGAAGAACCTATGGCATGGACCGATTTCAAGACCATCTTCACCACCAGATTCATCCCCGTCTCAGCCAAGAAGGAGAAGGAAAGAGAGTTCACTAACATGACACAAGGAAGCTCGTCAGTTGCAGACTTTGGTCGCAAGTTCCGCATCTTGGAACATTTCGAGCACATGATGGATGAAGAGAGGAGGGTGGGCCACTTCATAGAGTGTTTGCACCCTGCCATCAAGCCCCATGTGATGGCTAGTAAGCCGAAGACCTTCTCGAAAGCCTACAACACCGCCTTGGACATGGAAATGACGGTGATGCCTACATAGAATCCCTCCAAGGGGTACCTGGGCTTCACTGAAGGAGCTCAGGGGCAGAAGAATGAACACAAGAAGGGGAAAGGGCACAAACACAATAAAAGCAAGCATGGACACAAGGGCAAGCCTCGTGGTCACCTCCAATAGTGTCACACCTACAGATGGACACATTCTGGGAAGTGTCATTTTGAGAAGAAGGTGTGTTTCAGATGTCAGCAAGAGGGACACTTCATCACCAATTTTGCTGAGTACGACCCAAGAGGACCTTTGGGGTCACAACCGGTGGCTGTAGCACCCCCAGCAGGAGCACCAGCCGGAGCACCCCCATCTGGAGAGAGGAGACAAGCTAGAGTGTTCTCCATCGATAATGAAGAAGCCCAAGTGAATGCTAATAGGTTGATCGAGGGTAATATCCCCTAGAGTTTTCCTTTTAGTCCAGTAGATCATGTGGTAGCTTTAAGATGTGGTATGAACTATGTAGGCTTGCTGGAAGTCATGGGACACAATGTAAAAGCACTTTTTGATTCTGGTTCTACTAATACTTTTATTTCGAGAAATCTGGAAACTCTGCTTGGTTTGGAAGTCAAGGATTTAGGGTATGTTTTGGATGTCACAACCCCGAGTGGTCGTATCTATACATCTCTTTTAAAAACCCCTATCTTTCCAGTTAAGTATCTGAACCATGAGCTTCCCATTGACTTCATCCTTCTCGATATGAATGATTTTGATGTAACCATCGGTATGGATTGGCTTTCCACCTACAGAGCCCAGATTGACTATAGAGAGAAGAAGATTCTTATTAGGAATACCGGCCATCCACACTTCACCATTCGAGGAAGGAGGGATGCACAACCGGCCTTTATGTGTCTGCCTTGAAAGCTGAATGGATGCTATCCAAGGTTTGTCGAGCCTACCTAGCCATAGTTATAGTACATGAGGATAAGGGGCAATCCTTAAGGGAGATAGAGGTGGTTCAGGAGAATGCAAATGTGTTTCTGGATGATCTACCAGGGATTCCCCCTGAGAGGGAGGTAGATTTCTCCATTGAGTTAGCTCTTGGGACTAATCTTATATCTAAGGCACCCTATAGAATGGCCCCAACAGAGTTGTTTGATTTAAAAACCCAGTTGCAAGAGTTGTTGGATAAAGGCTTTATCTGTCCCAGTACATCTCCTTGGGGAGCACCAGTCCTCATTGTGAAAAAGAAGGATGGGTCGCTTCGGATGTGAATTGACTATCAGATGATCAATCAGGCAACCATTAAGAACAAGTATCCTTTGCCTAGAATAGATGACCTATTCGTCAAACTCAAATCAGCTCGAGTCTTTTCCAAGATCGATTTGAGGTCAGGATACCACCAGGTGAGAGTAAGGAGTGAGCATATACCCAAAATGGCTTTTCAAACCCGATATGGTCACTATGAGTTTGTGGTCATGCCTTTTGGATTATCCATTGCACCTAGCATCTTTATGAACCTCATGAACAGTGTGTTCCGACCTTTCCTTAACTCTTTTGTGATAGTGTTCATAGATGACATTTTAGTGTACTCGGATGACCTAGCCCAACACCATGACCAAGTTTTTCGGAAAGTTCTCAAAATGTGAGTTTTAGTCAGACCAAGTCATGTTTCTTGGACACATCATCTCAGGAGGAATAATCCTCATAGATCCAGCCAAAGTATTGATAATTCGAGACTGGCCGACACCAAAGAACCCATATGAGATTCACATCTTCTTAGGGTTGGATGGATACTACCATCGCTTCATCAAGGATTTCTCAAAGACTATGTTTTCGTTGACCATGTTAACCTAGAAGGATGTAAAGTTCGTGTGGTCTGACATATGTGAAGCTCGCTTCTAGGAATTGAAGGAGAAGCTGACAACCGCCCCTATGTTAACTCTACCTTCTGACAATGAGGGTTTCATGATATTCAACGATGCTTCCAAGATGGGACTTGGCTATGTATTGGAACAGAATTGGCACGTGGTTGCATATGCTTCCTGACAGCTCAAGCCTAATGAGGTGAATTACCCAACTCATGATCTAGAGCTAGTTGTTATTATCCATGTCTTGAAGATATGGCGGCATTACATGTATGGTGCTACCTTTGAGATCTTCATCGACCATAAGAGCTTAAAGTACCTGCTGACACAGAGAGACCTGAACCTACGATAGTGACAATGGATGGAGTATATGAAGGATTATGACTTCACCATCGACTATCATCCAGGTAAGGTGAATGTCGTAGTGGATGCTTTGAGTCAAAAACAACTTAAGTGTGCAGTTGTTTTGTCCAGTCAGTAGAATAGTTTGAAGGAGCTGGTGGAGTGGACTCTACAACCGCTAGAAGATCGAGTTCGATTGGCTAATATCTAGATTCAATCTGAGTTGTTAAGTGAGATAGTAGCAGCACAGTTGACCAGTGAAGAGCTAGACAAGATGAAAGGTTTAATGATGAAGCCACATAATTGTCTATACATGGGAGTAGACGGAGGAATCAGGTTTGAGAATCGCATATGGGTTCTGGAGGATTCATCAATAAAGGAATGTATCTTGCAAGAGGCTCATGGATCCAAATACACAATGCACCCAAGAACTACTAAGATGTTCAAGGTCCTACAATGATTTTTCTGGTGGCCAAGAATGAAGAAAGAAATTGCGGCATGTGTGTCCAGCTGTCTTACATGCCAGATGGTGAAGGTTGAACACCAACGACCCGGCGGGATTTTACAGTCAATAGAGATTCCAGATTGGAAATGGGAGCAGATTACCATAGATTTTGTGGTAGGTCTACCCCGGACCAGGAAAGGTCATGATGCGATATGGGTCGTGGTAGATCGTCTTACCAAGTCAGCACACTTCCTTTCCTTAAAGACCACTGCTAAAGTGTCATACCTAGCTGAGTTGTATATCTGAGAGATAGTGTGTTTGCATGGCGGACCTGAATCCATCATCTTGGATAGAGACCCAAAGTTTACTTCCAAGTTGTGGAAGCAAGTTCAAGAGGAACTTGGTACCAGGTTGAAGTTTAGTACTGCTTATCACCCCCAGATGGATGGTCAGTCAGAAAGGATGATCCAGACATTAGAAGATATGTTGAGAGCTTGTGTGCTCGATTGGGGTGGCTCATGGGAGTAGTACTTACCTTTAGCTGAGTTTGCCTACAACAACAGCTACAAAGGCAATATCGGGATGCCTCCATATGAAGCTTTGTATGGGAGACCGTGTCGGTCCCCACTTCACTGGGATGATGTGTAAAAGAGGACTCTGTTGAGGTCAGATGAGCTCTAAGTGTATGCTGATAAAGTTCCTTTGATCAAGCAAAGGCTGAAGAGAGCCCAAGATCGACAAAAGTCATATGCTAATGCAAAGCGAACTGAAATGCATTTCACTGTAGGGGAGTATGTGGTTTTGAAAATCCGACTGCTCTGAGTTATAGCCAAGAACAGAGGAAAGATGAGTCCCTGATATGTGGGTCCATTTGAGGTGCTAGAATAGATTGGTGAATCTACATATCATTTGGCGTTACCCCCTCAGTATAGCATGATGCATGATGTGTTTCATGTATCCAAACCCGAAGCGATATGTGCAAGATCTGAGCCATGTGCTGAGCATTGAACCTATTGAGCTTCAAGGGAAGCTGACTTATCCTGAGACACCTTTGCGAATTCTAGATAACAAGGTGAAAGAACTCATATGTAAGAATATAGAGATGGTAAAGGTTCTTTGGAGGCACCATGGAGAGGATGAGGCCACATGGGAGCTGAAAATGGACATGGAGAAAGCATATCCTGATTTGTTTGTTTGATTGCTTCAATTTTGAGGACAAAATTTCTATAAGGAGGGGAGGATGTTATAACCTAAATTTCCTAAGTATGTAATGAAAAGTGTAATTCTCTTTTAAAGAATAAATGAAATCTATTTTTATTTGTGATGGATTTCATGTGAAATGGCCTTGATTGATTGATAATGGGCTTTGTTGGCCATTGAACCCAATTGAAAAGAAAAGAGAAATACAAAGAAAAAAGATTAAATTAATAAAAGGAAAATAGGTGAAATTGACATAAATAAGAGGATAAAGGAAAATAGATATTCCCCAATACGGGAATTCATGCCTTTAAGATTTCTTGAGGTCCAAGGGACCCAAGATAACAAGATAATGACATAGGGAAAAGAAATACTAATTAATTTTGGATTAATTGATGGATAACTTGGGAGGGAAGGAAACCTTCTCATCCGTTGGATATTGTTTCCCAAATTTAATACATAGCTAGATAATGTCAAGACGAATTTTCCCTTAAACTTTGAGATAAAGAGGAGCTATGGTTTAGGAGATATGATTTTCTCAAGTTATCTCCAAAATATGGAATTATTTTGCAAAAGGAATAAGATTTTCCTCTTTGGTTGATCGCGTGCAATGAGAATCATTGGATCTCGATCCAATGCTTGATGCTCATCATCTAGTCCCACACAGACTGGGACTCTTCCGAGTTATAGAGGGATTTTCCCTCTCAAATTCCTCATGATCCAGAGCATTTGCAAGCCAATTGTTGTTTCCTTTGAGTTCAGGAGAGTAAACCGAAGAGAACCCTCCCTACTTTGTAGGGGATTGGTCGTCGATTGGGAGAATCCCAATCCAATAGGACCTTCCTTCAACCCTATATATAAGGGAGGGTGAGGGAGGGTACCAGCATGCCTATTTTCTACCCTAAAAGATGTGGCAAATTGCAAGGAGTGCTCTCGTGCCTCCAATTGCCCCTTTCACCCTGACCTTCACCCCTATCTTCTTGGCAAGCCTCACCGGAGTCTGGCGAATAGGAGGAGGTCACGGCGTATGCTTGGCACACAATTGAACCCATGGACGAGTTCGGAGGAGGGAGGTGAAGCTCCCTAACCCTTTGGCATGCTCGCAGGTGGACGAGATCGAGAAGTCAACCCCGAGGTTGACTATGGTCTCACTGTGCTTGGGCGCGAGGAAGACTAAGACTCTGTGGTCTTTTACCAAATTGCCCCTCTATGTCTTCTGTCCAGGTAAGGATATTCTGGTCTATTTGTGTACTTCAGATCATATAATAGGCATGTGAATCCTAAGCCGTTGGATCCTTAGTGGACCCGCAGACCATGGATCCAGCGATCCCTATTTTTTTTTTAAAAGAAGTCAGGAGGCTATCTTATTCATCCTGCCCTCCCCTTATGAGCAAAATTAAATGATAAGGTACAATCACTAATCAAGCTGGAAATAGGAAACATGGTAGTACTACTACCATTACAATCTTTGGTAAGCAAAATCTCAGTCCCCATAGGGGGACTGGCATACTCAGTGTATGCCGAATTGTTTTGGATATTGTTTCTCGCCATCTTGTCTGCTACTGAGTTGCATTCCCTGTGCACATAGTCCACCCTCCATCGAGGTTGCCTCAGGCATTGAAATATCCAGATAAGCTTTGCATACCTCAGATGTTCCTCCACATTATGATTAATCATCATGGAGGAACATCCGAAAACTCAACGATCCCCATTTTTCTAAGAATTGACAAATAAATCAGAAAAAGGATTTTCCTTGCAAAAATCATATCTTTCACTAGAAAAATCAGATGAGGAAAGTTTATACATGAAAATTGATCATCAAAATACAAGGAATAAGTTAAAAATATTTTCTAAACCTAAATTTGTATCTTTTTGCAAAAGTGTATAATTTGGATGAAAAATGTATTAATTTGTGGTTAGAAACCCTAATTGATGATGAAGAATAGATTTAATATTGCAAATAAGTTAATTCGAGCATGGTTAACTTGTTTAATGATAAAGATGAACCTTAACCCATTTTGAAGATGAAATTGCAAGAATTAAGGTTTTTAACCTAATATGATGGTTAATATACTTAGAAACCCTAAATAGGAGAAAAAGGAAAGAAAAGTGCTTGTAATCCGAAATTAGGGTTTCATGTTGCTAAAAGATGATCTTAGGATCTTTTGTGAAAGAAAGATGAGATAATTAGGGTTTGTGAGTAATTTTATAAAATTAGGTTTAAAATAATAAAAATGAAGTGAAACCCTAATTGTAATCAAAACCCTAAAAATGACTAGTAACCCTAGGAAACAACTAGGATTAATAGACCATGATAGGAAAATTGGATGCCTATTTCAAGATCAACTTGGGTGTTCTTGCTTTGTTTCTTGATTGGTTGAATTATTTCTACATTCAAGTCACCTTGACAGGTATGTGGTTAATTATGGTTTATCGCATTAGTTTGGATGTTCATACTTGAATGCAACCTATCAGTTTGGATGTTCATACTTGCAAAATATAAAGTCACTATGATTATCAAAATTTCAAAATAAGTGTGTATTCTCGCACCTACATGCCACCCTAATGGATGATGCAAAAAGGTCAAGCCCAGGAGGGAAGACTAATGGGCACCGTGAGAGGTGACCCCAGACATGTACCAAGCTTGGGAATTAGAAGGTGGTCAATGTTGCATGACTAATGGGCACCATGAGAGGTTACCCCAGGAACCAAGCTCGAGATTGAGAAGGTGGCCTTAAGTCAAACCCTAGAGGGGGTATTCTAGGGTTAGGGCAAAAGCGGTGGAGATTGACACATTGAAAACATAAATTGGCTTGTTAATTACCTTGGTTGTGATAATTAGTTTGTTAGCCATATTTGTGAAATTTTGGTTTTCCCCACATATCGGCATATTTCAATATGTTGACCGACGTTTTGTTTGTCGTAACCCTAAAAAGCACAAACAGTAAAGCGACTCATTGTGAAAATAAGGAATAAAGTGCAAGGAGGATTAGATAGAATAGATCCAAGCTGTGGATAGAGTAGATCACCAAAGTTTTAAAAAGGTATGTGAAAGGTTTTCTTATATACCAGATTTCAGTTTTGTTAGTAGAATTTCTTAATTATTACTGATTATTTTCCGAACCTTTCATCCAATTTATTTGGATAATGGCTCTAACCTCTTGGTCTCCCTTAAGTGGGGGTTACCCGGAGGTGGGTTCGTTATAGTATTAAGGTCGACTTTGATCATCTTCCCAATGTGATCTCCAATTTCAACTAGCAACACCTCCCGATATAGGTGAATTGGGAGATTTGGTATACAAAGCCATGCAACCAGTTTGGGTAAGGACGATGCATATGGCGAGAAGTCTGGCTGCCAACGTTGCACTGACAGATATGACCCGAATAGCGGCTAAGGGCCTCCCGTCAGGGCGTGCATGAAGTCATCTTCTCATTGGAGTTAGACAACGAATAGTCATTGGCTAAATCAATTAGATTGAAACCTCCAGTATGTTTCCACATTGACTGCATCCTGTTTCAAAGAGTCAGGAACCCAATCTCCTTAGAGAGAAGTTTCACAACCACCATGTATTGCCACAGTTTTAACAGAATCTCCCTGGCATCCTTCTTCAAGTCGAACGTAGGGAGGCCATTATCTGTCGAGTCAATGATGTCATCGGGTTTCAGGGTTATACCACAATCGTCGACGTCTATGCAGATGTACTCATGATCATCTATTGCACTTTTCCCCACTTTGTCTCTGTACAAGGGTCTTGAGTGTTGAGTTGTGTCCGAACTGACGTACTGGTTAGTGTTTGAGAGATTGAAATATTGTTGCGACTGAGTTGTTTCGGCATTGACTTCCATGGCCTGGTTTTGTAGTACAACATTCTGTTCACGACCCTTCCCATAGCTTGTGAAGTTCAGGTTCATCCCGGCATTACCCAGTGGTACAGTGTTGTTATGTAACGGTGGTCCTCCATCCTCGTCATCATCCATAAGAACGCCGCCATCCTGGTCACCGCCATCTCCAGACGTGTTAGGGTTAACCATCGCGCTTCATTTTCTATTCGCTTTGATTCTATTTTTTTCTCTTTGCTTCAATATTTTTAGAACATTCCTATGTGAATTATGAAAATGATAATCTGGTCCCTCAAGAACATAGCGTAGTTGTTGTATATAGCTAATTCGTTACAAATAAGAAACAATGGTCAAGCCGTTTTAAAACCTTTAAATTGATTATGATATTGCTTTAATTTTTTTCTCTCAGCAAAATATTGTAAATTTTGCTAACTTAGTTCTATTACTAGAGCATAATCAAACCATTCTTATTGAAATCCATATAAAATAAAAATATAGACTTGAATTTTATCAAAGATACACACTCATCGAACAAGAAAGAAGTACCCCATCCCCTATTCAACAACCACCTCCACTACAAATACCAAAAAGAGTGAGGAATAGAAGTAAGAGTGTGAACCAAATAAGATAGTTGCATCCTATTTTTGGGTAAAGAAACCACCGAACAACATATAGTTGTGGTCATGAATGCATATATGTCTCTTTTGGTTATTTTTAAGGCAAAAAATGCACACACTTTACTATGATGGTGTTCATTAAAGGTATAAAAATCTGAGGCAGTGGTACTTATGATGTGCAATCATTGATCTACAACCAACTAGTTTGGAATGCAGGGATCACTTTCCCTCTAAATGAACATATTGTTTAATTACCCATAGAACTAAAGGGGATACCCATAAACCTTTTTGTCCTACCCTTTCATCCTCCACCTCCTATACATTAAAGATGAGAGTGAAAGGCACTTCTTAAGAGAGATGCATTGAAGGAAGAGCATAAGTAATAATTGTCCACAAAAACTAGCAATGAAGGATCTTTGAAACATGATGTTTTATGAAAAAGAATCATCTCAAGAATTGAATACAATTTTGATACGAGGTTGGCGTAAAATCTTCCAAAATTTATCCATGCTATCATCCTGCCCATCTATCCTTACATGATGATTTTATCTTACTAGCTTGTAGGAAAATTAAATGCTAAGTTGGGGGGGTTGATAACATCAACTTTGATGAATATTGCATGTATCACTTCTTTTTTTAATTTATCTTTATATGCACATAATGATCATAAAGTCCATGATTTTGCACATATCTATTAGAAACTCTTTTCTAATTAAACAACTTTTTAAAATCTTAGAAATATAAAATCCAAGACTTAAACACGATCAACAAAAGATGAAACTTGAGGTCGATCACTCTATATATAGATAAGAATGAGATGTAGAGTAAAATAAGTCAATCAACCTTTAGTGTCAATTAAGAAAAGTTCAAGGCTAGAGATCGATGGACAACCAATTGAGATACTAAGAGAATCATCAATAAACCTCATATGTCAAAAATTTACCAAATCAAGCATCAAGAGAATGACCAGTACCAATCAACCTTCGGTCAATCATCTATACTAAATCTCACCAAGTTCCAAGATTGATATAAGAAAAATCAAGATTGAGCAGGTGGGATGATCGACCTACAAGGAAAGATATCTAGAACCGTTGAGCTCTCAACTCAATCAAATGAGAGCTTGAGTTAACAATTCATATGATCAATAGAGCTACATGTCGATAGAAAAAAGGCAACTGACCTCTCGTATGGAGACCATAAATCCAATAAAAGATCCATTACATATCAAATCAACAAGAATACAAACTTGATCTCTAGGCTCGACTGCCTAGTGTTTCGAGTCCCATGCCACATGGACCAATCATAAGTTGTATGAGGCTAAATGTACCTTATAAATAGGAAACCACGACGTCATGCCTAAGTCATCTTTTCGTCTGAGGAAAGCCAAAAATTCTACAATGGAACACAATGTCCAAAGTCCAAGTGACAATATCAAGAGAGATCGACCTACTTGAACTTTGCCACCAACCACCTTCCATCAAGCTTGGTCAACTTCTTCTTGAATCGAATGCCATTAGTAGAGAAGTGATGAGAATCAAACTGCAAGGTCAATTGAACATCTCCATCAACCTAAAAACCTATTCATCTACTCCATTGACCTCTCTAGGAGATTGACCTATCAAGTTAGATTCAGCCAAAAGGTGATCTACCCTTGTAATCTTCCTCCTACATTTTTGTAACTATTTTATTTTTTGTTTTGAGAGCAATGACATATTCAAACTGTAGTTTTATTCTTTCTTGCACCATGAATGGATAAAATATTTAAATTGGGTTAGGAGTAGCCATCAAGCCCTACGAACCAGTAATTTTAATACATATATTCTGGCAACTTTGTTTCCATACTCCTATTTAATTGAATTTCTTGTTCAATTAGTTATTTTCTTGCAATGTTTGATCTCAGCTATATCAAAAAAGGAGTTTATAAATATCTACAGTTTGGATTAGTGGTGATATGTGATACTGGGGAATCACTACAACAAAACTCATACATTTGTTCATAATACTTTGATCACCATATCAAGAAATAGGTTCCTTCAGATAGGAAACTACTTGGATCTTAAGAGAAGTAAGGTGGTAGATATCTTTATGACTTCTTGCAAAATTGGAATATATAAATATAAGAGAGAAGGATTTTCATGGTTGAGGTTGATTGATTGGTGAAACCCAATCTGAGTTTGCCTTCTATAATTATCACAATTATCCTTATCTTGTTTGAGTTATATACTTTAGGTTATTTGTTTTGAGTAGATTAATTTGTTCCTTAACTAGAGAATAATATTCGAACATTTATTTGACTAATCTGGGATTAATATCTTAGTTCTTAGGTCGTTGACTCTCCTTATGTGTTTGACCCCATGTTGCTACAATGGACTCCATATTGAGTTGTGTAGGTTTCTTGAAGTCAGGTGCATATTTAAATTTTGATACTTTTTTACTAGATAATTGTGTTTACCCTTTTGACCCACATGCAGGGGTGATTGATTGCATATATCTAGGTGAATATGACCTCAATACTCAAAACCATATAAATCCCATCGGGTTCACTCTTAATATTTTGGAAAGGAATGATCTCCCTGATACTTATTTATTTGGCAAACTAAGAATGGGAGTTCCACCAAAACCTAAGTCAGTGATCTCAAAAAACCACTAGGGATGATGTCTAGATCACCTATACCAATCTCAAAGGTCATGATCTTTGGTCACAAGTTCTCAATCAAGGGGATGACATAACTCCTAGATAAAATCCTCCAATAACAAATACTCACAAAATTGGTCTCCTCAAGCAATGCCAAATCTTTAACGACTAATCTAGAATACAATATCTCCATCTCAATCCAATGGGTATTCAGATAAACATTCAAGACTCCCATAACTCAAAAGGAAAAATAAAGGATAAAGTCAAAACCATCATTGATGGTAAAAGTTTCACTCAATCACAACAAAATGAAGGGAAATGACATGGAGCAATGTTTTCAATTTATACCTCATCTCCCATTCAATGCCCTTAGTGGTGAATATTCATCCACAACATGCTTAAATGATCCACACATTTCTCAAATAGGAGAAGATCTCTGACAATCTAACTTGCACATCCATGATGAGTTCCCAGAGAAAACAAGGATCAAAAAAATTATATCTAAATATGAACTTAGTGAATAAAGTCTGTAAAAACTACTGTGGGTACTCCTTAATCCGAATATCATTGCCATCATGTTTCTCATCAATGACCAAATCCTCTTCAGGAGTGTTTGCCTCCTCATGCTAGTTGTGGGATTCCATATGAATATGTAAAGTTTAAATAGCATCAACATCATAAAAAAATCTAAATCATCAGAATCAAATGCCAAATGCTCACAAAAACACAAAACCAACAAAAAATAGAATAATCACATGTCAGGATGCTCACTCAGTCATCTTCAGCCTCTAGATAGTGAGGAATGTTAGTAAATCCAACATCTAGATTTTTCCACTAATGGCCAAAATGACAAAACGAAAGCTTAAGGATGAAAGATATGCATACAAAGGGTAATGGAGATAAATCCACCAGAAAACACTACCAAAGTCAAAGATATGAGGCTCTTCTACTATTGGAAAATTTCACCCTTTGTGTCAGAGGGAAATGGCTACAGAATCCTCACATATGTGGTGATGGTTTTTGATGTATCACTATGGTACACCATGATTTCTCTCTCCTCTAGTCATCGATGCCACTGTTATTTACTTATCAAAGATCTCTTGATCACTACTACTACGAGAAAATGGAGGAAGTGAGGTCCATACATGACATCCCCTCATTTCATTCCTTATAAAACAAGTCTTTACAGAAATTATCAAAAAGGTTCATGGATTTTCATCATATTTTTAGAATCTTCTAATATGTAAAAAAACATAGAAAGATTATAAAAATACAAATAAAATATTAAAAAATTTAGGGGAAACTGTAAGAATACAAATCATGTCTTAAAAAGTAAAAACTAAACTCCCTATATTTTAAGGTAACAATTCTTTGACTAATTTAAGAATAAATTTATTAATATGAGGTCATGGGTCACAACCTAAAAATGAACCAAAGCTATGCTCACATTTTTAAAACCTTTTTATAGTCTTGGACAATGACCTTAAACTAGGCCAACCTCAATTTTATATCCTTTTTTGTCATGTACTATGACCTTAAACTAGACCAATTTCCATTTCCATATAATTTTGGGTCATGGATCAATACCTAAAATTGAACCAATCATATTATTTAATTTTCAAATCATTTTGGATCATGGTCTATGAACTTAAATTATACAATGTCAATTTCATATCCTTTGGGCCCTAATCATGACATAAAATTAGACCAATCATATGCATAAATCTTTTCAGTCAAAATCATGACCTAAAATTACATCAATAATGCCTTGAATAGATTTATAATCCTTATATTTGATATTAACTCCCATTAATCACATGTGTCCAAATCAAGTGAGAACTAGAACGTCATGGATAATCTCTCATCAATAGTCTAGGGAAATGGAGGATGAACGAATGGGGAACACGTCCCAGAGACTACCTTATCACCATGTGATCTATTAATGTCCGACGTAAACTTTTTTACACTCTTTTATGAACTTTATCCTATAAGATTACAAATTTGATAGAGAGAAGATTGTTAAACAATGCAATCATTGGCCATGAAGGCCACCTTACAAATACTAACATGTATGAAACTCAATCTTCTATTTTGAGCAACCAACGCCATGTCTCATATATGCAAACTCATTGTATTTTACAAGTTTATATTATGGGCCTAAGCTAGTTTGACCCAATCTATCATATCTCACAATTGGCCTAACTCACTCAGATATCCAAGTCTCATAACAAACTAAAAAGGCAAGAAAGTAGGAAAAAGGAGAGAGATAATGACTTTTCAAGATCTTTTCACAATCAAAAACTTGTCATGCCTTTCAATGATCACATACTCTGAATTCCAATTACTTCTCACAAAACACTATCCTATCCTCTTTTTTTAAGTCCACATTTTTTTAGTAAGATGTGAGTTAGTGAGAAAATCAACCATGTACCATTTTAAGTAATGGATCAATGATGAGAGTCACTTTTGCAGTACCATGAATGGCTTATTAGCATTCTAGGGGAAGAATAATACATCAGGCACATGTAAGTGCCTCGGTCGAAGTCTACTCTTGTCATGACGATATAATTTATGCCCAATATTATTTTTGTTATCAAAGATCATTTCATTAACTTATCCTTTGAAGAAAAGGCATCACCAAAAATGTCCACCCCCCATGGAATCCACTAGAACATGCTTTATTATTCTCATAATTTTGACATTTAGTGACAAAAAATGGGGGCTAGACTTGGCACAAGCCTATGATTCTCATGCCTTATCTTGAACCTTGTCTTGAAAGGGGCAAAAAATTAACACCAATATTTTCTCACTAAGTGGATATTCATGATAAATGTTAATTCTCTAGCTAACTATGAAATCCATTCCACATTTTTGACATTTTCCCATATTTTTCCATATTTTAGATATGTTTAATCTATTCCTTTTCACCCACTTTTACCCATTTCTAGGATTCATTTATAGAAAATATATTTTCAACTTAAGTACGATTTTCTCATCAGTTCTTCTTTTTATAAGCCTTTCTAATAAATTTCCTAGTCGAGTTATGATAAACAAGATATTCTCCTATTTCTAAAAAATATGCAATTGCCTTTTCCACATAAAAATACACATCATTTTGATATTGATGATACTAAATTAATGCCTTTTCCACTTCTTTCATTATGTTATTGTATTTTACATGTGATGCAAATTTTCCATTAATTCTATCTGATTTTCTCTAGAATTTCTTGTAAATTCATAAAAGAATGGGAAATAGGCTTTATCCTGTCAGTTCCAGTCAATGAATCATTGTCATTCACAATGTGACACATGGCGTGTTGGTAGTATCTACATCGAAGGCCTCCATGGAGAATTGCAACATGCCAACTTCATTTCTAGAGTCTTATGTCTAGAGTCCTCTAAAGCCTAAAATTGTCTTAGAAATACTCTATCCCCATATCCAACATACTCTGGGTTCCTTTTGACACTCTTGAAGCTAGAGGGTGAACCATTTCCCTCTTTATTTTGTAATTAGGTTTGTATTCAAGGGATCCTTACTCTAACACCACCTATTTTTTTAGAACTATTGGGATGCACAACCATAATTGTGCATACAAACTTCTAATCCTAAATTATGCTTAAATTCTTATGATTAGATTTAACAATCCATAACTGCATATCTACTTGTCTGACGGAATCATACCACTGTCATGTGATCTACTTCATATGACTTGACTCTCTTCACAAATAAAGACCTAGTAATGCTCCTATCTCTTTTCATTATTCTTTCCATGTTCCTACGTATCCATCCTAACCTCCTGAGAAGGATATTTGCCACGCCTGAGGCTCTTAGGACCACTCCACACCTAAAAACTAGGACCTTTGGGGAAATGATGAGAACTCCATAGTAGTTTTCTAACCCAAAGGTTGGCAAACATTAAAAAAACACTTTTTATCATTTTAACCATTTCTCTCTATGTTTATAATAATCATGAAACTATCATATCTAGAGAATGCTCACTAATAGGTTCAATGCCAGTATATTGGGTGAGATTGGGGTTCTAATCCTTCCCCACTCATAACAAGATCACTAAATCTAATTTCTAGTTACAGTTGCCTTATATTTATCTATATATGTCTTGATACTAGAGTCAATTTAGTTTTAAACCATGGATTCAAAAACCTTTATCTTATTTTTCCTTATTTTACAAGTAAAATGTGAAGGCAACTCCAATCTTGTGTTATCATTTTCCAATCCAATCACCATATTAATTTCGTATATATAGATATCTAAGGGATACACATATATACTTTTGGGTAGGGTGTGAGTATAGGTAATAAATACCATAATCACATATTTAAAATGTATTATTTGTATTATAATCACACTTTATGTTAAACTACCATATAATTACACACATTTTTTTGCAGACTTTGACACTCAGAGTTACTCAAAGGAGACTCTATATGCTCCTGAAGAGGATTGGGTAGATTGTTTTCTTAAAGAAGTTGACTTTGAATTACATATTGTATGATTATATATCTAAGACACTAAGTTACAAGTTTTTGTGTGAATCTAGATACTATGTGAGTACACTCTTATATGTCAAGCACATCAATATAATCTAATGTGCATTATAGAATGCATGTGACTGATGTGGTTATATTCAATTACATGCATGATATGTGAATGATGCATTATTTGTGAATCTTTGTATGATTTGAAGAGTTGATTGTTTGAATATAAGTGAATATGTGTAAAACATGGTCAATGGATCATGTGAATGCAAGTGAGTATGTAATGATTTGGTGAGTTCATGTGAATGCAAGTGAATGTGAAGATGTAAATGTGAATAAAAGTGAATTTTTGGTATGTTTGTTTAATAATAAATTTGAAGATGGCCTACTCAATGGAAGGTCTATGATATGTTGTTCTATTGTAAGAAAATATACACACGACATTGATTATGTATATAAAATTGTAGCTAGAAATCTACAAATTATATTTCTTATATAATATCGAGACTACAACCTGATGCGAGTTTTAATGCACTAACAATTTTCCTAAGGTAGACTAACCACACGTTGTAAACCCTACACCACATGAAATAACGCTCACCCATAAGAGGAAGTGTTTATTGTAGTACATCTAATGTTCAAACTCAAAGAAAAGTGTAGTTAAGAAAGCATAGTTCAATATGATGGTAAAAGTGTGTTGTTTATTGATGATTAAACTAAAATTGCAATGCAATGTAAATGATTTAAGAATGGGTTGAAAGTAATATTTAAAGAACCTTGGGATACTCATATTTCAATGACATCATCTATGCATCAATCTTAAAAATTATAACTCAATAATCATAGTAAATAAGACTAGGACCATGTGAATCATCTCCTTTTGGAACACAAATTTCACAAGGGTCAAATTTCCATGGGCTCGCAATCTCGTTACCCCAATATCATAACCCAATTGTCATGTAAATTCCTTATGTAATTACATTCTAAATCCTACACATCCATTTGAGGATCAAGTCATGAGTTTTGTTGACTCTACATGTGAAATTATATCATACATGCTAATCAAATTATCAATTCAGCAAGTAATCAATTAATCGGATGATGAACAATCTAATTACCAGAAAATACTGAGTTTGATAAAATTTTGGATGAAGATATGTGTATTGGGGCTACTCCCCATGCCCCATACGAGGAGTCTACTCACTCATATCTATAGAGAAAGCACATATACAAGATAGGAGAGAAGAAATAATGTCACTGAGAATGAGGAAGTGAGAACCGAGAGGTCTCTGACTATTGTTCTTCACTTCAGCAAAAATAGGGTTGAAAAACTTGACAAAGAGAATGATGTTCCCTCTATTTTCTTTAGATCTTGCACACAAAATGAGGTTTGTCCTGAGTGTCAATGATTCCTTCAATGTTAGATTGCAATATTCTTTTATATGGATAGCCCCAAATAAGAAAAATATAATTTGGTTGGATTCAACAACTATTGTTCTTTTGCACTGTCTTCCACCTGAGTTGCCGAAATGAAAGAACTAGTTGGCCGACTGGCCTTTAAGCTTATTGTCTATTGGGATTCCTATTGGTTGACTGGAATTGAGTGCCCAAATCTTTGATTTTACTAACGTAATGGGGTCATTGGGCTCAAATTCCAATCGACTGACCTGTGAAGTTGGTTGGCCAACTGGTCTCTTAACCTAGACACTAAGCTTCGTGTAAGTTCATTGATCATGATGTGAGTTGGCGAACTAGCATTCCTTCAAAATGTCTACTAAAATGGGAAGTGATTGAAATTGAATTTCAATTGCCCAACTGGAAAGTCACCAAATCTGTAGTTGGTCACTGACTTTGGGGAAATTGAATTCCAATGGGCTAACCGGTGAGCTTATTTCATCTGTGGAAGGTCATCAGGAGCACTATTGATTACTGACTTGGACTGTGTGAATCCTAATCTGATTACTGATGAAGTAGGTTGTTCAAATGGATTTTACTTGGGAGGCACCTTCGGTTGGTTGGACTATCAATCAATTGTGGAATTCAGTCGTCTGAATGGTCTAACTTAAATTAGTGAACTGCCTCCTTTTCCATTCCATTTTCCTTTAATATTGATACATAGAATCGGGGAACTACCATTGTTATAATCTTGATTTTAGTTGTAAATTACTCTACATACAAGTGAGAATCTCGTCAAAATCCTAACTACTTTAGATCAAAAGAAAAACTTTGGAACTTACCAATTTAACAATAATTAACTACTTAAAAAAAGCTAGTATAGAATGTGCAATGAAATATGATGAATATGCATACATCTCAACTTCAATAAAAACAATTGCATGGATGGAGTATGTTGTTTCAATTTAACTAATAAACTCAAGCGACAAAAATTCAAATTCGGTTTGCGTATAAGAAAGAAACAATATATAACTCCATAGTAACCCAAAAGGTGATAGAAAAATGGAGTATCTAGTGTCGATTTTATATGTCAAATTAACATATATATAGTTGATAGCACCCATTTCGTTTATATAAAAAACTCTATGTTTATTGCATCAATCCTAACAAATTGAGAAACTGACATTGTACCCTCAAATCTTTGGTGTCATCCACATATATGTTACTTTTAAACTAAAACTATATGCCTTAATTAATCAAATATATAGCCTATATTTGTAGTACTAAGTGATTGTAGACATTCTCTAATTCGTTGAAGCACTCAACAAACTCAAGCAGAGCCACTTCATCTTGTAGTATTTGTGATTCTTTTTGAACTTTGTATTTTTGGGATTATGAATTTTGTAGTTTTTCAGATTTTATGGAAGAGACCATGGATGTGGTATATCAAATTTGTAGTGCCTCTCTAGGTTATCTACCATATTCATTCCATTAACCAATTTTTTGTGGGTATAAGATGTGACCTCATCTCAAGACATTGCAATCCTCCACACACCAATTTTGGACTTCATTAGTGTTCTAAATAGGGTGAAGAGGGACTATGAGTCTTGTATAGCTTCAAATATGACACTTAATATCTACTTCAAACATTCCATTTGTGTCACAATAGTCATCCCATGTAACATCAAAGTATTCCTCCACATCCTCATGAACCATAGTCTTGGATTCATTTTGACATGTCCAATTAGGGATGATCCAAAGTGGACCACTATTGGATTTTCTAGATGTAAGTCCATTTCAGTAGGTTTTGGATAAGTGATCTTCACCTGACCAACATGATCACCTTAAGAATGTTATTAGCTTCCCTTTGAGTCTTAGTGTTTCATGTATCCTAAAAATGGTAGGTCAACACAAGGGAAGGGGTATTAACTTGCTTTCTTCCTCATTTGGAGGAATGATTGTGACCTTGAAACTATTGGTTTCTTTGGGAGGTGTGGACATCATGAGTGTCTTCACCAATGACGGGGATCTCCAAAATTATATATGAAATTTAGGGGCTATATCTTGATCATCTTCGTCGATATCATGTGCAAGGTATGGCATTATGACTGGGACAATGACCTTGGCAATGCTATGCCTTTTTCTTTTTAGTGACAATACATTGATAGAAACGATGGAGACCCCTATGCTTGGGGTCGAGGTCCATTGAAGATAATACCCTAAGTTGATGCTCTTTGCCCAATTGAATTCTTTTGGATTCTCTGCTTAGATCATGGTTCAGTGGAAGAAAATTGATATAGCCTCTCCTGGTCATGTCGGTTGTAGTGGGACTCAATGTTGAAAGCTTACAATATGGGGTCCATCTATTGATTTGAGGCTGTGCATATTGGTGGGCCATGGAATACTAGGCCTAGTTCCTTTTGTCTTTGCTGAAATCGAATGATCTTCATATGTTCTTGTTGTTTGTCTCCTAGACCCTGGTCTAGATGAATATGAATTTCCCATAATGTTGAGTGAATTGTGTACGGTCGTACGGGAGATGGTGTGCTCGCCTTCGTCACAACATATGAACACAACATCAGATATGTGTAGTATCTCAAACTAGATATGGAGGTTGTATGTTTCAATGAAATCTATTGTGGTTTCTAGGATGTCACCATCTGTTGTGATGATGTCATGTCCCGGTCAATACTTGAGTCTGAAATGTAGTTATGAGGGAACTACTTGGTTCGGGAGAATCCACATCCTTCTGAAGAGAAGTTTCTAGGGATGACTCAATTCCATGAATGCAACCAAAATTGAAAACGTATGTGGCCCAAATTGTATCGCGAGGATGATCTCTCCTAGGAGATCATTTAGTACATCATCATAAGTTGCTGTCTTTGCTGTTGGATTCATATTTGAAGGATCCCTTCCTAGAGTGATAAGTGTCTAGGGGTGCATGCATCGAGGCATGACTCATTCTCTATGAAGAAAGATGGAATGTTGAGGCATTTGTAGATGGTAGTGATCAATATATGAAGTAACTTTTGTTGAGATGGTGTGAGTCACTACTAGTGTTTTTATTGACTTGGGTACTTTGGGCTGAATTACTACCATGGGGAGAGGAACAATAGTCTTTTGGACCGTTGCATGAGTAGGCGTCTTAGGTACCCACACTGTTCGGTCACCTTGCCTTTGCTAAGGTCAAGGTATGTTCATTGGACTTCTAGTGCCTAAGGGGATCACAACTTCTTCTTTTGAGCTGTTGTGATGAGTTGTTCACTTTGGGACAAATTACTAAGAGTTTTCTTCACATGACCAAATGGCCCATGTATTGGATCTTCATATGATGATATGATGGACATAATATAATTCTTGGTCACACTATCAAAGACTATAGTCGAGTATCAGGTACGAAGAGGCTCCACAGACCCCCAGTGAGTGGGTATGCAATTGAAACTACCCCCAGTGAGTGGGTATGTCATTGAAATTACCTACAAAGAATAAGTATGCTACCCCCAATGAGTGGGCATGCTAGTAGAATACTCCCGAAGAGTGAGTATGATTTCGTAAAATATCCCCAATGAGTGGGTATGGAGGGAGATCATCTCTAGAGAGTGCATAGGTCATTGAAATACTCCCAACAAGTGAGTATGAATAACTCCCAGTGAGAGGGTATATCCTAGATATTCAGTAAGTACGGGTTGAGAAGTTATTATATAAATTGTACGCCCAAAAATGTGAAACTTTAAAAGTTGATGTCCTAACTTGAGGTGGATCAACCCAAGAATGAGAAAGGACCTATGGGGGAGGCAAAACTGTAGATCCGTGGGGGTAGGGATGTGGCTAAGAGATCCTAACCTCCTCATGTCAGCCAAGAAGGAACCCTAGGTTAGGACATTCCCTAGAAGAGTGATATGATAAATTAATTTCAAGATTGAGTTAACCATGAATGTCACCTAAAGGGTAAATAATTAAGTATACAGATATGGGAGCACATATATTGAGTATCTTTTTTTTGACCCAAGTATGCCGTCTCTAAGGAACATGAGGAAAAGTTACTATGGAAGTGTCTGACGATATGGGACCAAACCTAGAAGGAAAGGTCTCCATGAGGCCAATGAGGGGGCATAAAATGAATAATGAGCATCATAAGAGATGGAGGAAATGTAGTTTAATGAATAACATATGAAAAAAATGTCCCTTCATGAAACCCTTGGGAAGAGTAGAGTCCTAAAGTCAACCCTAAAGTATTAAAGGTACATAGGACCAACATGGTTAGTATTTGATTGTTCCATGAATGCACAAGACCATCTAGTTGGGAGGTAATCACTATGGTTGCTCGATGCCTATGTCTTAATATATTGTCCACCTTCAAAATTTCATGAGGCCCAATGGGTGATTGTGAGAGGAACTCCTTAGATGCATAAGGATGAGATCACTCCAAAAGTACCTGAACCCCTAGAGACCTCAAGGAAGTGGCTACGATTCATAATACATGAGGTGAAAATATAAAAGATACAAAGAAGTCATGTAATAATGAAATATTAGGAGGAACTGTGCACAAACTCAAGAGTGAGAAGGATATTTGACTTCATGAAATATAAGAAAGATGTGGAATTAAAAGGTATGGTATAGAGTCATGTTGAGAATGATTGAATATAAAATATAACATTTTTTGATAATGTGTGTACATCATCTCTGCTCTTGGAATATGAGGAACTTCGATTTTGAGCTATAATCAAACACTTATTTCATCCCATTGTTAGGGAGAGAGATTGGGTAGATCACAAGTTGTGCTCAAAATAGACATATAAAGAATAAATACCTTAAAGTTGGACTTATTGGCATGATATAGGATTTTAGGTGTTACCTCATGCCAATGTGAAAATAATAAACAATAGTTGGAAATCTAGGAGAAGAGGTGGTCATTAAGTGAAATTGAATCACACATGCAAATGTAATCACCAAGGGATGATATCATGTAATTATTAAGGATGTTGATATACCTTGAATTGAATTCAGATACCAATCTTAGTGGTAATATGAGATATTTACATATACATATAATATGTTAAACATATCTCAATTTTCAAACTATAAGGAATTGACATTCACCTTAACCTTAATAGGTATGAATTCTGAGGAAAAAATTGTTTTAAGGAGGGGTGAACGTAATATTATCAATTTTGATAAAATTGAACAATATAAATATAAATCATGATTTATTAGATATTTTTCTCCAATGATGTTATTGGTGGACTAATTACCTTTATGGAACGGATCCAACCCATGGCCCGTATAAAGGCCCAAGAGACTTTGCTTTGCAAATAGTCCTTGTTTCACAAGTTAAAGAAATAAAAGGAATTTCCCGTATTTTGTGGTTTTCAATAATCCAATAATATTTCTGGTCAAAAGGAATAGTGGAAAATCCAAGAATAAAGATATTTCAAAAAGTAATGAGCAATTGGTATTTTAAATATGGAATTATGTGGAATACTATAAAGAAGAGAGTTTTCATACATAATGAAGGATAATGGTTTTATGGTTTACTAAATAATATGAATATTGAATACTATGTAAGTTGCCAAAATAAAATAAAATATGTGGAGTTTTAGATAAATAGAATAGTAATTATCTAGCCATAAGTAACAACACAAGATTTGGGGTATCAAATAAATCTATATAGTTCTACCTTTTAGCATAATTGAAAATAATATTGAAAAGAAAAGAATTCTATAATTTGAAAGAAAAAGGACTCTCCATGTGGAGTAGGTAATTAATTTTATAATCTAAGAAAAGAAAAAGATTTGGTTGTTAAAGATGTTCCAATAAATCACAAAAATTATATGTATGTTGGGAGAGTTAATAATGGCTTATCCTCCAAATTTGGGATAAAAAAGTAATTCTAGTAGGCTAGAGAAATCATAGAAGAAAGACAGTTAGTAATGCAATTAATACACATGATTCCATTTTTTGAAAATGGATTGAATAAATATGACTTTATCTCTAGTTGTATGTGACCCTCTGATGTGTTGTGTGTGACTGTGACCATTAGATCAGTATCAAACGTTCATCTTTATGTCATCTGCCTTGGCTCTAAAATGAGAAATTGGAATAATGATGATGTGATATTCCCTCAGCCCTTTCTCTCTACTGCCTTACTCATTTACCACAAAAATTGTTCTTCATATTGGGAGGAAAGGGTGCATCCATCAAGCCCTAGCTCATCCTCTACTTCACCATATCGAAGAAGTGTCAAATCTACCTAAAACTCAAGGATATAGGATAAATCGATGTTGACCCTTCCCATGCTCCTCTTGCTTATATGAGGAAATGTGAAGTTCACCCTGGACATGCCAGACCCTTCTCTATGAACAATTACTCCAATATCCCTCATCACTGCATCACTGATCGCACCATCCCCTCCGTGAAACTGCATGCCTATGGAAGGAGGAGGATTGGGAATTGGACCCCTTTTAGTCGAGACAAGGGTGTTGGGTTGAATATAGGATTATGTCAGATCTTTTCTCAATTTGGAACTTATAGGTCATTTCATATCTTTCTATGTTCACCACCATACTAGTTTTGGAGGTGAGTTCTTGCTCATGGGCATCACCCTCCTTAGACCTCTGGCCTAAACCTAGGGTCACCCCAAGTCCTCTAGGCCTAGGAAGATGTAATGTATATCTTAGCTACTGCTATCAGGAAAGCTTGACAAGAGTCAATGGCTTGGTTGACTGCCCATGGTGCTGCGTTGCAAGGAGAAGAGAAACGGGTGTTGAAGAAGAAAACATCGAGAATGACGTCTTTGCTCGAAGTTCACTAGAACAAGGAGAGGTTTGAATTAGTACATCAATCCCTTTTGTATCATGGCTCACGTGGAGCACTAAGACAACATGGCAATACTCCATTGGGGGAACATACCACACGGCTGATAACATATAAGGTAATGTTATTGACATGACATTTCCTAATTGGACGAATCCAATAATCTTGTGTAAATCGTAACTAAGTATTGGTAACTTAGAAAAAGTGAATTATATACCCAATTGATCGGCAAAGCGAGAGGAACACAAGAAAATATAGATTAGGCCAGTTATGCTTTTTTCCAAAAGTGCATAAAGACACAACATTTAATGTGAAATATGCATAGAAACCCTAGTTTCATTATTTCAATGGTCTTAAGTAGTTTAAATGATTTTAATGGATAGATATTAACATTTTTAGATAAAAGAGCATCTTGGACCTATTGTGGGTTAAAATTTCATGCATTGCTAAAATCAAGGTTTCTGAAGTGGATAATCAGTAATAGGTGTTAAAGTGGTGTTTAATGCACAAAACCCTAGTTTTTGATGAATAAGTTGTTAATCATGATTCATTCAGATGCAAACCAATAAAATGGAATATGATGGTGACTTAACATGATTATGGTCATGATGATGATATTTAAGGTTTCTAAAATGGATTATCATGCAAATGAAGAACTAGGATTCTAAAGTTAAAGATGACAACTTTAATGAACTCAGACTAATCTAAGTGATCATAATGAAAGGATAATATGGATTGTGTAATTAGGGTTACACATGATGTGTATTATGGGTTAATAACTTTTATCAAGTATTGTGCGACAAAAATAGGGTTTGTACCCTTATTCTAAAAAAACCACTAGAGGGGGGGTGAATAGGGTTTTATGATGATTTTAAAATTAATTCAACCAAGCAACCACAATTGAAATTTCGAGAAGGAGACACGGCGTTTAGAGTGGTTCCACCCTTAGCAAAAACTAAGGGAGTAAGTCCACTACCCAATTATTTCCAATTGGGATTTTGAAAGAACTTGTATTTTATTACCTCGCAAGGATGTTACATAAGATACAAATACCTTCACCCTTAGGATAGCCTTCACCTAGAAGTAGTCTCACCAACCTTGAAGCAGCCTTCCTTGAAGTAACTCCAAGCTCCCCCTTGAAGTAGCCTTCCTCTTGAAGTAGCTTCCCATTGAGACATCCTTCCTGAAGTAATCCTAAATCCTCCGAGCTACCTTCACCACCTGAAGAAGCTCCAAAAACCTCCTATCCACAACTTCCAACCTAGGAGTAGCAAAGGAGAACAAAACACAATAAAAAGGAACAAGAAAGAAGCACGAAAGTACAACTTTTCAAATGTAGCACAAGGTTTGAATCCTATATCAAGTGTTTGATCTTCTAACTAAAGTGGATTGACGTGAATGTATAGTGGATAGGAGATATTAGCCTATAGGACACGAATTCAGAGCTTGTGGAAATGTTTTGCAAGTGAAAGCTTTGCTAATGGCTTGCTACAATGTGATCTCAAGTGAATTGTATATGCAAGTTGGGTACTCAAGTGTGTTTAGGTGTCCTAAGGCATGTCCTATTTATAGGAATGGCCTACTAGTTCTTAGGGACGTTCTAGACACTTTCTAGGGGGTTCTTAGTGCTTAACTAGATGTTAGGTATCCACTAATTGCATTAGTAATGGCTAGTTAATTACTTCTAAAAAGTGCAGACAGACACCTTCTCGGTCGAGAAGTTTGTCAACTGAGTGTCTTTCGGTCGAGGAAATTGTCGACCGAGGGTGAGTCTAGAACAACGTTCAACTCAACTCCCAACCACTTTTTCCATTAACTCTTACGATTATATAACTAAGTCTAACGGCTATAGAACCTGCTCGAGACACTGTCTCAATCGAAGTAAAGTTTAACCGAGCCTTTCTCTATGATTGCTTTTAGTAGGTTATGCCAAGATGTTCATTCTTTAGACTTGGGAGTTTCTCGGTCGATAAAATGTTAGACCGAGAGTATCTCGGTCGAGATGTGTGTCGATCGAGACAAACTTTGTTTCAAAACTTTAACTTATATGCTAAGTGTTAGAAATGAATGTGCAGTTGTGATGTTCACTTAGGCATGACTTATCTAAGTGTTGTGTGTGGATGGGGAAGATCTAAATGCTTGATTTACATGATATCTAAGTACTTGTACATTATAAACTTGTAAAGTTTTTACATTTGATTACAGTCATGAGAATAAAGCAATTTTAGCAAATTGATCTTCCAAGTCTTCACTATCCACCACCTTATATGCTTGTCCCTGAAACACTTCAAATAGCAACTTAAAACCACAAGAAAGAAATGTTTTTCATCATCAAAATAAAGGGATTATAATAATGTCCAATTTATCCAACAATCTCCCCCTTTTTTAAGATGACAAACATTTCCAAAATATAAATCATATGAGTTTCATACCTAAAGTTTACCTTTTGCAGCCATTCTTTTATTTGCAAGTATGTTCTAGTCGAGAGATTATGAAACTCATTTTACTTTATGTTATTGATTTTATATTATTTCTCCCCCTTTGTCATTTCATAAAGATAACCCTCCCCCTTAATTTGATAATTTGATGCTCAATGCAAACCACTTTATTTTTATGTCAAATTTAGCCACAATTTATTTCTCAATCATTTGCAAAGGATGTTAAGCCTTGAAATGATATGAGATCCTTTTACATTAATGGCATATGTGTTTTGATTTCTCATCCATTTTACAAGGGATGTTAAGCCCTGAAAATGATATGAGATCCATTTAGGCTCATGATGTATACATATATTGATTTCTCATCCATTTTACAAGGTATGTTAAGTCCTGAAAATGACATGAGAATTCTGAAAGATCATGAATATATTTAATAGTTTCTGAACCATTTACAAGGGATGTTAAGCCCTGGAATGATATGAGATTCTTTTGAGCTTATAGTAGAATCAATGAATGTATCTCTAACCAAATGCACGGGATTTTAAGCCCTAATTTGTTTAGAGAATTCCATTATATTCATAAATATTGTAGACTCCTTTATTTTCATAACCAAGATTACTTTAAAGATACTAAGGTCATAACTATTTTCAAATTTTCTTTATGATGTTTACAAAGTTTTGTGAACTCCTTCTTAATCTTATAGTCAAGATAGTTTAAGAATTCTAAGGTCACAATAAGCATTAGATCATAATAAGCTATCCTTTTATGAAAGTTATGCACTAAAATCTTGTTTTAATATACTAAGATTGAGTGCAAGGAAATGATTTACAATTAAGCATTTTGTCAAGCTTATTTTAGGTCGACATTGACTTCGACCTGGGAGCCCCTCGGTTGAACTTTATTTCGACCGAGAGGCATTTTCTGTAGATTTATAGTTTAAGCACTCTCAATAATCCACTTGATTGAATATAAAGTTTTTTTGTAATTTGGATACCAATTTGAAAGAATTTATATCATTTGAAAGATTATATCTTAGGATCAAAGTCTGTATAGAACTTAATTAATGTAAGCAATATTTGATTTTGAAATGGTGTCTTGCTCTTGATTTGCTTAGAATAGGCTTTAGATTGAAATAATTTTATTCTAAGCAAGACCTCTTATTCCACTAATGCAAGAAATATATGATGTTTTCTCAAGGCAACATGGTTCATAATTTTCAGATTAGCCAAGAAATACTTTCAGGCAAACCATGTATAAGATCATAGAAATTGAAAATGAACTTGCAATCTATGTTATATTTGTATTGAAGCATGTCCAATTGCA
Organism: Alisma plantago-aquatica; assembly: GCA_963693085.1. Classification (NCBI taxonomy): domain Eukaryota; kingdom Viridiplantae; phylum Streptophyta; class Magnoliopsida; order Alismatales; family Alismataceae; genus Alisma; species Alisma plantago-aquatica. The sequence goes on from OY856414.1 coordinate 843,246,841, forward strand.
GTATATATATTTCCAATCATGCATCACCAAGATAATATCCTTTTCCATAAGCTAAGCAAAAGATAATTTTTATCTTAATATGTCAAGATGCATTTGTGCCATTGAGTTTTACTTTTATGCAAAATGGAATTTTCAATGATAACATCATCTTTATATGTAACGAGCTGAATCACTATGATCATTTTGAAAACAATATCCATTCAAGATTATTTTAGGCAAACCAAGTAAAAGATGAAACACAATGATAATTATGAAACAATAAAGGCATGTCCATAACACAATGATTATGATAGAACAATAGAAGCATATCCATAATTTCATGAAATACAATGATCATGATCATTTAAAAGAAAATTTCAAGACACATGGTTTCTATATAGATAGGCCAAGGAATACTTAGGACAAACCATGTGGATTATGATAAAATAGTAATTTCCTTGATTACATCAACATGGTTCATAATTTTCAGTTTTAAGCCAAACCATGTAGATGAACATGCTTAATCATTTCAAGAGAAATAGCAATTTAAGTCTTTACAATGTGTGCATTGATTTTAAGAAAATATTTCCGGTTTCTATTTGCATATAGTTTTGATCACATAATTAGTAAATTTACAACATGTTTATTAAGGATATCAAGAATCAACATATAGATCATGATGCAAATTATCAATATGTGATTTGAGAGTTGTCTCCAAGATTTATGATTCATTCATGATTTCCAATCAATTTTCATTTATACCAAATTTATAGCAAGGTTATAGCAAACTGAACCAGCTAAATAGGTTTTCCAAAGCCTTATTCGGTCGAACTCTTTCTCGAATGACTTATTTTCGGTCAACATGCTTTTTGACCGAGAAGGTTGTTGTATCTCCAGTTTTATCAATTGAAATTTGGTCCAATAAATGTTCAATCGAATACATCTCGGTTGAAGTCTTTTTTGACCGGCATAGTTACTATTTTTCTAGATTTCTATAGGTTATAGACAGAAATTACTTCGGTCGATAATTTTCTTGACCGAAATTATCTCGGTCTAAGATTTTGTCTATTGAGATTGTTTCTATATTGTTTTTAGTAGTTATAAAAACATAGATCACTTTCAATATAGTTTTACAGAAATATGCAATTTAAAGCTCAATTTAGTTGAGATAAGACATTTAATATAAAGGTAACCTTTTAGGTCGAATCTCAACTAATTATATTGCAATCTCTAGGTTTCGGGAACCCAAACTAGATCATCATCCTTTTTCTTGTATGGGAATGAGAAGGAATAATGTCCAAGATGCAAGCAATAGTGACAACAAACGGAATAAATTTCATTTCTATTTCTAGGAGGATTGTCTTTATGCACATACATGACTTTAGTTTTGGGTACTTGTGCCCTTTTCGTTCTAGGTTCCTGATAGAATTTTTCTTTGGGCACATGTATGAACTTGGTCTGTGTTCTTCTAGGTTTAGGTTGATGATGTTTTTCTTCTGGAACATATCCTAAACCTCTTCTTCCAATTTGACCAGAAGAAACCTTTAGGATCTTATCAAGAACACTATTATTCTTCAAACTACTAATTCTATTTGTAACTTAGCAATTTCATCTATTTTCTTTTTAATATTCAAGTTTTCTTGATCTAAGTTAGATGACAAACTATCTCTTCTTTTACAATGGCATCATAATCTAAATGAGTGCATAGAATAGGTTGAGTTTGAAGATTATTCAACTTAGCAAGTAATTCAACCTTTTCTTGAGAAAGAAGATTATAGTTTGTCTCTAGAGTAAGTAACTTCATATTGCAATCATTAAGAGAAGATTTCAATGTAGAATTTTCAGAAGTAATACTTTCCTTTTCAGAAACAAGTTCACTTAACTGATCATATAATTCTTCATTTGTTCTTGTAACTCTTTTTAGTTTCTTTTTACAATTATTATATTTGTCATGCATTTCTTGAAGACTAACAATTAGATCTTCTTTTGACAAGTCAAAAAGACTTTCCTCTTGTTCTTCTTCATTTGTAGTAGTAACGCAGCATTGTACTTATTTATGAACCTCTTCTTTCTTTGACTTCCTTGGACAACTAAGTGTTGTGTGTCCCATTCCTAAACACGAGCTACAACTTGTCGAAGGTTGGTCCAAGTTTCTCCTTTGCTTGAGGTTGTAGACACCACCACCCTCCATATTCAAGACTCGATTAGAGCTCCTTGAATCCTAGCTCTGATACCAATTGAAAAAACCACTAGAGGGGGGGTGAATATGGTTTTATGATGATTTTAAAATTAATTCAACCAAGAAACCACAATTGAAATTTGGATAAGGAGACACGACATTTAGAGTGTATCCACCCTTAGAAAAAACTAAAGGAGTCAGTCCACTATCCAATTATTTCCAATTGGGATTTTAAAAGAACTTGTATTTTATTACCTCACAAGGATGTTACATAAGATACAAATACCTTCACCCTTAGGATAGCCTTCACCTAGAAGTAGTCTCACCAACCTTGAAGCAGCCTTCCTTGAAGTAACACCAAGCTACCCCTTGAAGTAGCCTTCCTCTTGAAGTAGATTCCCATTGAGAAAACCTTCATGAAGTAATCCTAAGTCCTCCGAGCTACCTTCACTACCTGAAGAATCTCTAACAACCTCCTTTCTGTAGCCTCCAACCTAGGAGTAGCAAAGGAGAACAAAACACAATAACAAGGAACAAGAAAGAGCAGGAAAGTACAACTTTACCAATGTAGCACAAGGCTTGAATCCTATATCAAGCATGTGATCTCCTAACCAAAGTGGATGGATGTGAATGTATAGTGGATAGGAGATATCATCCTATAGGACACGAATTCACAACTTGTGGAAATGTTTTGCAAGTGAAAGCTTTGCTAATGGCTTGCTACAATATGATCTCAAGTGAATTCTATATGCAAGTTGTGTACTCAAGTGTGTTTAGGTGTCCTAAGGAATGTCCTATTTATAGGAATGGCCTACTAGTTCTTAGGGACGTTCTAGACACTTTCTAGGGGGTTCTTAGTGCTTAACTAGCCATTAGGTATCCACTAATTGCATTAATAATGGCTAGTTAATTACTTCTGAAAAGTACAGACAAACACCTTCTCAGTCGAGAAGTTTGTCGACCGAGTGTCTCTCAATCGTGGAAATTGTCGACCGAGGGTGAGTCTAGTTCAATGTTCAACTCAACTCCCAACCACTTTTTCCACTAACTCTAATGGTTATATAACAAAGTCTAACGGCTATAGAACCTACTCGAGACACTATCTCGATCAAAGTAAAGTTCGACCGACCCTTTCTCTGTGATTTCTTTTAGTAGGTTATGCAAGAATGTTCATTCTTTAGATTTAGGAGTTTCTTGGTCGATAAAATGTTTGACCAAGAGTATCTTGGTCGAGAAGTGTGTTGACATAGACAAACTCTATTTCAAAACTTTTACTCATATGCTAAGTGTAAGAAATGAATGTGCAGTTGTGATGTTCACCTAGGGATGACTTATCTAAGTGTTGTGTGTGGATGGGGAAGATCTAAATGCTTGATTTCCATGATATCTAAGTACTTGTAAATTATAAACTTGTACAAGTTTTTACATTTGATTACAATCATGAGAATAAAGCAATTTTAGCAAATTTATCTTCCAAGTCTTCACTATCCACCACCTTATATGCTTGTCCCTGAAACACCTCAAATAGCAAGTTAAAACCACAAGAAAGAAATGTTTGTCATCATCAAAACAAAGGGATTATAATAATGTCCAATTTAGCCAACATATTCCATATCCAAATTATAAAACTCTAGATTAGGACCCAAGTAGGGTTTTATCTAAATAATTTCATGGTGACACATTAGGATTTACATGCATGAAGATTCAATGTTGATTTTTTGGCTTGCTTGCATTATTGGACAATATACTTGAAGTGTACACTGCATGTTAATCTACATGGTTCTACAAAAGGCGTCTGGTTATTCTTATGACTACCCACATTAGTTTGTTGGTGTTTCTTGAGTGTTTCTAAAAGATTGCAAAATTAATTTGTTGGATGTTTATTTACATTATGTTCAATATGATGCCACTATGATTATCACTTAAAGAAAGATTATTTAAAAAAATGCCAGTTCTTATTTGCAAGTAATTGATTGAATATATGTTGTTATGTACTTGCATACATTTGCATGCACATCATGGACACAATATATTTTGATATGTTGATTCATGCTTTTGGTTTCATAGTGTGTTAGATACATGTTGGATAAGACGATATCAGGATATGTTGACTTATGAAATTACTTGAAGACATTGAAGTTAATTTGAAAGTAAGATTTGCTAGATACTTCTTCTCATATATATAATTTTGAATATGGAAAGTTATGTAAGTTCTAGAGGAACATCTTGGAACCAATCTATCTAAATTAATGAGAATTATTTGTTGTTATTTATTAAGTGTTAATTCTGGATCCTTGGGAAAGGTTTAGCTAATGACTCTCATCTTTTGGCCTTCCTTAACTGGGGGTTCTGAAAAGAGAGGTCATTACAATAAGGCTTCATAATAATTCTACATGACAATGTAGATCTTGAATGACCCACGTGCACCCAGATCTAGATCACGTCTGCCAACATGTCCATTTGGGCATGTTGGTACGTCACCATGGATAGAACTATGCAACTTGTGTGTACCACACATATCAACACTAGCATGCTACGCCCATTTGGACCCACCTACTGAATTAGTTTTGTCTCTAATACCAATTGTAACAGCCATGCTCATTGCTGAAGACTATGATAGAGTTTCAGGAATAACATTGGCCCCACATACCATCACATGCCTAGGATGCATGCTTTGTACTAACTCATGCATAGCCTCATATCAATGCCACAACTTATCACCCATCCTAGTATTACTCTGGGTTGATGATGCTTAACCAATGAATTCTAAGTGATGAGCTTACTGAAAAGGAGGTGTGCCTTTGTGGTATGGGTAGTTTAATCATCCCTTTTAAGATCATTTCATTTGAGGCCTCAAATACTAGGATATTACAGAGTGTTGGAAAATGAAGGCATCGTTGTTAGTGTGACCACATGGACCTCTCTATCTAGAATTAGACCTTTTAAAGCATGTTTGATTGTGATGCACCAGTCCATTTTATGCCTTTGTCTTGATAGAAGTCATAAAAGGCACTAATATTGTAACTCTTTGATAGGTGATCTGGTGGGTCCATTATAATAGAAAACTACAACAAATGTTTGATGTCATGGAGGATAGATCAAAGAGAAGCTATTAAGGATGTAGGAATTCCTTTTTGGCTTGGAAAGATCTTATGATGTAGGAATAGTTGAAGATGGTTCCACTTGGGGTGGTAGGCTACTTGCTGCAAGAGGAATGTTTGACACAAGTTGTTGTATGGGTGGTTAAAATGGTGGTGGCATGTACCCTAAGAAGTGGTTTGCTGGAAAATGATATTGTGTAACATATGTTTAAATTGGATGTATGGGGAATTAGTTGGTGTAATTTAAGATTGTTTTTATTGTCGCTTCATAAAACAAGTATCTTGAGATAGTTGAGATAAACTGGAGATATTGCACAATTGGTTTTTATGGCTTTTTTTATTGGATGCAATTGGCCCAAGTGCTACCGAAAAGTGTTTCTCTTTATTCTTTGTTCATGTTGACATCTAATTGGCAATTGTAGGCGGAGTGAGGCTTAAGTTTGAGGCCTACGTTTTGATAAACCCCTCTCTTAGTAGAATTCTTAATTTGTACCCTACTTAGATTAATCTTGGGAAGGTATTGTCCCTTTGTAAAGATAGAAAAGTTGTGATTGTGGGTGTGGCTAACTTGATCACTATGTTAAGTGCCCCTTGTCTATAGGCTTAAAGTATAACTAGGTGGCCAAATCTCTTCATTGTTTGAGGAATTTAGAGAATCTCCCCTCTGTCTATTGTTCAATGCTTCAATATCCTCTTTAGTGGGAACCTGGTTTATGTTCTAGGAATATTTATTGGTGAACTTTCTGACCATGTGAGACCAAGTGGTGCACTCATAGTCATATCATATTTGTTGTACCATGTCAAGGCTGGGCTTGTCAGAATTTGTGTAGAGTAGTGGATTAGAAACTTGTCATCATCTTGAACCTCCTCCATGTCTTAGTAGTACGCCATAATATGGGATAGTGGATCACCTTTCATAGAGTATTTGAGTAACTTTATCATGCTTAAGTTATCATATAACTTCACATAGATCCTTTTGTGCGCAAACACTAGATGATACCACTCTTCTATGTAATCTACACCATGCAGATATATGAGGGTGGCACTTTTTGTCTATTTTGGCATGCATTGTGACATAACTTCTTGAGGGGTGGAAGCTTCAAGTGCCATCATGGCTTCTTTAGGATTATCCCATCCAACTTTATTTTCTTATTTGTTGTTGTAAGCATCTCCTTTGGCACCTCTATCATGCAGTCTATTTGTGTTGCTAATTTTTGTCATTTGGATCGATCATTTATAGAACTGGGTGAAGTAAAGACACTTTTGGGTTCTCATGATTTCCTAAAATTTAGGTCATTGAAACTCAAGAGGACAGTGTAATAGAAAATAAGAGAATACTCTATGTGCCAAGAGATATCCTTCCACAAGTATTATATCATCTAAAAAGTAAGAGGACTTACCCCTTTTTCTAGGAGATTTAGAAAAGGATATTTCATGGCCTTCTTTGATTCTCCTAGGATGATGGTAACCTGCAACAAAACTTTTTTATTGACTTTTAGAGGATTTTTTTGCCCCTGTATTGGGATGAGACTAATGGGTTTGTCAATTTTAACATGAGATGTACTTGCCATTTCTATGATTGAGTGGATTAAAATAACAAAATGTAGGAAGATGGGTAGGCTTGCGTGACTAGTGAGGTTGATGATCCTCTAGGGGGTATCTGAAGAGGGTTATTGAAAAGAGGGGATGATTAGGGCTTCAGTGATTATTTAAGAGTAAGGTAGCCTTTCATATGCTAGTAATTATGACTAAGTAATAGCTTTCTCTCTAAGGGTGTTTTCATTTAGCAAAGTTCCAAAACTGGAATCCTTGGCAACCTCAATTTTGCTTTGTCCCCCACCTTATTCAATGAAGTTCTCTTTGAAGTCTCCTTCCCTCAGAAGCAGTGGGATATTAAAAGGGAGGGTCATTGTCCTGACATTTCCAATTTGTTGATGAATTCCAAAGTGGAATGCAATCTAGTATTAGGATGTAGTCTAGGACCATATAGGTATGAATATGAAAGGACAATGGATAATGGGAATACCATGCATCAACAAGTGACATCTTTGTCATATTTGAAGAATTATCTAGCTCGACAGGGTTCCCAAGTAGGTTAGTTGAAAATGATTGTTAACCTTTTGATGATTGTTTGATCCTTCTAAAAGAAAGCTTCTTAATCTTTGGAAGATTTTTTTTAATTTTTGGAAAAGATAGTTACTATTTGAAAGATTGTTTGTTTTTTAAAAAGATTATTAATCATTGAAAGATAGTTAATCTTGGAACTATATTTTTAGATTCTCAACGTAAGAGCATTTTCCTGCACACAAATATGTTAGTAATCCAACTGGGTTAAAGTGTAAAAATCAAAGTCAAAAAGCAAACAACAATTTGAGGTTTTAGTATTCAAGCAATAGTTACAAGATGCATGTACAAAAGCAATATGATTCTCTCATTTTAAGCCCATGAGTTGAGATGTGAGTTATCTCCTCACTCAAACATGATCTACATAGGAGGGTTTGGCCCTTATCTTTTGTATGGAAAGATGACACTCACCTTAGGAGCAACACAGATTCATTGAATAAGGGTACATCTCCCAGTACTTCTTGTGACCACAAAGATCATGATTATATTGGTATTTATGCCCAGATAGCCAATCATGATGTTTATAATGGCATATCTCATAAATGGTTTGATTAATTCTAAAGGAAATATTTTTTTACTCTATTTTATTAAGTTATAAGATTTGATGTGACATAATAAATGTCTAAAGAATGACGTTACTTGATATGTATGCCATCAGGTTGAGGACCTAAACAATGAGATCATGTAGATGATAAGAGTATATACATTCTTGTTACGTTTCTTATCATATGTTATTATGAAAATTAATATACAGGCATAACATATATGACTAGAGTGTGTTATGGTTGATGAAAAAATATCATTATTCATGATATGTGATATCAAACCAAAGACATAGATGATGGTTAGAAAACAGTGTACCAGACCAACCCACCTTGAGAGTGATGCATGAGAACCAATGAATGGTAGTCATAATCATCTCTCATAGTGATGGTGGTGCATGTGGTTCTTAGACCTAACATTGCTACACTCATCACATGTTGTTTGTTGTAGTTTGACATCATTCAATGTGACCTTGAATAAGGGTTACCATAAAGGTGATGCTCGAATAGACTCTAACACATGGGGAATGATTGTGAGTCATGTGATGGGATTTTTACCTCCTATACAATTTTGGCATCCTATCCACTTGATAAGAGAGACTGAGAAATGAATGGGCATGCTCATGTAAATCAATATGTAATATTCAGTTCATATGTATCTCAGACAATCTTTTCTGGATCAAGGAGCATGGATTGAATGTTGAAGAGGATGATGATTCCATGTCATGAGTTCAATTTTTATATTAGATACAAAGGAGCTATACGATCACTATAACACTAATCACATAATGTAGGTTGAAGTTGTTCTCCAACTTTCCAATTACTTGGTCAGCAATGGTATCTTGCTAGATACCACTAATTGCTTGTGATGTCATAAATTGGTTATTGACATTCACTACCATCGTAACTTGAAACATATAGGGTAACATGCATAGGATACACTTGGAATAGATTTGATTACTAAAATGTTAGGTATTCAATTTAAACAAGATTGATAATCAGAATTCTGAAATGATCAGTTCAGTTGGTGAATCAAATGGTTTAGATGTATGAACAGACCGATTGAGGTTGTGAACTGATAGTTTGGTTGATTATGGTCATTTGATCAAGGATTGATACTAATGTCATTTTGTGCAAATATGAATGTGAATAGGAAACATGATGAATCGATCAATTCAAGTGTTGAATGAATACACTCACGTATGAACTGATCGGTTCAGGAGTGAACCGACCAGTTCATGGTTTGCATGTTCTATAATATTCATGAAATTCTGTCTCTTAGACACCTAATTGATATATAAATCATGACCCTGTCCCTCCTATAATTAGAGAAGTATTCGACACTTTATAAAGACACAACATAAGCTCTAACAATTGTTGTCTTTTCATAGTTGTGGTAGCATGAGAACCCCAGCAAGTCCTACTTGTAAAAGGGAGGGACAATAAGGGAGAGAAAGTTGACTATAAGGGACAACTCCTTCTTGTCTGTTCTAAAAGAATGAGAGGGGTTCTTGTTGGTCTGTGTGGACTATGTAGAAGTGACAAGACCTTTGTCGCTCACTAGGAGGACCTTGTCAACCATCATAAATGATGATCAACTAGGAGGCCGCCACTAAAGCATGCTACTGCAAGGGATATTCATTGGAGTTTCTTCAGGATTAGGTATATGCCTTGCCACCCTTCTCCCCAATTCATAGTTTTTGACAAACCACGTCAGTTTACAAAATGGTTGTTATTCTTATTTAGATCTCAGTATTGAGTCTCTCTCTTTTTTCCATATGTAAAAGTATGAATGTTTTCTTTCCTATTCTCCCCTTGAATATAACTTGAGGTTTCATTATTACAGTGTAATTTGTTAAATAGGAATAGAATAGTTTTGTTCCCTATTCTGGCAAAGAAGGATTTCAACATCAGACAAACTAATCAACTCAGAAGTTGAAGTGATCGACTGCAGGATCGTGGAGGCTAGAAGATAAGAGGATATGACTGATTGGATGGTGTCCCAATCGATCGATTGGAGGAGTCAAAATGTTGCTTGAATCGGAGGACCATTCGACTGATATGAGAGACCAATTGACCGACTAGGAGCCCAATCAATCTATTTAAGAGTTGAATCAATGGACCTAGATTCGATCCATCACAAATATTCATCAACAACAATTTTCCACTTATTATGTGGAGCTTAGGTGGTAACAATTCCTTGTGGCTCCAAGTAATTACCATAGTATGGCCATAACCATCACTCATATTTTATAATTCCATTTTTAGTTTGTGGAATCAGTATGTATGTGATACATATAAGTATGGGGTGATTGGATACGTATATATATTTATATAAATAAAAATCCCTCAATCAAATATTAAGTATTAGATGCTTTCCATAAGCAATACACATGAAAATATTGATCGACTAAGATTGGGTACACCAAGTGTGGTGTGCTAGCTTTCCCTCTCATGGAAGTGTGAAGGTAGTCATGTGGGCCTACCACTATCTTGTTGGTTTTTGGGTCAGGCTTTACATGCTGACAATAATGAGATTAAATGCTTAGAATCATGCATATGACTATGGCAAAGATTTGTGCATACCATCTATCCAATAATTTCTTGAGATGTAATCGACATAAGTTTACTACCTTAATAATTATTTATGAATGGCAATTTGGTCATGTAATAACCCAATTGTTTTGGATCTTGGCTCACTAGAAGGTTGTATGTTGCAATCTTCAAAATTCTATGTGAGGGCTATCAATTTAAACAAAATAGTGGGAGCAATTATTAATTCATCGTCAAATTTTGTTTTAATCATACTAAATCAAAAGTGTTTGAAAATTTGAAATTTTTTCTTATAGAATCATGTGGAAACTAGTAACACATTTTTCTTGCAAATCGGTCCTTGTGAAAGATAATTTGAATGGAAATAATTTGCATGACTGGTTCAACTTGAGAATTGTTACCATACAAACGTGCAAGTTCTATGTCATGGAAACACCATATCTAGATGAACCTGCTCCCACTTTGCATAAGGTTGACATGGATGCTTATAAGAAGAACTCTGAAGATTCCATAGATGTCAAGTGATCAAAACTATGCTCAATGAACTATGAGTTGTAGAGATAACATGAGAACATGCATTTTCTTGAGATGGTAACACATCTTAAGAATATGTACTTGGTATTAGGAAAGACAATAGAGATATGATGTCTCTAAGGAATTGTTCAAATGAAACATGGCAGAAGGAGATCCAGTAGGTCCCCTAGTGCTCAAGATCATTGGTTATGTGTTGAAACTTGCTAGATTGTGATTTCCTTTAGTTCAATAGTTGGCCACCAATGTGATGCCACAGTCATTACCAGAGTCATCCAACCAGTTTTTCACGAACTACTACATGGATGATTTTTGATAAGACATTGTCATAATTACTTGGCATGTGGAGAATAGCTATGACACATATAAAGAAAGACAAACTGAAGACTGTGATGATGATCAATAGAGGAAAATGGAAGTCCAAGGGAAAAGGAAAAGCTAAGAAGAGTTCTAAAGCTAGATAGAAGCCCAATTCTTCTGCACTCAAAGAAAAGGAAGGGGTGACCAAAGGAGGCAATTTTCACCATTGTCACCAGCCTAGACATTGGTGGAGGAATTGTTCTCTCTACCTAGAGGAATAGTGGAAGAAGAAGGGTGTATAGATCTCCACTTTAGGTATATACATTATTGAGCTAACATTTCTACTTATTCATCTTGAGTACTAGATATCATATGTGGATCTCACATATGTTCTAATATGCAGAATATCAAAATAAGTGAGCCTTTAAGAAAGGGCAAGGTCAAACTATGAATTGCACATGGAACAAGAGTTGTTGCCACTGCAATTGAAGCCTATAATTTATCTCTTCCCACGATACTTGTAATAGAGATAAATAATTGCTATTTTTCACCTCTATTAATAAAAACATTATTTCTATATCTTGTAGGGACAAGGTTGGATATGAATTTCATATAAAGAATGGTCAATGTTATATTTCAAAAGATGAGATCTTTTATGACAATGCCCTGATTTCTTACGGAATTTATTTATTAGATCTAAAGACAAATGTATATAACCAGAATACCAAATGATTAAACTTGATAACTCAAACAAAACATACCTTTGGCATTTTCATCTAGGGAACATCAATGAGAAACACATTTCTAAATTCCAAAAAGATGGATTTCATCGGTAACAGTAACAAGGCTAGTTATCTATTAGGACTCAAACATACTGATGTGTGTGGCCCTTTTGGAACAAATTCTAGGGGTGGTTATTAGTACTTCATTACCTTTATTGATGACTTTAGTTGGTGTAGTTATGTTTACTTTATGAAACATAAGTTAGAAACCCTTGAAAAGTTCAAGGATTTCATGAATGAGGCACAAAACCAATTTAGTAAAAGTGTTAAGGTGCTTCTTTTTTATCAAGGTGGAGAAGGCATAAGCCTAGAGTTTGAGGACCTTCCATAGTATCATATCACAAAGGACTCCACATGGAACACCACAACATAATGGTCATTAGACAGAAGGATGCACATTGCCAGACATGGTGCAATCAATGATGAGTTTTGTTGAGATTCTGACTTCCTTCTGGGGTTATGCTCTAGAAACCACAGTGTTTACACTAAACTACATATCGTGTAAATTGGCTCAAAAGGCCCCATATGAGATATGGTATGGGAAGCATCCTAATGTTTCTAATATGAATATTTGGGGATGTGAAGATTATATGAGAAAACATTTTCCTAAAAATCTTGGATCTAAATCAAATAAATATTTTTTTTGGATATCCTAGGGAAACCAAAGGATACAACTTTTACACTTCATCTAACAAAAAATTATTTCTTTTCAGGGATTTTGTATTCGTAGAAAAGAAATTCATTTCCAAGGGAATCAGTGGTATGAAAGTAGAACTCAAAGAAGTTTGAGATAAAAAAGAAAACATTAAACATATAGAGGTACAATAGGAACATAGAGAGTCACAAACCATTTTTAAATCTTAAATTCCTCATGTAACATAGGAACCTCACATATCTACTATGACACACGTTGAGACAAATAGATTTGCTTAGATTGTGACTCAAGAAGGTGATGCATTGGTCATTAATGATGAGCCAGCTATCTACCTAGACGTTGTTAAAGGACCAAAATCTGAGAAATGGCTTCAGGTCATGATATCTAAGATGGAATCCATGGACATCAACAAGGTATGGACCTTGGTTGATCAACTTGAAGGGGTAAAACCCATAGGGTGCAAGTGGGTCTTCAAGAAGAAGACAGACACAAATGGTAATGTACAAACTTACAAAGGCCGATTGGTTGCAAAGGGTTTCAGACAAGTTCAAGGTGTTGACTATGACCAAAGATATTTTTTCCAGTTGCCATGGTTCAGTCCATCAGGATCATGCTTGCCATTATAGATTATCATGACTATGAGATTTGGGAGATGGATGTTAAAATGCCTTTATAAATGGAATCTTCTTGTGGATATGTACATGTCAGAACCTTAGGGTTTGATAAACCCAAAGGCTGCAAATTAATTTTGTAAGCTACAAAGATCAATCTATAAATTTAAGCAAGCAAGTCAGAGTTGGAATTTTTTATTTGATGAAATAGTCAAAGAGTTTGGATTTAGTCAAAATGAATATGAACCATGTGTTTACAAGAATGTTAATGGGATCATGATTTTATTCCTCATATTTTATGTGGATGAAATGCTATTGATGGGGACTGAGATCCCTACTTTACAGATGGTAAAGAACTAGCTAGTAAATACATTTTATATGAAGGACTTAGGTGAAGCATCCTGAATCTCAGGAATTGGGATCTATAGAGATAGATCTATAAGTCTTCTTGGTCTTACCTAGAGAATATACATTGACAAAGTGTTATAGAGCATCATAATGGAGAACATAGAGAGATGAAATTTACCAATGCTTCATGATGTTATTATCTCTAGAGCTCAATGTCCTAGTTCTTGTGAAGAATGAGAGTACATGAGTAAGATTCCATAATTATGCAATTGGATCTATCATGCACGCAATGTTGTGTACTCACCCTGATGTCTCATATGCCTTGAGTATGACTAGCACGTATCAACAAAATCCCATTGAATGACACTGGGCTACCATAAAGAACAACATTAATTACTTGAGAAGAACTAATGATTAGTTCCTTGTCTATTGCGGTGAGGAAGAGTTGGTTGTAAAGGGTTATACCTATGCAAGCTTCCAAAAGGACAAAGATGATTGTAGATTGGAATCTATATTTGTGTATTGCCTAAACAATAGAGTTGTAAGCTGGAAGCGTTCCAAGTAAGAGATGGTTCTCAATTCTACAACAAACACTGAGTATATTGTTGCATTCGATGCAACAAAGGAGGATGTTTGGATCAAGAAATTCATTTATGAACTTGGAATGGTTCCAAGCATCACCGATGTAGTAGAGATATATTGTGACAACAATGTAGCTATTGTACAAGCTAAGTAACCTAGATTGCATCAACATTCCAAGCAGATACAAAATTGGTTCCATCTCATACGAGAGATCATACAGAGAGGAGATGTGAAGAATTGTATGGTACCAACCGAAAGCAATGTGTTTGACCCCTTGACTAAAGCACTTTTACAGTAGAAGCATGAAGGTCATGTTGGATCACATGTGATTAAATTCATGGGTGATTGTCTCTAAGTGCAAGTGAGAGTCTGTTGGTATGTATGCCCAGAGAGTCAATCATATGATGATTGTAATGGCATTATGTAAACTATTTGATAATAATAAAGGAAATATGATGTTATTATGTTTATTTCAATCATGAAATAATGATGTGACATAAAAAAACTCTAAAAATTATGTTACGTAGTGATGTATGTCTTCAGGCTGAGAACCTGAACAATGATATCATGTGTCTGTTAAGAGTATATATATTCTTGCTATGTCCCTAGTCGAATGTTATTTTTGAAGATGATAGGCAACAATAAAACATAAAACTAGAGTGTGTTGTTTGATGACAAATTATTATTAGTCCGTATATGTGATAATAGAATCAAACACATAGATACTTGTTAGAGAACAGTGCATCGGATAGACCCACCTTGAGAGTGATGCATGAAAACCATTTAATGGTAGTTAGAATCATCTATCATAGTGATGGTAGTGATTGTGGTACTTACTCCTAAAATTACTAAACTCATCACATGGTGTTTGATGTATTTTGACATCATCTAATGTGGCCTTGAATAAGGGTTACCATAAAGTTGATGCACATTCAAATTGTGACAAATGGGGAGTGATTGTGAGTGATATAGATGTGATTTATCCCTCCTATTGGAGCTTCATATCCTGGCCACTTGATAAGGGAGATTGATAAATGCATGGTCCTTTCACGTGAGTCAATATGTGATATTGAGTTCATATGTATCTCAGACAATCTACTCTAGTTCAAGGGGAAAGATTGATGTTGAAGAGGATGATGATTTTGTGCCTCAAGTTCAGTCTAGATATTAGAGACAAAGTAATTGTACGAGCACTGTAACACTAATCACATATTGTAGGTCATTGTTGTTCTCTAGCTTTCCAATTACATGGGTAGAAATGATGTCTTTCTAGATACCACTCATTGCTTGTGATGTCATAAATTGTTTATGGAAATTCAATGTCAATGTAACTTGGAACATATAGGGTCACATGCATAGGATACACCTAGAGTAGGAGTAAACTCGTGAACATACTTGTAAACTTCATTACTAAAAGGTCAGGTATTCCATTTAAACAACATTGGCAATCAGAACTCTGACACGACCAGTTTAGTTGGTGAACTGATCAGTTCAGATGTATAACTGACCGTTTGAGGTTGTGAACCATCGATTCAAGTGTTGTACCGATTAATTCACATGTAAACTGATCAGTTCAGGTGTGAACCTATAGGTTCATGGTTCGCATGTTTTAGAAAATTCATGAAATTCCGTCTTATCGACTCCCCATTAATTTGGAAATCATGACCCTGACCCTCCTATATATAGAGGGGTAGTCAAAGTTTTGTAGACATGAGAATCCAAGCAAGTCATGCCCATAAAAGGGAGGGACAACACAACAAGGGAGGGACAACAAAGTGATAGAAAGTCAATACTAGCATGTTGACTAGAAGGGAAAATTCTTTTTGGTTTGTTCAAGAAGAACGATAGGAGTTCCCAGGGGTGTACATGGACTAAGTACACACAAGGAGGCCTTTTCCACCCACTAGGAGGGCATTATCAACCGCCATCTATGTTGATCAACTAGGAGGCCTCCGTTGATAGCCGTCTAGGTGCAACTTGAAGAAGAAGCAGAGTGTTGCATCAAGGGATTTCCATTGGACTTTCTCTAGCTAGGTATATGCCTTGAAACCCTCCTTCCTAGTTCATAGTTGTTGACGCGTTCTGTTGTTAAAGGGGAATATGGTAGTGAAATATATTTTTTGCTGCCACTAGGATGTTGTATTTCCCAACTAGTCAGTTGTAAGTTCTAGGAGTGGGGGTGTCTATATGGCCTTTGGACTTCCAGCTTAATGTTGTGTTAATAACTTTACTAACACCACTGTGCCACATCTAGAGACACAATGTGAGCATTGACACATTTCCTGTAGACACATAGGTTTTCTAGGTATGCCCAGTGCAACTATAAGGTTTTTATAATTTATGAAACAAGCCCTATATTAAATCATAAAACATAAATGATAAGCATATATGAAAACATTCAAGTGATCACTATGAAATAAAATATCTTTCTCATAGAATATAGATTTTCTCATCTTATCCCATTTAAAGAGTTCATTTTTTTTTGACTGAGCCGAGGGAGTCTCGCGTCTGGAGACAGAAGGGGCGACTAGGGCGGGCGCTCCTGTGCACTGCGGCTAGCTTGGGGGAGGGGTTCCATCTACCGGTGTGCACCGACCTGCTCCCCCAGGCTCTCTCTTTGCTTGGGTAGGGCGGATCTAGATCCTAGTGGTCAGCTGTGGCGGGATCGGCTTCCTCCTCTTCTGCTCCGAGCGGCACCGGCTTCTGGACGCTTGGGTCTGGTTCTCGACGGTACTCATGGTGGGGGTGGTGGCTGCGGCACAAGGGGCGGTGAGGCACACCTCGACTCTCCTATTTGTTGTTGTGATTGCTTTCTAC
The DNA here is from genome assembly GCA_963693085.1 of Alisma plantago-aquatica. NCBI lineage: Eukaryota > Viridiplantae > Streptophyta > Magnoliopsida > Alismatales > Alismataceae > Alisma > Alisma plantago-aquatica. The sequence goes on from OY856414.1 coordinate 843,263,945, forward strand.
CACAGCTTATCGGCTTTCTGGGACTGCGTAACCCAAGTTTCCCGTTCGTTTGTGCGTTTATCAGTCTACGTGTTTCCCTTTTTTTGTTCCGTCTTGGCTTGTTTAGCTAGTGGTTTCTGGCAGTTGATCTATCTGTTTTGTCTCCTCTAGTTGGCGTTTATCTGTCGCGCTTCGCTGTGACCTCTCTTCCAGAGAGCGATGAGATATCTTGCTACGGTTAGATCTCATCTTTGCTTTGGATTGATCTTATTACTCAGTTGTATGGCGTCATTTGAGTTGATATACGAGCAAAATATCATTTTTTTCTAGCCTCTCTACCACTACTCAATGCTCAGGTTGAAGGAATTCTTCATAAAAAGCTGCTTAAGACAGCCTCAAGGAAGAACAATCAATGCAGAAGTGTCTTTCTCTTGTTCCAATATGAGTTGTAGTGCACTTGGGTTACTGAACGTGATGTTTGTATGTTTTGTCTGTATATTTTTTCTCAATTGTAGATGTCGTATGGCTAACAAGTAATGAATCGATCAATTTTCTCTAAAAAAAAAAGAGTTCATTTTTGTTGCTATTATTATTACTCATATTATATCATTTTTTAAAAGGAAAAATGAAAATCTAAAGTAAAAATAAAATAAGAAAAACTAGAAAGAGTAAGTGGATTAAAACCCTAAGGATGTAAGAAAATCCAAACACTAAGACAAAGGATGGAATCCTAACAAAGAAAAGGATAAAGAAAATTCAAAGACAAAAAGACAAAAAGAACAAACAATAAAAAGAAATTAAAGATATACAAACAAGGGAAACAGAAACCAGTTGGTAGCCTACAAATTTGGGCAACAACATGTTACCTTGATCAACAATAGGGATCTCTCACAGTATGCTATGATTTGACACCATGACCCTAATCCCTCATTGGTAGGGAACATGTTGCATCAAATGGAAGAAGAAGAAAAAATCAAAGAAAACCTAAAGTTAATAAAAATATCTTGAAATGAGAAGAAACATGGAGATCGACTTAGGCTTTTGATTTTCCCACAGAGTCACCAAGAAGTCACACCCTACCCAAAAAGTTGTGTGTTTCCCTTGGATATCATTGATGTGTAAATTCATTTAGTAGTCAAGTTGGAAAATGATAATACAATATCAGATCAGAGTCTCCACGAAAATTTATTTATGAAGCAAGTAAAAACAAGATAAACATTTTGAATCTATGATAGAAAACCAAATTGACGCTAGAAACCAAAATTCAGATACATAAGAAAGAGGGAAAGTGTAATAAAAAAGTGTATTCATCAACCTTATTATGAGTGGGGAAGGATAGTACACCTATATCACCTAGTAAACTAGTATAGAACATCTTTCTCTTTGTCCTTGACATATGATAGTTTTAGGTTGATTAAAATGAAATAAAATAGAAAAAATTAAAAAAGAAAATTTTTATTTTTGCAAACCTTTATATCTAGAGAAGTTTGTGGGTTTCTTATCATTTCCATGAAGGTACTAGTTTTTAGGAGTGAGTTGGTCCTAATCTCCTTAGAATGTTCCATGATAGAAATGCTTTCTGGGCTTTCAGGGTTGATGCATAGAAAATGTAGCATACCCCATGTGTGATCCATATGAACAAATCATGGAAGAATGGACCAAAAACATCACACTTTGGGAACGTCACAAACAACTTATATCATTCATTATAATAATAGAAATAACTTTACAGAGGATATAGTTCCATTAATTGTCATTTACACATTCTTTTCCCATAACAGAACAACAAGGGAACTTTTACATGTAGTAGAAAACTAATTAAACCTCCTTGGATCACATAGATGGCATACCACTAGGGGCTTGAACTCATACATACATCCATCTACTGTGATCTATCCCATACTGCAGACAACCTATGAGCATCCACACATGGCCATGAACTCGACAAACTGTTGTAAGTGGTTGGTTCAGTAAATGTATGAACATATCAAAATAAATCTTAAAACTGATATGAACTATCATAAACATTAATTATATCTTAAGGATGCATTCTTAACTTGATTATGCATTCTAATTAGAGAACCTACTCAATGAATATTATCTTATCAGACATCACAACACACATGAGGTGTGAAGGATTATGAACACACTGAAAGTGAACAGGATTGTGCTTGCACCCAATAAACATAAACGTCACTAAACACATTGAAAACGAATGAGATTCTGAATACACTTAAAGTGAACACCTTGGGCTTGGACCCATAAAGTGAATAGGTGTAATGATCCCACCTCTCAGTAACCCCTAATAAGGGAGACCAGAAGGTCAGAGCCATTATCCCAATTAACATGATCAAAGGTTTGACAAATAATCAATAATAATTATGAAATTCTACCGAACTAAATTGAAATCTGGTATAAAATAAAACTTTGCATACCTTTTTCAAAAACTTGGATATCTACTTCTATCCACAACTGGAGTCTATTCTAACTAATCCTCCTTTGTACTTTAATTCTTATTTAATTCCACGTATGCCACTTTACTGTTTGTCCTTTTCAATCATGTACCTAAAATGCTAACAAACAAAATGTCGGTCAACATAAATGAATATACCAGTATGTAGGGACAACCAAAATTTCACAAATATGGCTAACAATCTATATATCACAATCAAGTTAATTAAGAAGCCAAATTACGCTTTCAATGTGACATTCTCCACCGCTTTTTCCCTAACCCTGGCATACCCACTGTAACATCCCTGACCTGGGTTATGTACTAAACCTAGGTGTTTTTCCTAATTAATTTGATTAGATGCTTGCTATTATAATTTGAAAAGTAATTAAGGATTTTGAGGAACTTATATTTCAATTTCAATCCTTTTTGAATAATGTTGAAACGTTGTTTTGTTACTTTTGGACTAAAGTGAAAATTACCCAAGCTTGATGGGTTAACTTGCAAATTGCACATAATAAGATGTTCCTCTAATGTTGATACATCATATGAATGAATATGATGTAGTGGTATGGTTTCCAAAAGCTTGGGCACCAAAATAAAGCTTGTAGAGCAATCCTTGTGCATTAAAACCTAGTTTTGGTGTAATGTGCAAATTACCCAAAACCTAGGGTTCAATATGCAAAATACCACTGCTAGAGGGTATATCATGTTTCTTGGCATCAAGTATAGTGAATAAAATGAGAAGGGCGCCTCATTTGAATTGTCTTGGAGGAGAGAGAATCTTGACATTAAAGTAATCAAGATTTAAGCACAAATGGCTCTTTAATATAATTTAGTGCAAAAAGAAATATATTAATTAAGGAGCCCTTCAAACAAAAGTTGAGGGATGTGTTTGATATAGTTTGGATGATATTGTGCCATTCTTGGGCACAAAAAGATCTTGGTTGAGTGGAATCCATTCACATTAATATAATATAAAGCAATATCTAATAAAAGGATGGATATTAATATAAAACTAATAAAGGTGCTTAGTTTCTTTTCCATTATTTCTTGGATAATGGGAAAGTTTTTCAAGGAAATAGAGGATGGCTTCGTGGCCAAGGAATGGAGGAGTCTTTATTGGAAATTAGTTGGAATTAAAGAAGATAATCTTTTTTTTCTATTTTTCCTTAAAAACCCATATACATATATCTCTTATGTATATCTTTTGCATTACACATGAGAATCGTTCCCTTAGTTTCTTTCTCTTTTCACCTTGCTTTGGCCGACCAAGGAAGAACTCTGGATAAGAGGAAGGGTGACCAAACTTGTTGGTAAGTTTGGATTATCATCTACCTCAAATTCATGGTGGAAACCATAAAATAATGGTTAATTGTTGGTTTTCTTCACACGATTTCCAATTCTAGCCATCTTGTTCATCCAAAAGTTGAAGGACAAAACTTGGACAACTACTAGAACTCCATCCACCATTAAAGCCATGGAGCTTGGAGCTTTAGATCAGTTCTAGAGGTGGGTTTTATAACTCTAACTCCTAAGCATTAGTATTGCACTCTTTTCTATAAGAATTGTTGGTTACTTTTCTTCCTTTGATACTCTTGTGAGTTCTTGCTATAACTTCTGTGAAGAACAACAACAGTTCTTGGTAGAACAGAGGAAGACGAAGGTGACATTATCCTAGATAAATATACAAAAAGTTACGTTACCAAACGGTTTGCTTTTGTTGCTCAAACGGTTTCCCAAACCGTTTGGGAGCAAACGGTTTCAAATTGTTTGAATGCAAACAATTTCATTAAACCGCATAGAAGCAAACGGTCCAAGACAATTTGGTGGCTTTGACCAAGTGTTGACTGTTTGGATACCTATTGAGAATAATGTAGGTCAATTCTCCATCAATAATTATTAATTAACTTCAATTGGTTCACTAATTGAAGGTCCAATAATCACCAAAACCCTAATCAGGTTAAGTGCTGATTTGATTATTGATTGAGTTTGAAACTTGGGTTGATTGACCCAAACGGTTTCAAAACCATTTGGGGATCACCCAAACGGTCTCAAGACCGTTTGGTGATCACCCAAGACCATTTGGGGGTTTAGTGTTAAGTATGGTTGAGCAATTGAAGGTCCAAAGATATTAAGTTGAAGTATAATCAATTGCTGATTTGGCGACCAATCCTAGGATCCAAACCCTAATTGAATGACATGGTTAGTGATGATGTGATAGGAAAACGGTTTGAAGACCATTTGGAGGTCATACAAATGATCCCAAGACCGTTTGGGGGTCACCCAAGACCGTTTCGAGGTCTAGGGTTGACTATGGTTAGGTGATTGAAGATTTAATGATGCTATGTTGAACAGCAATCAAATGTTGATATGATGATCAATCCAATGAACCAGACCCTAAATGGTTGACTTGGATTTTGATGTTGACTTGGGAAAATGGTCTCAAGACCGTTTGGAGGTCATGCAAATGACCTCAAGACCGTTTGGGGTTAGGTCATGCCCAATTTGGATGGTAATCCAATAGTTTCAAGTAATTGGTTCAACAATAATCAACATTGAAGGATCAACGTTCCCAAACCCTAATTCAATTGATTCAAACCCTAATTGATGATTAATTGAGGGTCAATTGAGGGTCAACTCAGTTGAAGGTTGACCTAATTAACTTAATTGAAGTGTGGTGACAATTCCAATTGATGAGTGATAACATGATTACAATAATTGAAGCAATCGATCTTGGAAACCCTAAATTGATTGAGGTGGTCGAGACCCTTTTTGGTCCTTGCAGTTTTGAGAACCGTTTGAGTCCAAATGGTCTCAAGACTGTTTGGGACCAAACGATCCCAAACCGTTTGGGTTCATGCATTTTCAAAAGTCTACTTTAGCAAACAGTTTTGGGGGTCTACTTTAGTAAACGGTTTCATGTGACCACCTTTAGCAAAGGATCTCAGAAGTCAACTTTGGCAAACGGTCTACACCACCTACTTTACTAAAAGGTCTTAAGTGTGCAACTTTACCAAACGATTTTAGTGGTTTGTGCAAGACCATTTGGGGTCTATATGTTCAAGACCGTCTGGTGGATAATTAACCCAAAACCGCATGGGTTTTTAAAGTGGTCAAAGGACAAGTTGATCAATTGACCAATACATGATGAAATCAAAGATGATTATAGTAATGCAATCTTAATGGGGTAAGGTGATTAGTACCCTTGGAATAATCAAGCCTTAATGATCATAATGATAATGACATAACCCATGATGTCAATTCTCTTTCATGTTTAGTGGACTTAGCCTAATCAAGGTTGAAGTAAACATCATCCTATAAAGGATGAGAGAGAAAGGATTACCTGCATAAATGTTAATTATGTAATGGACTCTCATTATGAATAGATGTCTAATTAGGGTATGATCCATGATAGTGAGATCATGAAACCCTAATTATGAAGGTTAATGAATCATAACACTAACTAAGGGTATTATTAGAAGTAATCTTAATACATGGTGATGGTATGATCTCAATTCATAGTGATGACATGATAAACCTTAATTCAAGGTAATTTGATGATCACTCCTACTTGGGGTGAATAGTAAACCCTAACCTAGGGTGATGTGACATGAATAGTAAACCCTAATTCAGGGTATGTTAAACATGAACCATAATCAAGGGTGATGCAATGTGAATAGTAAACCCTAATTCCAAATAAGTTTATGAAAGTGTGAAACCCTAATTCTGGGTTATGCTTTATAGCATGAAGCTCTATGATTGGATAATGAAATGATAAATCATTAATCCTAATTGAGTTTAGGGGATGATTAACCCTAATTGAAATGAAAAGGGAAACCCTAACCCTAATAAGGGCATAGTGGTGCAACCCTTGAATAATGATGTTAGCAATGTTTTGCATTGTGTTGATATGAAATAAATGTATCTATTATCATCTGTACTAATCATGTAGGTTTTGTGAGATATTGAACATAGTCAGGTGAGAGATATGATGCTTTGTTTAATGAAAGTACTTTGCAAGTTTTGTAAGCAATGATATGCTATGTTGCCTAGAAAAAAAGGTAACAAAAGAGACTGACAGGCTATATGAGCCAAGTGAAATACCTGCATTGCTACTATTATGTTTACACTGTCAAATAACCTGATGGCATAGTGTTACCTATTAAGGTGGTAACAAGTGATGTGATAATCTAAGGGTTTGTACACCCATATTCTTGAATCATGATGATGAATTGATAAGGGATTGAGATCCCAATGTTTATAAAGCTGTGAAATGAACTAGATAAAATAGTACTCTTTCTTTATGGCATCTGTTATAATGGTTTATGCTTGAAAACATGCATGATGCTAAAAGAATGTTGTAATGTACTTAAATAATCAAGTGAAATGATATCATGTAGAGCCCTGACCATAGATCCATCATCGTCAGAAGTTGGATGATGGTGAAATAGGTTTTCCTAAGGGAACTCCTGGAGATCATACTTTTGAGTTTGTGGGGGTTATGGACACGAATATCCTTACATCCTAATGGAGGAATTGATGCGAGATAAACATTAAATCCCTCAATCCTTCATTATATGTATATGTAGGGATGATGTATCACTAATCTCCTGATGATGATGTTAATGCCGCATCAATGTGAGATAAATAAGAAATCCCTTGATGGAGAAGAGAGTACAACATGCTACTATAACCCTAATAGCGAAGTTTCCAGAATACCCTGGAAAGCTATTTTAGCAGAGACACAAGATGTCCTGCATGTTGTTCCTCACACTGACTGAGGATGATGAGGTTATAGAAATCCGGCTCTTATGATGACCTATGTATGGTACCGATTTCAATTTCACAATGGTCGGTTGGAGTATGAGCGGTATACCTCATCTCCTCGGGGCATAAGTATGTTTGTAAAATGTAATCATCCATGTAGCATATTTGCTTAGGGTTGAACTACGAGAATCAATGTTTGATGATACATTTTTTTAATATGTCCTAGTTGGATAATTAATATATATGTTCGTCATAATATTCCTTATTAAATGAATGGCTTGCTTCTTAATAAAGTTATAATTGAAATGATTGCATACAGAATACTACTCTGCATATCTTATTCAATGAATTATCTACTGTTGAATATTTATAATTTTACTACTCAGTGCTATTCTATTATCAGCAATAACAATGCTTCTAGTTGAGAGTTATATCTCTCGTTGGGACAATTTTTAATTGTCTCACCCCCGTGGGATTCAACTTTTTAGGTAGACACCGAGGAAGAAGAAACCCTTCAGTGGGTGAGCAACAACAACAGCAGCCACAGTAGCAACAGAAACAACAAGGGCAACAGTGATCTTCAGGTGGAGACATTGTCTATTAGGGTCTGTATATAGATAGTCCTATGTGTCTTCTATGTACTCTCAGGTCCTAGGAGTCAGTAGATGGTTTAATGTAGATCTGAGATTTTTGGCTTAATGCCTCGAGATTTTTGTATACTGCTCATGTACAGTTTAACAGGGTAGTCAATGTTTATGACTCTTGAGATGGGATGATACAAAGATGAACTGATGTATCAGAATGTAAATAACTTATTTTGGTTCTTTATGAAAGAGTTGTGCAGTTTGTGGTTCCCAGTGCAAAAACTTTTAATTTTTAGTGATTTTCATTAATTCCGCTGCTAATTAATCGCTTCCGCTTTAGTTAATCATGTTTTCGTGAGACGGTTGCCACACCCACATTAGCATTTCTCTTTTGCCAATGACTTAAGGCCACCTTCTCAATCTCGAGCTTGGTCCCTGGGGTCACCCTTTAGAGTGCCCATTAGTCATTCTATAAAGACCACCTTCTCAATCCCGAGCTTGGTGTCTAAGTATACCACTCCTGGTGCCCATTGGTCTTCCCTACTGGGCTTGACCTTTTGGCATCATCCATCAGGGTGGCATGTAGGTGCAAGAATACACACTTCTATTATTATTGTGATAATCATAGTAACTTTATGATTTGCAAGTATGAACATCCAAATTGATAAGTTGCATTCAATGTGATGAATCATCCAGGAAACTCTTCGGCAAACTAATGTGATTAACCATAATTAACCACATACCTATCAGGCTAATTTGAGATAGAGTTAATCCAATCAATGCACGAAATCCAATAGGAAAGCAAGCACACAAAGAGATCCTAAAATATGAATACAATTTTCCAATTATTGATCATGCCATCAAGATCTATTAAACGTAGGTCTCTTCCTAGGGTTTCTAGTCCACTTTTAGGGTTTCCATTGCAATTAGGGTTTCACTTCATTTTTACTATTTTAAACCCTAATTTTATACAATTACTCTCAAACCCTAATTATCTCATCTACTCTTCATGAAAGATATTAAGGATACCTTTTAACAACATATACCCTTAATTTCAGATTAAAGGCACAATTAAATGTCCATTAAGTCTATTATGCCCCTTTTTCATTAAAACTACCATTTTTTATCTTTTTAATTCATGACAAGATCATTTGGCCCAATTATCATCTTTGGTTCCTTTCAAATTAACAATTCATAGTTCATTATGATCTAATTCACATATGAACTCTATTTATCATTAATTCCACCTTTATCCATTAGAAAACCCTAATTTCCATATTAAGGGTATTTATCCACAATTAGGAACTTTTATATTCAAAATATCTTAGAACCATCATATAACAAAATATTTTCACATTTTTCAAATTAAATATGATCTTCTCCTCTTTTACCCTAAATTAGGGTTTCTAAATGCTTAATCATTTTCATATGAGGTAAAAACCCGAAATCATGCAAGAAACATCTAGATCTGGTTCAAGTTCATCATTAAATATTCAATAGGTTGCAATCACTCAATTTCATCAACTAAGCAACTTGAACTTAACCAATATGCCCAATTAGGGTTTCTTAATCTAATACATAAGAATGTTTCATTATATTAACAAACTTTTGCAAATAGGAATAGATTCAGGTTCTCAGACCAATTTTATTGCGTTCCTCATGTTTTTCTAAGAAACTTTCATGTTTTAACTTTATTCATCAGAGCTTCCTATCAAACGTTATGATTTTTTCAAGAAAAGCATATGTTAACCAATTACTAATTGACACGTCAACAACTTACCCCTTTTAAATTCACATTGAGTATGACTGGGATTATAGATAAAAGGACATCTTTGCCCTTCTTTGCACGCATTCATCTTCAACCTCACGAGCGCTCGCCACCCACGAGCAGCCTAGCCGAGTCAACTCAGGGGTTGACTTCGGCCGTTCGTTCATCTGTGATCAAGACAATTGGTCGAGAAGATCCACCAGGCATCACCTGACATGTTCAAGCACTCAATTTCCTCTGTGCACGCCTGAGTCACTGGACCGAAGAAGCTCTCCTTCGGCGAGAGTTGCAGGCCGCAAAGGTGGAAGAACAGGGCCATCCTTTGAATTGACCACACAAACGCGCTCGTCACCTCCCTCCAAACATGCAAGGGTATATGATATATATGTTGGTACCACAAATCATCCCCCCTATTTATAGGGTCGACCACCTATGTCCCGTGATTTGGGGACTTTCGTGTTCACTGATAAAACCACCCATAAATTGGGTTGAAAGGCTTCAGAACAGACTCCCGAACAAAATGGAAAGCTTTCCCAATCTCCTCATGCTCCTTGTTGTGAGAAAACCCATGATAACTGGACTCCTCCAGATTCCAAACCTACTAGAGGTAGAAGAGGACCCATGTGCCCTTGGATCTTAATCCAACGGCTGCCTTGGTGCGCGCCAGATCATTTTCATCAGGAAAATAAGTGCGACATTTAATGATTACTCATTCACTTTATGGATTTTCAAAATCCATATATCTTAAACCATTCATACAAATAATCCCAAATTTTGAGGGAAACTTATTAATGACTTAATATACCTCTCTATAAAATTTGGGCTCATTCTCTAAAATAAAACGTGCCTTTCCTTTAGGTGTAAGATATTACTCAATTAGGTTGATTTCTCCCATCTTTTCTCTTTCTTATTTTCTTATTTCCCATTATTTCACTTCCTTGTAATCTAAGAAATCAAGTGGGGTTCGAATTATCACTCATTGTGACCAAACCCTCACTTCTCTCTTTATTTCTTACATTATCTCTCTTTATTTCAAATATTCTTGATTAATTGTTTATCTCTGGTTTTTCTTTTGATTTTTGATTCCTTTTTCCATTAGAAACTATGTGGACATGAAATCTCATCCAAGATGGTTCCATTATCCAAATATCCACATATTTCTTGTAATATCATTATTATCTCATATTTCCTTTAATAACACAATATTTAATTGATATTTTCTCTCTCTTGTTGCATTATCTTTGCAAATTTAGACTCCTTGGAACCCAAGGAACCCAAGAGGCACGAAATACACCTTTAGATAATATTCTATTGCCTTCAAGAGGTTTCTACATCCTTCTTCTCCATTTCTCAATTATTCATTTACTAATTGAATTTCCTTGTTATTGGGGCCAATATACAATAAAGCACACAAAACAACCAACAAATCTATTGTAAACAAAATCCTTTTATTCAAAACAAATTATATCATTATTTGTTCAAATATATTTAATAGGATAAATTACATTTCTCACCCAAAGAACCCAAAAAAATTTACTTAATTTGGATAATATTTGAGCCCTCAATTTAAGAAAAAGAAAATAAGGAAATAATGCTTTCTAACTTTGGTTTAATTGGATTCGATTTTGTATTTCAATATGTCACTCCTGGCTTTGAGTTTCCTTTGATGCGAGATCTCTCCTCGACCGTCCGATTCTGATCGGACCACCTTAGCTCATCTCCAACGTTGGGTAGGAGACTGCCGTTGTGGCTCCTGAAGATTGGTTTCCATGTGCTGAATCTTTCCTCTCCTCTACATTTCTCTACCCACTCTCTTTTCTCATGGATTCCTCATTCTTCTCCATGCTGCCTGAGCCCTATATATAGGGGTTTCCCTTCTTCGAGTTTTCAGACACCTCGGGTGAACCTAGTTCCCCTGTCTTGCCCTATTTCCTGTTTCTTTTCCTTCTCCCTGCTGTATCAAGTAATTGAACCTCCAGGGAATGGATCCCATGCCTCCGACGGGATCCCAGGTCCTAGTTGCCTGCCTTGGTTCGACTTCTTTAGACTCCATGCATGGTTCCTTACTCCATTCATCTATTTGGTTTGCCACCTTGTAGAGAGGCCTTCGTATGTTATCGTGGACGCCAAGGATCCGTTCCTTTGGTCTGAGTATTTCGTGGTGCTCAACAGGAGGTAAACACATCCTCAATTTGATGTTTTGGTCGTAATCCTGGTTTCCCCCAACCTGCCCAGTCGAGCAGTTCTCGCACAGCGACCATGGCGTGTGAGCTGGGAGACAGGTTGTGTTCCCCCCCCCCAACCTACCCTCATGCTTTCCTGTTTTCTTCATTTTCTAGCTAAGGGCATAATCATCTTTTGACTCTCTATTTTCCTTAGTTGTGGGAAAGGTTAACTGAGCGGATGACTGGTGATGCAGACACTTCTTATTAGGCCAAGTCACAGGCCAGGACCCGATCTCTCTCTCTCTCTCTTCACTTGCAATCGTTTTGGCTGACGTGGAATTTTCTAATTGTTTGATGCTTAAAAATTGATAACTAATTAACTATTTGGCCAAAAATTACAAATAAATACTCGTTGGATTAAAAAAAAAGTCCTATCTAATGGTACAAGTTTTGAAAACTAATTTCAAAGATTAATAAAAGGTGTTTTCAATGGATGTAATTAATGATGAATTAACTTGTAAAAAATCATAACTAATTATTTATAAGTTAGAAAAATATAATAAAATATGTTTTGGCCTCCTAAAGACATATACTAAAATATGGCATAGTTTTGGAAACCTAATTCACATAATGGTAAAAAGATGGTTTTAGGGGTTTGAATAATTAATGGAAACCTAACTCTAAGTCCACATACATGCTTAATAGGTTCTTTGGAGGCCTAGGCTTGGACCTAGTTGGACTGTGGATCGTTTGACTCTGAAATTGAGGTATGTTGCATCTCTGATTATTCATATTGAGAAATTCTTCTCTCTTATGTATGTTGTATCCCCGATTATTCTTTATTGAGAAATTCACCTAAATTTTCATTCTCTTAAAATTGACCTACACAACATGTCTTATCTTTTGATATCATGGTTCATGTGAACTATCTTGATTATTATGGACATGGATAATTTCTTGATATCTCTCTTGTGCCTTGCTGCATGTTGGTCCCTTATATTGATATGTGCCACTTTGAAGTGGATGTTATATGGTTTGTGTTGTCCATTGTGTGATGGAAACCTTTGTATCATCTTCTGACTAAACTATTTACTTGCCTCTATATTTACATGCAATGTGAATCAGTAGTACTAGAATAATGTAAATTACTTTGGTTTTTGAGTGTGTGCCCTTTTTGTTTATGGGATGGTGGTGGTGGTGCCCCATACCCGAGTTTCAAGGATGTGAAGCCTTGGCTCAACTTTTATATATACTTGAAGTTTGACGGTTAGTCATTCTCTATCAGGTTTTCAAGGATGTGAAACCTTGGCCGCTTTTTTGTTTATATTGTTCTAGGACTATGTTTATCACACATGCATGCAGGTTGATGATTGGTTGTGGGGTGTGTGCCCTACTACCTATCTATGTGCTTTTGTTGCACAAATTTTATTGTTTTATGGCAAGTATCCCCTTTTATCATATGTTTGTGATTCTTTTCTTTTATGCCTGTGTGGGTAGTCCTTTTCTCTTTTATGGGAAGCCTTTACATTTGATGTCATTTATTTCTTTATAAATTGCTCAATTTTCTTTTTAGTATGCACATACCAGCCTTTGTTGATGTCTCATATTGTTTCTCTTTTGCTGGGGTATGCTTCCAACCCTAGGTGGAGGACTTGGATGCATGGCATGTTGACCTGGTCTTAGTTTGTGATGATGAAGGTTGGAGACAATCTTGAGGTGGTTTATATTTCCTCTACATGGATCCTTGTGATGTAAGTTTGTAACTCTTCATTTAATAATTGAATATAGTCAAGTTTTTATTCCGATCCTATACTTTGGTCTTTTGTTACCATTATATAAAGATTTCAAAATTTTACACCCAATCCATCATACCTTCTGAGTGTGTTTGGACTGGAGATTTTATTGTTCAAATTTTTAGTAAGGAGGTGTTTTCTCTTCTTTACAGCTTGGTATCAGAGCCCATGGTAGTCGGAATCGACTATTTCAATTTTGTCTCCCTATAGAACCCTTGACTTTTCTAGATAGCTCTTAGTTCGATGTTGACCCTAGACTTGATCTATGATGATCTTTTGTGCAATAAGGTTGGGATTGAGCACAAGATTAGGTTATGAGGAAGTATTAATATGGAAATGTTGTGACTTGGTTTCACATTGAATTTTGGCCAACTATTTGTTTTCACCTCGCAATGCTTCTTATCTCCAAAAATTATTTTCATTATACTACTATATGTACAAATTGTTTTTCAGATTTATCGATATTTCTTGAACTAAGTCACAATCAAGAGAACTCTAGTTGAGTAGAATCTAACCATAGTTTTATGACTAGGATTTTATATAATGGTGTAGTTGAACTACCCTATGACTTTTTGGATGTTCATGTAGGGTTGATAAGTTAGAGACACAAGGACCTAAAACTCAACCCTAGATAGTGACTTTTAGTTGGATACCTAAAAAACATAAAAATCTCTAAAACCTTCACAACTAAAAGATGTGGGTAGCTCTTCAAATTTGTTTAGTTTTACTTGTTAGGTTCAACCTTTTTAAGGGGTGGAGTATAGTTGATAGTTGATGTTTGGATCTATAGATTTCGAGGATGAAATCCTTTCAAGGGGTGGAGTGTTGTAATATACCAGATCTCGAACCCTACCCTAGAAGTTTGACCTTTTGGGTTTGACCAAACAAGGTTGAGGTTAGAGTGATCCTAATAATCTAATGCATGGAAAATGTAATATAATATGTCACATAATTAATTTGTATGATAATAAGAAATTAAAGAACTTAATTAGATAAAATGGACCACTAATGGGCCATATTACCCATCTCATAAAAAGAAGTTCCAAAAATAAAATCTAAGTTTAATTTCATGTTCCTTGGGTCCCAATTACCTTGGGAGTCAAGTTTCACATTATTCACATAATAATAACTCATTTAATTCAAATTGGAAAAGAAGATCTATATTTTCACAAAAATATCAAATAAAATAATAAATGACTCCAAAAGAGGAAAATAATCTTGGATTCATAATCTATATAATAAATATAGCCTTTGGGTGTTTCATCCAATTTGGAGAAAGTTTGCTTAAAAGGTAAAATTAGGAGAGACAAAGTGTGTCGAACCTTGAAAATATTAAATAAAGATACAAACAACTCCAAAATGTAAAATTGATTGCAAATTCGTATTCAACACATTAAATATGACTTGTGGGTCAAGTTTTATAAAAAAATGGATAATCCTAATGCCATTAATGAAGGAGGAAAGAGAAAATGAGATTTGATTTATTTAACATGTTAAAAGTTTCTAAAAGGTAAAACTAAGTGCATAATCAGAATCTACATGCTTTATTTGGCCTCTGTGCAAAATTTTACTTAATTTGGATAATATTTGAGCCCTCAATTTAAGAAAAAGAAAATAAGGAAATAATGCTTTCTAACTTTGGTTTAATCGGATTCGATTTTGTATTTCAATATGTCACGCTTGGCTTCCAGTTTGCTTTGATGCAAGATCTCTCCTCGACCATCCGATTCTGATCGGACTGCCTTAGCTCATCTCCTACCTTAGGTAGGAGACTGCTGCTGTGGCTCCTGAAGATTGGTTTCCTTGTGCCGAATCTTTCCTCTCCTCTACATTTCTCTACCCACTCTCTTTTGTCTTAGATTCCTTATTCTTCTCCGTGCTGCCCAAGCCCTATATATAGGGGTTTCCCTTCTTTGAGTTTTTAGACACCTCAGGTGAACATGGTTCCC
The DNA here is from genome assembly GCA_963693085.1 of Alisma plantago-aquatica. Lineage (NCBI taxonomy): Eukaryota > Viridiplantae > Streptophyta > Magnoliopsida > Alismatales > Alismataceae > Alisma > Alisma plantago-aquatica. The sequence continues at coordinate 843,279,402 of OY856414.1, forward strand.
CTATCTTGCCCTATTTCCTGTTTCTTTTCCTTCTCCATGCCGTATCAAATCATCGAACCTCCAGGGAATTGATCCCAGGCCTCCGGCGGGATCCCATGTCCTAGTTGCCTTCCTTGGTTTGGCTTCTTCAGACTCCATGCATGGTTCCTTACTTTGGTCATCTGCTTGGTTTTCCACCTTGTGGAGAGGCCTTTGGCAGTTATCCTAAACGCCAAGGATGTGCTCCTTAGGTCTGAGTAGTTCGTGGTGTTCAACAGGAGGTAAACACATCCTCAATTTTATGTTTTGGTCATGATCCTAGTTTCCCCCAATCTACACAGTTGAGCAGTTCTCGCACAACGGCCATGGCGTGCGAGCTGGGAGACATGTTGTATTTTTTCCCCCTAATCTACCCTCATGCTTTCCTATTTTCTTCATTTTCTAGCTAAGTGCATAATCATCTTTTCACTCTCTATTTTCCTTAGCTGTGGGAAAGGTCAACCGAGCGGCTGACTGGTGATGTGGACACTTCTTATTAGGCTAAGTCACAGGCCAGGACCCGCTCTCTCTCTCTTCGCTTGCAATCATTTTGGCTGACGTGGAATTTTCTAATTGTTTGATGCTTAAAAATTGATAACTAATTAACTATTTGGCCAAAAATTACAAATAAATACTCGTTGGATTAAAAAATAAAAAGTCCTATATAATGGTACAAGTTTTGATAACTAATTTCAAAGATTAATAAAAGGTGTTTTCAATGGATGTAATTAATGATGAATTAACTTGTAAAAAATCATAACTAATTATTTATAAGAAAAATATAATAAAATATGTTTTGGCCTCCTAGTGACATATACTAAAATATGGCATAGTTTTGGAAACCTAATTCACATAATGGTAAAAAGATGGTTTTAGGGTTTTGAATAATTAATGGAAACCTAACTCTAATTCCACATACATGCTTAATAGGTTCTTTGGAGGCCTAGGCTTGGACCTAGTTGGACTGTGGATCATTTGACTCTGATGTTGAGGTATGTTGCATCTCCGATTATTCATATTGAGCAATTCTTCTCTCTTATGTATGTTGTATCCCTGATTATTCTTTATTGAGCAATTCACCTAAATTTTCACTCTCTTAAAATTGGCCTACACAATATGTCTTATCTTTTGATATCATGGTTTGTGTGAACTATCTTGATTATTATGGACTTGGATAATTTGTTGATATCTCTCTTGTGCCTTGGTGCATGTTGGTCCCTTATATTGATATGTGCCACTTTGAAGTGGATGTTATATGGTTTGTGTTGTCCATTGTGTGATGGAAACCTTTGTATCATCTTCTGACTAAACTATTTACTTGCCTCTATATTTACATGCAATGTGAATTAGTAGCACTAGAATAATGTAAATTACTTTGGCTTTTGGGTGTGTGCCCTTTTTGTTTATGGGATGGTGGTGGTGGTGCCCCATACCCGAGTTTCAAGGATGTGAAGTTTTGGCTCAACTTTTATATATATTGGGAGTTTGACGGTGAGTCATTCTCTATAAGGTTTTCAAGGATGTGAAGCCATGGCCGCCTGTGTATTTATATTGTTCTAGGACTATGTTTATCTGACATGCATGCAAGTTGATGATTGGTTGTGGGGTGTGTGCCCTACTACCTATCTATGTGCTTTTGTTGCACAAATTTTATTGTTTTATGGCAAGTATCCCCTTTTATCATATGTTTGTGATTCTTTTCTTTTATGACCGTGTGGGTAGTCCTTTTCTCTTTTATAGGAAGCCTTTACATTTGATGTCCTTTATTTCTTTATAAATTTCTTAATTTTCTTTTTAGTATGCACATATCAGCCTTTGCTGATGTCTCCTATTGTTTCTCTTTTGCTGGGGTATGCTTCCAACCCTAGGTGGAGGACTTGGATGCATGGCATGTTGACTTGGACTTAGTTTGTGATGATGAAGGTTGGATACAATCTTGAGGTGGTTTAGATTTCCTCTACATGGATCCTTGTGATGTAAGTTTGTAACCCTTCATTTTATAATTGAATATAGTCAAGTTTTTATTCTGCTGCTATACTTTGGTCGTTTGTTACCATTATATAAAGATTTGAAAATTTTACACCCACTCCATCATACCTTCTAAGTGTGTTTGGACTGGAGGTTTTATTGTTCAGTTTTTTAGTAAGGAGGTGTTTTTGCTTCTTTACAGCATGGTATCAGAGCCCATGGTAGTCGAAATTGACTATTTCAATTTTGTCTCCCTATAAAACCCTTGACTTTTCAAGCTAGCTCTTAGTGAGATGTTGACCCTGGACTTGATCTATGATGATCTTTTGTGCAATAAGGTTGGGTTTGAGGACAAGATTAGGTTATGAGGAAGTATTAATATGGAAATATTGTGACTTGGTTTCGCATTGAAGTTTGGCCAGCTATTTGTTTTCACCTAGCAATGTTTCTTATCTCTAAAAATTATTTTCATAATACTACTATACGCACAAAAAAATTCTCAGATTTATCGATGTTTCTTGAACTAAGTCACAAACAAGAGAACTCTAGTTGAGTATAATCTAACCCTATTTTTATGATTAGGAGTTTATATAATGGTGTAGTTGAACTACCCTATGACTTCTTGGATGTTCCTGTAGGGTTGATAGGTTAGAGACACAAGGACCTAAAACTCAACCCTAGATGGTGACTTTTAGTTGGATACTTAAAAAACATAAAAATCTCTAAAACCTTCACTACTAAAAGATGTGGGTAGCTCTAAAAATGTGTATAGTTTGACTTGTTAGGTTGAACCTTTTTAAGGGGTCGAGTATAGTTGATAGTTGAAGTTTGGATCTATAGATTTTGAGGACGAAAACCTTTTAAGGTGTGGAGTGTTGTAACATACCAGATCTCGAACCCTACCCTCGAAGTTTGACCTTTTGGGTTTGACCAAACAAGGTTGAGGTTAGAGTGATCCTAATAATCTAATGCATGGAAAATGTAATATAATATGTCACATAGTTCATTTGGATGATAATAAGAAATTAAAGAACTTAATTAGATAAAATGGGCCACTAATGGGCCATATGACCCATCTGATAAAAAGAAGTTCCAAAAATAAAATCTAAGTTTAATTTCGTGTTCCTTGGGTGCCAATTACCTTGGGAGTCAAGTTTCACATTACTCACATAATAATAACTCATTTAATTCAAATTGGGAAAGATGATCTATATTTTCACAAAAATGTCAAATAAAATAATAAATGACTCCAAAAGAGGAAAATAATCTTGGATTCGTAATATATATAATAAATATAGCCTTTGGGTGAATTTTCATCCAATTTGGAGAAAGTTTGCTTAAAAGGTAAAATTAGGAGAGAGAAAGTGTTTAGAACCTTCAAAATATTAAATAAAGATACAAACAACTCCAAAATGTAAAATTGATGGAAAATTCATATTCAACACATTAAATATGACTTTTGGGTCAAGTTTCATAAAAAATGGATAATCCTAATGCCATTAATGAAGGAGGAAAGAGAAAATGAGATTTGATTTATTTAACATGTTAAAAGTTTCTAAAAGGTAAAACTAAGTGCATAATCAGAATCTACATGCTTTATTTGGCCTCTGTGCAAAATTGTACTTAATTTGGATAATATTAATGCCCTCAATTTAATAAAAAGAAAATAAGTAAATAATCCTTTCTAACTTTGGTTTAAGCGGATTCAATTTTGTATTTCAAAATGTCACGCTTGGCTTCCAGTTTCCTTTGATGCGAGATCTCTCCTCGACCGTCCCATTCTGATCAGACTGCTCTGGCTCATCTCCTATGTTGGGTAGGAGACTATCGCTGCAGCTCCTAAAGATTGGTTTCCTTGCACCGAATCTTTCCTCTCCTCTACGTTTCTCTACCCACTGTCTTTTCTCCTGGATTCCTCATTCTTCTTTGTGCAGCCTGAGCCCTATATATAGGGGTTTCCCTTCTTCATGTTTTCAGACACCTCGGGTGAACCTGGTTCCCCTATTTTTCCCTGTTTCCTATTTCTTTTCCTTCTCCCTGCCGTATCAAGTCATCGAACCTCCAGGGAATTGATCCCAGGGCTCTGGCGGGATCCCAGGTCCTAGTTGCCTAGCTTGGTTCGGCTTCTTCAGACTCTATGCATGGTTCCTTACTCTGGTCGTCTGCTTGGTTTGCCGCCTTGTGGAGAGGCCTTCGACTGTTATCGTGGACGCCAAGGATCCGTTTCTTTGGTCTGAGTATTTCATGGTGTTCAACAAGAGGTAAACACATCGTCAATTTGATGTTTTGGTCATGATCCTGCTTTCCCCCAATCTGCCCAGTCGAGCAGTTCTCACACAGTGGCCATGGTGCGCGAACTGGGAGATAGGTTGTGTTTTCCCCCCCTAATCTACCCTCATGCTTTCCTATTTTCTTCATTTTCTAACTAAGGGCATAATCGTCTTTTCACTCTCTGTTTTCCTTATCTGTGGGCGAGGTCAACTGAGAGGCTGACTGGTGATGCGGCCACTTCTTATTGGGCCAAGTCACTGGCCAGGACCCGCTCTCTCTCTCTCTCTCTCTTCACTTGCAATCGTTTTGGATGACGTGGAATTTTCTAATTGGCTGATGCTTAAAAATTGATAACTAATTATGTATTTGGCCAAAAATTACAAATAAATACTCTTTGGATTCAAAAAAATAAGTCCTATCTAATGGTACACGTTTTGATAACTAATTTCAAAGATTAATAAAATGTGTTTTCAATGGATGTAATTAATGATGAATTAACTTGTAAAAAATCATAACTAATTATTTATAAGTTAGAAAAATATAATAAAATATGTTTTGGCCTCCTAATGACATATACTAAAATATGGCATAGTTTTGGAAACCTAATTCACATAATGGTAAAAAGATGGTTTTAGGGTTTTGAATAATTAATGGAAACCTAATCCTAATTCCACATACATACTTAATAGGTTCTTTGGAGGCCTAGGTTTGGACCTAGTTGGACTGTGGATCATTTGACTCTGAAGTTGAGGTATGTTGCATCTCTGATTATTCATATTGAGCAATTGTTCTCTCTAATGTATGTTGTATCCCCGATTATTCTTTATTGAGCAATTCACCTAAATTTTCATTCTCTTGAAATTGGCCTTCACAATATGTATTATCTTTTGATATCATGATTCATGTGAACTATCTTGATTATTATGGACTTGGATAATTTCTTGATATCTATCTTGTGCCTTGGTGCATGTTGGTCCCTTATATTGATATGTGCCACTTTGAAGTGGATGTTATATGGTTTGTGTTGTCCATTTTGTGATGCCAACCTTTGTATCATCTTCTAACTAAACTATTTACTTGCCTCTATATTTACATGCAATGTGAATCAGTAGAACTAGAATAATGTAAATTACTTTGGTTTTTGGGTGTGTGCTCTTTTTTTTATGGGATGGTGGTGGTGGTGCCCCATACCTGAGTTTCAAGGATGTGAAGTCTTGGCTCAACTTTTATATATATTGGAAGTTTGACGATGAGTCATTCTCTATCAGGTTTTCGAGGGTGTGAAGCCTTGTCCGTCTTTGTGTTTATATTGTTCTAGGACTACGTTTATCCCACATGCATGCAGGTTGATGATGATTTGTGGGGTGTGTGCCCTACTACTTATCTATGTGCTTTTGTTGCAAAAATTTTATTGTTTTATGGCAAGTATCCCCTTTTATCATATGTTTGTGATTCTTTTCTTTTATGCTCGTGTGGGTAATCCTTTTCTCTTTTATGGGAAGCCTTTACATTTGATGTCCTTTATTTCTTTATAAATTTCTCAATTTTCTTTTTAGTATGCACATACCAGCCTTTTTTGATGTCTCCTATTGTTTCTCTTTTGTTGGGGTATGCTTCCAACCCTAGGTGGAGGACTTGGATGCATGGCATGTTGACCTAGACTTAGTTTGTGATGATGAAGGTTGGAGACAATCTTGAGGTGGTTTAGATTTCCTCTACATGGATTCTTGTGATGTAAGTTTGTAACCCTTCATTTTATATTTGAATATAGTCATGTTTTTATTTCACTTTTATACTTTGGTCTTTTGTTACCATTATATAAAGTTTTGAAAATTTTACATCCACTCCATCATACCTTCTGAGTGTCTTTGTACTGGAGGTTTTATTATTCAAATTTTTAGTAAGGAGGTGTTTTCGCTTCTTTACACCACTAATCCATCTCAAATGGACCCATGCAGCTGGGACTCAACTCTCTTAGCTATAACTAAGAGGGGTCGGATTTCACATCACATACTCTCCCATAGTGAATTGCATGTCAGTCTTCTTTGCATCAGCTCACGACTCATGTCACCCCTAGGCTCTCTTTTATCCATTGCACGATCAAAGAAACTTCATCTGCACACACTGTGGTCCTTGACCTTTGTGAGGTCCATTCACAAACATCATCTTAATGAAGTGGTGACTGACACATCCTCCCTTACATAGCTTCTTTACATCTCGATACTGGCTATGGTAGTTATCATCACATCTTACGGAGGACAAGAACTTTCTCTATGTATCACCCTGAATGAGCACACATGCTCTTATCAGACCCTCTAGTCTGGATTATACTAACCATTAGTTAGGGGTGATAACTATACTAACATCAAGTTCTTCATGTATCTACTTCCACCTTATAGAAGTGTATCTTTAGGTTATACTCAAGAAATTTTGAACTCACATCATGGTGCAGTTGAACCATCTCTCTCTCATATGTAGTTCAACTAGATTCATCCCTTGATAGTATTCTTTCTTTCTCATGTCATCTAGGTAAGGTGATCTACCATGACCCATATTTCATCTTGACCTTCCTTGGTCTAGGGGAGACTTACCACAACATCCATAGTGATCAACTCCCAATCCCCCTCAGGGACTCTTCATTCCAACTCAGTGGGTTACTGGTGTTTGTCCTTCACCTCCTGGCATTCATGGCGACAAGCAACTTGCAACTTCATCTTAGGCATCCAAAGTACTATTGTCACTTACTATCTTAGTAGTACCACAATGTATGATGATCTTAAAATCATGATCTCCTGTATGTCATGATTCCTCAAAATTGATTCCTCAGAAACACTAAACCACTCTAGTCGGGGTTTTCATCATCTTCTTTTCTAGAGAAGTGCATCTGAGGTCCTTCAACCACTAACTCGATCAACGATCTTGTTACATCTGAGTGTTAGCCAAACTTATCTTTTTTTTTCAAACTTAGGGTTAACCTAACAACCTCTTCTAACTCTAGCTAAACTAGGCAACTTCATCTCAACCAAAGCATCCATTACCACCCCATATCCTTATGTGTTAGGTAATGTTGAAGACATACACCTCCATGTATTCCACTTACCATCTCCTCTCAAACTCTAAGTCTATCTTCATCAAAAAAACTCTGAGCTCATTCTCTTGGTTTTTGAACTCAACCTTGTATAACTCATAGCCCATTATAAAAACATCCTCATAAGATGACTACCTTAATACTCTTAGTGTCCATAAACCTTCCACATATTGTTTACTCCACAAGGGTATGTTATCATCTCTGTCCTCATACCTCATAGAAATGTTCCATCTCACATCATCTTTATTCTTGGTGTATGGCATGCGTACTGTCCTATCTCTCACTCCCATAACAAGAGGAAATAAGCATTTGGCGACCATCTAAACATAAAGTTATTCCTATTCCAAGAGTAGAGATGGTACATCCCACATTGCAGTACACTTTAAAATCTAAGTTGAAATGTGCAACATATGTCTCTACATCACAATCATCTCGATATCAAAGTTACTTCCATGGAAAACTGATCTCAAACCCACTTGGGTCACCACACAATCCTTGGTCATCTCCTCTAGGTCTATAGGGTGCCGACACTTTTGGGGTCATCCCTCTTCCCTTATGCATCCAGAGAGTGCCCTCCTCATATTCCCTTTGGGTCCCATGAGTTCATGAAGGTGATCAATCTCCTAACCCATGGCCCTCAGACAATGATAGTTGTTACCTCTTGACCCTATGGTCATGTGCAACTAGGGAATTAGGAAACTCCTACTTTCGTTGGTCTTATCCCCACCTGACCCTAGGATAAACTTGGGATTCTAACATAGTACATGTCCAACTTAGAACCTTACCCAAGTCTCCATCATCTCTCTCTCTGCATTCATATGCTAACTTTCATCCTTTCATAGGGGTCATGGCAACCTACCTACCTTGGTCATGCCCCATACTGGTTACCTACATGGTAACACATCCACATGCACTTAGAGATGGTTACCTATGGGTCTATAGGTTCATTCTCTTACCATGTACTTTTCACTTAGCTTCTCTAGATCCTATTGAGGCCTCTTTAGGTTTCCTCAAAACCAACAAAACTAGTATACACCCTACAAAAGGGTCCCTCCCCTAGGATGGGAGGAAACTACACCTTGATAACAAAGGTCACCAACGTGCTTATGTCTAGGGTTTACATCCTCATGAGCATGCTTAACCCTAGGAAGCAACTAAGGCACAAGCAGACCACCTACTTAACCATGCTAGGTCATACTTGTTCTCATTCCTTAACATTGGACCACAAACATACCTTCCCATGTCACCAACTTAGCTGTGAGGGGCTCACCAAACATACCGTAAACTTAAGGGTTTTCCCTTTTCTCTATACATGAGGAGTATCATGCTCGAATCTATACAAACTCAAACCTCATCATGAGCATCAGGTACACCACTTCCCCTCTTAGGCCTAGGAACCCTAGGTTCACTTTTCTAATGTCCAACTATTTGCTCAACTTTTTAACCACGAGCCAAACATGTACAAGGTATGACATGCACTTCCCATGAACCTTCCACATGAACAACACTTTAGAGTGGAGTCCTCCTCAAGGACAACCAACTAGGTATAAGGCCTCACTACTGGTCACTTAAACCTCCTCCGAGTCTAACGAACTCATCTTCTATCCCTAGAAGGTAAGCACCCATATCATCTGCACATAGGTACTAGAAACCTCATCCTCTCTCTAGGATTTGGTTCCTCTAAAGACAACCAAGATACCATTAGCATCCAGGGATCATGCATGAGGCAACCACAAACATCCACTTAGGTCACATCATCCTCATCTCCCCACTGTTCCTCATATCTCAGAGTCTAAGCTTCCAACCCTCTTTCTAGGGTCCTACTCTATCTTTCTCTCTAGAGCTAACCCTACAAACAGCCTCACTACCAGAGGTCCTCTCTCAAAGAAGGTGGATCAAGCTCACAAGCATACCCCTACATGGGTGAAGACTATGTTCAAACTTATATTTGCTCAAGAATATCCAGAGCTCCTTATGCTTACCTCATATGCCATCCAAGCTAATCTCCTGGCCAGGGTTTCAACATACTGCCCGCACTACTAACATACGCAGGGATTACATTAGGGTTTCCATAGGTTCTTCACTAACCTCATTATTGAAGGAGCTATCCTTCACTCTAACATGCACGACCCTACCCAGGGTTGGGTTGCCAAAGGATCTAGGTCATCCAACCTCACATGGCTCATATAATCATGGGTATCAAAGTAAAAGAATGATCTACCATGACATCTAGCTCATCATGTCATCTCTCTCTCTAACCTTCACTTAGGGTTAGGGTTAGCATCATCCTCAAAGGATGTGTCAGGTCTCTATTTATAATGGAGGTCTCTACCTCCAAGACTAACTCTCTCTACTCATCCTCCTGACAAGAAGGTGTAACCTCAGGTCTCTCCTGAGGGCATGATAGCACATGTCATACGACCTAAGCATGTATCTTCTCTTTAGTTTACGCTTAAACTATTAATCTTATGTCCATGACATCTTATTTACATGCTTTTCATTAATTTGGTGGAGGATTCCTTAAACCTTATAAACCTTACCCATACCTCAAGAGGGTGAGGAAAAGAGAGAAAACCCTAATCCTTAAGGTCCTTAACATCATTTGAGTTGAGAAGGGATGAACAAGATGACATAGTCCTAAAGGTATCTTGTTTTGAGTCAAATCCTGAGACATTTTCTACGCAGTCACACTAATCCGGGAGTCCTTGTATTCTGACTAGCGGTGCGGAGGAAAATATTCCCATCCCCCAGACGTGATCCTTTTCTAGACACCTCTGTCTTTCAGAAAATCCTTTAATAACTCCCTTGGGTTCTATAGAGTTTGTAAAATTTAATAATTATTAGAGATTAAATGAGGAACATATGCTCTGATACCAAATGTAATGACCCCGTGATAACCTCCCATTTTGTGATGGTATCTTACTAGTTTTACTTATTTTTCCTTACTCTTTCTTAGATAAATTAGATATAATCCTTACCTTCCTACGTTATTATGAATTCACCATTAAACTAACATTTATCTTTTTCTTCTTACAGAAAAACCCAAAAAAATTTGCAAAAGCCCCAAACGGTCCCAAGACCGAATGAAGTTCAAACGGTCCCAAGACCGAATGAACTCAAATGGTCCCAAGACCGAACGAAGTCCAAACGGTCCCTAGACCAAATGAACTCAAACGGTCGCAAGAGAGAATGAAGTCCAAACGGCCCCAAGATCGAATAAAGGCAAACGGTCCCAAGACCGAATGAAGTCCAAATGGCCCCAAGACCGTATGAACTCAAACGGTCCCAAGACCGAAATAAAGGTAAACGGTTTGGAAACCGAATGAAGGCAAACAGTCCCAAGACTGTATGAACTCAAATGGTCCCAAGACCGAATAAAAGAAAACGGTCTGGAGACTGCATGAAGTCAAACGGTCCCAAGACCGTATGAAGCCAAATGGTCCCGAGACCATTCAAAGCAAAACGATCCTGAGACTGCATGATGCCAAACAGTCCCCAAACCGTTAAAGACCCAAACGGTCCCAAGACCATTTGGGACTCCTTGGAAGCCTATAAATAGAACTGAAGGAGTTCTCATTAGGAATCGAATTCTTGGATGCCCAAAGGCTGCCCCAACCATTCGAGAGTTGTCTCATCTTCCATCCTCTGCCCCAAGGATGTCGGTCCAAGATCCACACTTCATCCTCAAGCTACTTTCTCTCTCATCGTCATAGAAGGTGGGAAGTGAAGAAGTCTTCATCAAGTCAACCAAGTGGTGTGAAGATAGTTGCTCTCTACTCCAAAGGGTCGACCTTCCTCCCTCCTATGTGGAGATGACACATTCTTTCTCTCTTCCTACCTCCTTCTTTGTTCTTGCCATGAGTGAGTAGTCCCATACACTAGGGTGCGGGGAGTATCCCCACTACCCATGTTTTCATTTCATACATTCTAATTCATGGGTTTGCAATAGAAAAATACTATCTTTTGAGTTTAACATCAATCGTTTAATGAATACTAGTTTCTTGATCACCAACTTGTGTTATCTATTATCTGTTAGTGCAAATTATCTATGTTTGTACTTCTAGATTCGAATATCGACTGCTTGTTGGTCCTACATGTATGTGGTATCCATACGTTTGGTTCAGTATCTAGGAGTGTTTCTCGAGGAGTGGGGTAAACTCATATCCATCGTTGTACTTTCATACTATGAAATGGAATCAGTTGACGTATGAAATTACAACCTTGACAGGTCAAGGAATACACTTTGTAAGGGAAGTGATGCATAGTAATTGACCATTCATTTGGGGATGGCTGGCATTGCAACGCTTCCACATTTCTCATAGTTAGTTATTTGAAAGGAAGCTATGTCTACAAAGATACTAACTGTTTAGACCCTTTTTCTTTGTAAGCCATGTTATTATGATGTATGTTTTGATCCATGCGTAGTGGTGGTGAAACTCGATCACATCCTAGTGGTTTCTAAATATCGTTTACAACTTTATGTTTACTTTCTTGTTATTTACTTTCTCCGCACATTAGTTTAATCAACAAACCAACTCTTTGATCTAAATATCAACTTTTAAGTGGATAAGTATGATTATTACATTTTTCATCTTGTTAAACTCTTAACAAGATGGTTGTCTTGTGGATTCAACCCTTAACTATACTATAATAAGACTTCCACGTATCTTAGCATACATGGGTGGAGATCTTATTATAGCATACACCAAGCTAAACATAGAGACTTACTATCTCTAGGATTTTTAGTTGTGCACACAACTCCACGTAAGTGGAGGCTCCATCAAAAATTGGCGTTGTTGCCGGGGATAACGGAACGTTCTAATTTTACTTGTTAACTTTCTAGTTGTTTAGGATTTTACACTTTTCTTTAACCATGATTCATATCATCTAGATTTCATCATTTCTCTGCATTATTTAAAGTGTGATTCTTCTTCTACTCAGGTAGAAAATGTGTATGCAACCTTTGCATAACATCAGATTCTCCCCTGAACCAGAGTACAACTCTGAGGTAGAACGAAGCTTCCACCGACGTATCTGACTCAACCGCCAATGAGCCAGACAAATGGCTGACGAACAACGCCAAACTACTTTGGTTATGGAAAGAGTCAACGTGGCCATAGCAGCTCAAAGAGCACAACTTATTGCCGACACACGTGCTCAAATTCAAGCTGAGGTCCGAGTTGAAGAACATGCCTGCATTCAAGCTGAGAATGAAGCAGCCACAACTACTGCTCAGAGAGTGTTGTGAAAAAAGAAACTTTGGGATTATGCTATTCGTAAGAACTTTGAAGATAATCACCCAGTTAGGCCCCCACTCATCAATGTTCCTAACTTTGAGATCTGCACGCAATGGATCCAGATTATGCAGGGCATTTCATTCTCTGTAAGTGTTGGGGATGATTGCATGGATCACCTAAAGCGATTTAAGTCTCTTTGTCAGCTAGTACCACATGTCGGAGTTCCTTTTTGCGCAATCGTTCTACACCTTTTTCACTTTACCTTGTCCAAAAGAGCATTGAACTGGTATAATGCACTAGATGGGGAGCCAATCACCACCTGGGCTCCTTTGGAAGAAAAGTTTCTAGAGAAGTTCTTTCCACCTTCGTTTACTTATGAGATTAGGGGACAAATTAATCACTTTTCTCAACTCCCAGGGGAATCACTGGTAGAATCATGGGAAAGATTCAAGGAACTTTTAAGGAATGCCTGCAACATGGAATCTCCCCAAATCAGTTGATAGAATCATTCTATAGAGGAGTAAGCGATGGTATTAAGAAATTTTTGAATTCCTCATATGGGGGGAATTTCATGCGAAAGAACTATGAAGATGCCTGGAGGATTGTTACACTTGGAGCCGAGAAACAATCCAGTTAGGGAAGGTCATCCACCGGGGGAATTCTAAAAGTTTGTAAAGCTGAAGAATCAATGGAAATGAAAGCCATCACCGAAGCCCTAAAAAATATAGCTCACAAGCAACAAATCCTTGAAACGACACTCAGAGAAAAGATGAGCCCCCAACAAGTCAAGGAAGCTACCGAGACTTGTGAGGCATGTCATGCATCCGATCATCCCACATTATCATGTGGTCTCCTATACAATGTGATGATGGACATGCAGACTCCACATCCACAATATGAACCGATCATCGAACATCTTGAGGATCTATCACCGGAGCAAGTCAATTCCATTCACACCATACCAGGACAATCTTATTATAACCCAAATCAACCAAGAAACCATCCCAAGTTTTAGTATGGGAATCCTGCGGGGACTGCCAACCCACAACACCAGACCCAAGGAGGATTTTTTAATAGATCGACACCAGGTTTCCAAAACAACTATAATCAAAACTAGGGAAACTTCAGAGGAGGATTGCAAGGATTCACACAACCAAGAAACCCTTCTGCATATTACCAATACACTCATCCACCATTGCACCTACAATTGCAACAACCTCAGCTGCAACAACCACAAATTCAACAACCCCATTTACCCGCACCTCAGTAGCAGCAACCACAACCATATCAACAGAATCCACAAAAGAATAATGCACCTCTACCAACAGATGAATTGTCATTGATAAGACAAATGTTGCAATCACAACAAACCATGTTAGCCAACCAGCAAGCCCAACAAAAAGCCGTCGAAGCACAGTTAGCACATATTGCGGCCCAATTAAAACCTCCAGCAGGAACCTTTACTAGTCAGCCAGAGATAAACCCAAGACACGATCAACCCAGACAAGAACAATTGAAATCCATTACCACAAGGTCTAGCTGTGTCTTCCCTGAAGCCACAAAAATCATTTAAGAAGATGAAGATATAGCTATATTCACCCCAATTGCAAGAACGAATCCAAAAACTGAAGAAACTGTAGAAATCGAGAAGGGGAAGGAAAAGGAACTAGATTTCAAACAACCTGAAGTCCCGCTGAATAAGCCCAGAATATCATATCTAGGCAGGCTGAGAGGGACTAAACTAGATACTAGATTCCAAAAATTTAAGGAAATAATGAAGAAACTTTATATTGATATCCCGTTCCTTCATGCCCTCTCTAAAATACCAGCTTGGGCCAAATACCTGAAGACCTTGCTATCAAGGAAATGTATGATCGAAGAACAAGAGACTGTTAAACTAGCCAAGACAACTTCTGATAATATTCTTAACAAAATACCGAAACAACATAAGGATCCTGGTTCCTCTGGTATCCAATGTTTTATCGGAAACACCTCTAACAAAAAAGGATTAGCTGATCTGGGAGCTAGCATATCTATTATGCCCTTCTCAATGTGTAAAAGGTTGGGTTTTACCGAATTGTTACCCACTGCAATGATAATACAACTGGCTGATTCTACCATCACTGCATCGTTGGGAATCATTGAAGATATCCCACTCAGGATAGGAAAGGACTCTTACGTCCCTTGTGACTTTGTTATTATGGATATAAAGAAAGATCAAAGATATCCAATAATATTTGGCAGACCCTTCCTTGCTACATCCAGAGCACATATCGACATTGCAGCTGGTACAATTATCTTAAGACTAAGAAAGGAAGCCATTCAATTCAGAATCCTTAATAGCCTAAAAGGTCCCAGCATCCAGGAAGAAGTTTTTTTTCTCGAGGCAATAGAAAAATGTCTCAATTACAACAAGAAACAACCGAACCATATGATGGTCTAGAGAACGTCTTCATAAATCTAGAAGTTGAATTTTTAGCCAGCGAACTAGTACAACAATGTCGGCGATATTTAGACCAAGACGAAGAAGCTCCAGCAGCCACCTTCGAGGAATTGAAATCTGTCACCATTTTGGAAACAACAGAAGTACCCAAGGCCCCTAAAATGAAATCCTTACCAATAGGACTCAAACATGGCTTCCTGGATGAAGACAAATTGTACCTAGTCATAATCAGCTCTACCTTAATAGATGTTCAGGAAGAAAGACTTCTTACTGAGCTCAAGAAACACAAAAAGCTATCGGGTATAAAATGACAAACCTAATAGGAATAAATCCAACTTTGTGCATGCATGGACTTCCTATAGTAGAAGAGTTTAAACCATCGAGGGAACAATAGAGGAAACTAAACCTGAACCTTAAAGAAGTGGTTTGCCTTGAGGTCCTTAAATTCCTAAAAGCTGGTATCATATATCCCATTTCTGATTCTCAATGGGTTAGCCCAGTCCAAGTGGTCCCTAAAAAAGGCGGGACCACTGTCGATCTGAATGATAAAAATGAGCTAGTACCCATAAGGATTGTCACTGGATGGACGATGTGTATCGATTATAGGAAGCTGAACAAAGCAACAAGAAAAGATCACTTCCCTCTAGCTTTCCTTGATGAAATCCTTGAACATTTGGCCCACCAAAAATTCTTCTGCTACCTTGACGGCTATCAAATCCTGATACACCTAGAAGACCAAGAAAAGACAACCTTCACTTTCCCTTTTGGAACTTACACCTTCAGAAGGATGCCTTTTGGGCTATGTAATGCTCCCGCAACCTTCCAAAGTTGCATGTCTGCAATATTCACAGGATTAACTGAGTCAATCATGGAAATATTTATGGATGATTTTTCAGTCTACAGAAATTCTTTTGATAACTGTCTACTTAACCTCGGGAAAGTTTTACAAAGATGTGAGGAAACAAACCTGATCCTCAATTGGGAGAAATGTCACTTTATGGTGACAGAAGGTGTTGTCCTCGGGCATCGAGTGAGTGAAAGAGGAATTGAAGTGGATAAGGAAAAGATTGATGTCATTTCAAAACTGTCACCACCTAAAGACATTAGAGGAGTATGAGCATTTCTGGGCCATGCTGGATTTTATCGAAGATTCATTGAAGATTTCTCCAAAATAGCAAAGCTCATGACCCATTTGTTGACAAAAGATGTAGATTTCAATTTTGATCATGAATGCTTAAACAACTTCATGACCTTAAAAACCACTCGAATCTATGCACCCATTCTAAGAGCACCCGATTGGTCACAACCGTTCGAGATAATGTGTGACGCAAGTGACTACACTATAGGAGCAGTGCTAGGGCAAAGAATAGACAAGAAGCCCTATGTGATATACTATGCAACAAAGACGCTAGACGAGGCCCAAAAGAATTATACAACTACTGAAAAAGAATTCTTGGCTGTCATTTATGCCTTTGAGAACTTTCTCTCTTATCTAATCTGATCAAAAGTCATAGTATACACTGACCATTCTGCAATTAAATACCTAATTCAAAAACAAGATGCAAAACCCGGACTCATCGGTTGGGTGTTGATGCTACAAGAATTTGTCTTAGAAATAAAAGATAAAAGTGGGGTAGAAAATGTCATTGGAGATCACTTAAGTCGCATCGAGCCTCAGGATGATGACAATATACCTATTCAAGACTCTTTACCCGATGACCAACTCATGAAAGTCACTATAGGATTTCCTTGGTATGTCGATATAGTAAACTACCTGGCTACAAGAATTATCCACCCTTCTGCTTCCTACCATGATAGAAAGAAATTTCATCATGACGCCAAGCAGTATTTTTTGAATGAACCATACCTTTTTCACTTGTGCATAGATGGACTATTCCATCGTTGCCTACCAGAAGAAGAAATTATCCCAGTCCTAGACCATTGTCATTTTGGCACTACTAGGGGGAATATGAGTTCAAAGAAGACTTCCCTCAAAGTTCTACAATCAGGTTTCTTTTGGCCAACAATAGCAAGGGACGCCCATGATTTTGTATGATCTTGCCATAAATGTCAGCTTTTCGGTGGTATATCTAAACAGAATGAAATGCCTCTTACTCTGTGGAAAGAGATTGAAATCTTTTATGTATGGGGAGTAGATTACATGGTCCCATTTCCCCCATCTTATGGATTTTCCTATATAATGGTTGTTGTGGATTACGTTTCAAAATGGGTAAAGGCTATACCCACTGTTTCTTGTGACTCCAAACCAATTATCAAGATGTTTAAGGATATTATCTTCCCTAGATTTTGAGTCCCTCGAACAATCATATCAAATGGAGGATCTCATTTCTTAGAACGAATTTTCTAAGACCTCCTAAAAAAATAGGGAGCTAAACATAAGGTCACCACACCTTACCATCCACAGACAAGTGGCAAAGTCAAAGTTTCAAATTGACAGCTAAAAGCTAGTTTAGAAAAGACGGTCAACAAACATCGCACAGACTGGTCTACCAAGCTCCTTAATGCTCTTTGGACATACTGCACTTCTTACAAAACACCAATAGGAACGACTATGTTTCATTTGGTATATGGGAAGTCATGTCATCTTCCAGTTGAACTGGAACATAAAGCTTGGTGGGCCATAAAACAATTGAATTTTGATTTCAAAAGCATTGGCGAGTATAGACAACTTCAACTACAAGAACTTGAGGAACTACAAATGACTGCCTACCAAAGTGCCAGGATCTATAAGGAAAAAACTAAGATGTGGCATGATGGACATCTTAAAAGGAAAGATATCGTCATCAGAGATAAAGTCCTTCTCTTCAATTCCAGACTCAAGATGTTCCCCAAAAAACTTCGCACAAAGTGGTATGGACCATTTACCATCAAGCACATCTACCCATATGGAGCCATCATCATTATTGATGATAATGGAGGGGAGAGAACAATTAATGGCCATAGATTGAAGAAATACGATACCCCAGCTGACAAAATTCCAAGAGAAACTATTGGGATTCATGATCCTTCTACATCAAGCTAACCAAGTCAGAACTTTGTCGAGCCAACGACGTAAAACCAAGGCGCTACTTGGGACGCAACCCAAGAACAGGGTATCACCTTTTATTTGAGTTTTGATAATTTTCTAATTTCTTATTTCTTATTTTAGACCTATCATAACATCCAAAACAAACATAAAAATATAAAAACCAAAAACCATTTCAATCCTATCCTAACGGTTTTGAAACCATTTGGATCCTTATAGTCTCGAAACCGTTTGGGCTCCATACAGTCTTGAAACTGTTTGGATGCTAATGGTTTTGAAACCGTTTGGATCCTTACGGTCTCAAAACTGTTTGGGCTCCATACGGTCTCGAAACTGTTTGGATCCACACGGTCTTGAAACCATTTGGATCCTTACGGTCTCAAAACTGTTTGGGCTTCATACGATCTTAAAACTGTTTGCCCTTGAGAATTTGTAACGTCGCCCCTCCTTTTTCAATAAATACTGCTTCACCCCCTTCCCTTTCCTTTCCTTTGGTTTCTTAAATTTTCTCTCTCATGTGTAAGCCCTGTTCCATTCCCAGTTCACGTCGCTAACTCGCTACTCCATCTCGACTCCACTTCCATCATCTCTGTGCACGTCCAAGTTTGCCTTCACCCACTCCTTCATCCTTTCCGACGATACCACCACCGTGACACGTCCGCCATCTTCATCATCTAGTAATAAGGTAGAATGTTGCTATGGCAACCGCCATCAGCACTAACACTGACGCCATTTTCTCCGCTACTATCGTGATGAAGTTCCCAATTTCCACCGACGCTATCACCGCCATAAACACCTTCATCGACGATGCCATTTTCAATATTTTTTCCATCTTTTTGCTGCTCATCGTCCTCGCCGTTTCATCTTCCTAGTGGTTTTGACCCAAACGGTCGTGAAACCGTTTGAGGCCAAACGGTCGAGAAACCATTTGGAGCCAAACGGTCTTGAAACCATTTGGACCCAAACAGTCGTAAAACCATTTGGACCCAAACGGTCATGAAACCGTTTGGGGCCAAACGGTCGAGAAACCATTTGGAGGCAAATAGTCTTGAAACCGTTTGGACCCAAACAGTCGTAAAACCATTTGGAGCTAAATAGTCTTGAAACTATTTGGACCCAAACGGTCGTAAAACCATTTGGAGCGAAAACCATTTGAACCCAAACGATAGTGAAACCGTTTGAGAGAAACCATTTGGAGCCAAATGGTCTTGATACCGTTTGGACCCAAACGGTCTTGGAAAACATAATTTCACCCTTAAAACGATTTCATCCCTAAATATATTGCAATTCTTTCAACATTTTTTCCCTCTTTAACATATATAATCTTATGATTACAGAATGGCCTTACCTATAAAAGAAGCCACAGGAACTGCTGACGCTCCCTTCTAGATAAGGAAGCAACTACTGGAGGACCTCGCAAAGCTCCAGCAAATCATGGACACCTACGAAAAGACCAGAAGGGTCCCACTAAAGGTTGACTTGATCAAGGTCATGCTCAACCTTGACTGAGTCAACAGGTGCCTAACCAAGGACCATGTTGAAGAAGTGGAAGAAATTTCCTCCAGTGATGAAGGTTCGGAGTATGCACCAAACTCTGAGGATGAATCCCCAGTCCCAAAGTCCAAAGGCAAGAGGAAGAATGAAGAATACGCCAAGGGAAAACCATCAAAGAAAAGGGCAAGGAAGCAAGTCCAGCCCTCTACCGCAAGGGAATAGATCTTGGCAGGACACGCCATCCCTACTGTTGCAAATCCTGCCACCACCACCACCGTAGAACCTGCACCATCTGACTTATACATCCAACACCTCCCAGCTGGTGAAAAGGTGTTGCGACCGACAAAGTACGTCTGCCCCAATGTACTGAAGAAGACGGGGATTTATGACTGAGTCCTCACCCTGTTTGACAACGCGAACCTCTCAAAACTTTGCTTTGTTGTAGAGAATTCTTATGTCGAACCCACGATAGAGTTCTTCACACACCTCAACAAAGAAACTATGGACGCAAAGGACAAAAGGAAAGATGGAGGTAACCGCAGGCTGGTAACCTCACTTTTTGGTAACATGTTTGTCTTGACTGAGAACAAACTGAATGAGATATTCATCGACCAAGATCAGATAAAAAGGCTAAGGAGGAAATCCTGGATCATCCCCAGTTTAACAGACATACCTTCTGGAAAGCTCTGACGGGGATTCCAAACTACGAGGTGAAGACTCGTAAGGCCTCTAACATACATTCTAGCCTGGTGCGCACACTGCACAAAATTATTACATGTGCATTTTTCCCCAAGACAGGGGGTGGAAATATTAGTATTTCTGATCTCTTTATTCTCTGTTCCATCCTCAAAGGGATGTCGGTCAACATCGGATGACATCTAATACAAAAGCACTCAACTTACACCCTTGGAAAAGAAATCTGCATGGGAGGTCACATAACATCAATCTTGCAATTTCTCAAGATGGAAAAACCATAACCCAAGTGCACGGTGATAAAGGGAAACATCCTTACAAATGATCAGAGTTTAAATAACTCATACATCATAAAGGAGAATGATGCAAAACTCCACTACATCTTCTGCCCCACTGTCAAAGCATCTAGGACATTGTGGCCACTTCCATAATTGGTAGATTATGACAAAGAAAAGCTTCTCTTCACTGAAGAGGAGCTTTCCAACCTTATAACCTCAGTCAAAGCAAAGGTAGGGCAGACAGAGCAAAACGTCACTGCCCCCACAGAAAGGCCTAAGAACATTCCAGTAACATGGTCTTCAAAGTTGTGCATACAAAAATAATAGCAATCAGAGATGCCCGCATCAAAGATCAACCCAGAGGTGGAGCCACCACACAGTGACGAAAACATTGTAACCTCAACACCAGACCCTTTCATCTTCGATATGGATGTTTGGTTCATCTCTATAACCACCACCACTACTACCACCTTCCACCACTCCACCACCACCTTCCACCATTCCACCATCCATCACTCTTACCCCATTCTCCACAACAACGCCCACCATAATTTCTCCATCCACATCCACAACTTCACTCGCATACGCCGCCTCACTCTTTTTCTCTTCGGGCATTCCATTCTCCTCAATTCCCGATCTCACCTTCACTTCAACCACTTTCCCCTCAACATTCCCATTTCATCCCTTCTCACCTGGGTTGTCACCACCATTCCCATCCACCACCTCATCTACCACAACCATCCCGATACCTCTAGTGACTCCATCAATAGTCACCACGCAATTCGCAGGTCCATCAATAGTGTCTCTTTCACAAGGCACTACCACCCTTCCACCCTAACCCCAACCACCTTACCCTTCCATCTCTGGGGTCCCCTTTTCACAAGTCGGTGAGGAATTCGGGCGACAAATTCATGCCATTCAAAACCTCCTCACTGACCCTTCTAACATATCATTATCTATTTTTTCTTGTGTGCAAGATATCGCTTCACATGTCTCCAAGACCGAGGAGCGGAACAACGCCTTATCAGACATTGTCGCAAGCATCCAACAACGACAGGAAATAGCGTCCCAGCAAGTCGACCGCATCGACAACCACTTACAAAACCTTCCAGAGTTGGTACTCGAGATGAAAGGCCAGCAAGAGGCGTTGGCCCAGCAAGTCGAAAAGGTCTCTATGCAAACTCAATGTTTTACTGAGACCCTCCGTGAGCTTCAGTAGTAGCAAACTGCTCAAAGCACATGCTTGGATGACATCAACAACAACCTAGTACAACTCATCCTCCTCCAAGAGGAGGACTCCAATAAAGAACTCAATGACCTTCACACAAAAATAATCGATCTATATGCATGAATCCGCTCTACCAAAGAAAGATATGTTGATCTTAAAGATAGCCACGACGCACTTCTCGAAACCCACGAGTATGTACAAGTGGCACTCAAAGAGCTTCAAGTAATCCATTGGCAGTGCAAGAAGAAGTCGATCATGAAGGCAGAATAAAAGGCAGAAAATGACGATGATGATGACAATGAAGATGATGATGAGGACTCTGATTCCTCAGCTGACTCCAACGATGATAGCTCCTCCTCGGATGATCAACCTGATGACCCAGACAATGCTGGGGAGGGCCCCATCTGAGGGGTAGACCCTGCAAAAAAGAGGAAAGGATAGAGGCTACCAAGAGGGTAGAACCAAAGATCCCAAGTCCCTCGATAACAATGACAATGTCACAATGTCATAATGGGACCAATTCTTTAAATTTTCAACTATGGGATCCCTGGGGGATACTGCCAAAGATGTAGCTTTTGCTGAGTTCAAACAATGCAAACTAGGAACTAGCATTAACCCACCCACAACAGTCATCCATCAATACTCTGCTCCAAAGAAACTTGTGCCTTTCCCCTCAGGGCAGGAAGAATCTAACAGAGTGAGTCTACACACAGATGATAGACTCGACTCTGACTCTGATTCTGATAAAGATGAAGATCTGCCATTTTTTAGGGATGACAACGAGCAGACTTCAATTCCTCCACCACAACACATTCCCTCGCCGCCACTGCTACCTCACAAAATGCATGACTTGGACATGGTGGCCATCTCTACACTAGATGTTCAGGACATCTTCATCCCGAACACTATCGTAGATGATGCCAAAGACGAGGGGACATCATCTACTACAATACAAAGACAAAGCGCAAGTTGACAAGAGAAGACATCTGTAACATACCGAATTCTGAAATTTTTTCTTTTGTCACTCTTTCCCATATTTTCCTTTCATTTCTATCCTTATTGGACTTTCTATTTAATTAGTGGAATTTATAGTGGTTTAGTGAACATTTATTAATTAATTATGCCAATAGAGGGTGGTTTATTCCCACTCTTTACAACATTTGTATCATCCTTTGACCACAATCGATGGTGAAGATGGCTATTTTCGGTGTCTTCCTTGCCAATTCTATTGAGGAATTCCGGAGCCAAAAAAGGTTGCACCCTGTCTTCAACGCTTTACCCACTCTATCCTTAAGCTTATTACATAAGGACTTTCGGGAAAAGTCCATTGAGCGGCTACGAACTGGCCTTGCATAAAAGGAACACTACATTTCCATGCCCTTCAGAGTTTCTGACCACTGGCTGCTCATGATTTTCGACACCAAGGCCTGCGATGCCAATGTGTACAACTTCTGCGCCAGCGAGCTAAAGTGTGGACAAATAAATTTTGCTAGATTGGAAGCCAGGGAAGCACGGTCCATACCTTTCCGGCTTCTCAAAATAATATGGTCTGCTTGCCCATCTCTGCAACATGGTTGGAGCCAACCCTGGTTCCAAATCATCCACCCAACAGTCCAAACTTTAGTTGGTTCAAGGGATTGCACTTTTTGTACAATATGATTCATGGAAGTGCTCAATAGACAAATCCCCTTTACCGATCTTGCAACATAGGATATGCACTCCTTATGAGGACGTTATTCCATGGAGTGTTGGGTTTTAGGGGAGACAGAGAAGGCAACGGAAACAAAAAATTTCTTCTCCCAAACCCAGAATAAAGGAATCGCGTCAACGTCTATATAGTAGGACGGATGGTTTGTAGAGACATACCTTGTCCCGAGGCTTGCTCGGAGACGTTACCTTGCATCTTGCGCGGTCTTCACCTCCAGTCTTAGACGGTGTCTGTGCAGCTCGTGGTCTCACCGGGATTGTCGGGATTGATAGTTGTCCTCTGAGCGGCAGAAGTCTCCCGGCTCTGAAGTAGTCTACAAGGACCACCTGGAACTCCGATCTCCTTGTCCCATAAGGAATCGGAAGGAGTGGCACCCTCCTTTTGGCGTACTAGTCACCGACACACTCTCCTGCAACAAGTTGCCTTTCTGTAGTTTTCTTTCCCTCCTTGTGCCTCCCTTATTAGGTAGTACTTTCTCAGGCTCTCTCGATTACCACAACCAGAGAAATGACAATTTTTGAGAGCAACTGGTGTTCTGAGTTGTTGTACCTGAGAAGCCCCCAATACCCCTATATATAGGAGGGTCATGGTACAGGGGTTCTCTACCCCAGGCAATGCGAGATTAAAGCAGGAGTAGAAGGGTTCAAGATTTTTCACAAAAACAACCAATTGTACCACCTAAACCGATCATTTAAAGCATGAAACGGTCAGTGGGAGACTTGAGCTGATCGGTTCACATCTGAACCGGTCGGTTGGGACACCTGAGCCAATCAATTCACTTCTGAGCTGATCGGTTTGTTGTCCTGGTCCAACTCAAATTGACTTTCATATTTGTTTCCAACTAATCAAATATTAATCCTTGCCCAAATCAAATTTGCACAAGTGAAACAAATTTTATTTGCAAAATAGTCTTCTGACTTTCCAAACGATCTCGGTTGGTCCATGAATCGATCGGATCAACAATTGAGTCAATCGTTTCATGATACATGAGCCGATCCACTCACAACTTGAGTCGATCATTTCACCAACCTGATCCGATTGTTTCACAAACCTAAGCCGATCAGTTCATCCCTATAAGCTGATCGGTTGGGGTAGCAGACTGTGCAAATCAATCAATTGCAGTTTCCATCAATATGGTACTCTAATCAATCGGTCCATCACCTTGAACACTATGATATTGAGCTATCAATTGATTGAATGTTTAATTGAACTACTAAACTCCTTTAGTAATCAATCTAAACATCATTAGTGGATAAACTCCTCTTCTAGGTTAAATCCTATGTGTGTAACCCTGCAGGCCCATTTCACGTTGACAGTGAAAGTCCATAATACTCATGACTTCACAAGAAAAGAGCAGTTCCTAGTCGCCAATCAGTGCTACCCAAGTGAAAAGGAAAGTTGGAGAACAACTTTCAATCCTACAATCCGTGAATGGTGTGACAGTGAATGTATAATTCCTTTGTCACTGATATCTCGAATGAACTCAAGGCATGGAACAGTCATCCTGTCAATGTTCATTCACTTTCTTGATCTCAATGTAGAATGGAGGAGATATGTATGACATCAATATCACATACTAATTCACACATGTGTGTGCACGCCTATCTCAATCCTACTCATCAAGTAGTCATGGATATCACACTCCCTCAGGAGGGACAAATCCCATACTTATCACTCCCCCTCAAAAGCCCCATGTGTCAAAGCCACCCAATCATCACCTTTATAACAACCCATGTTTCATGATTGCGTTTGATGATGTCAAAGTGTACCCAACGACGTGTTGTGTAGTGATTTTAGGTCAAAGAATCACACTCACCACCATCATTGTGAGACCTGATTGTGACTAACATATCATGGTTCCATGTCTCAAACTCACGGTGGGTTTGTCTGGTACACTTGTTCTCTAACAAGTACCTATGTGTTTGGTTTGATATCTCCATATCATGACAAATGAGATTATGTCATCAACCAACACCACAATCTAGTCTTATGTGTCATTGTTGTCTATCTACCTTCCATAATGACATCCGACTAGGGACATAGCAAGAATCTACAAACTCTTAGCATCTGTATGATCTCATCGTTCAGGTCCTTAACCTAAAAGCATACATCATTGAGTATTGTCATTATATAGACATTCCATCTGTTCTGTCATTATCTCATATGACTGAACCAGAAAGAATTGGAAGCTTGCCTTTGATTTTTATCAAATCAATCTTAATGTATCCCACCAATCATCCCATGATTGGCTCTCAAGGCATACATACCAACAGACTCCCACTTGCACTGTGAGCCAATCACCATGAAATCATATTCATAGTGATCTTCAAACATGTCCCACATGTTACTGTGCTCTAGTGCTAACATAGTGAGTTATGGCAACACCTTGCCAAAGTCAGTATTAATTGCTTGTCTCTCATCTCTTCATTGTACGTCATACGTATGAGATGGAGTTTCCATAATATGTGATCTAGTATTCCTTTGCTAACCTTTAGCCACATTGCATGACTAAGTACTCCTTATTTGTCATCAATGACTGGAATAACTATAAGTTCATCTCATGAACTTCCAGATCCATATAGTACCCACTAATGTTCTCTAACACACAGATACACAGTTTTTTCCTTTTAAAACAACTTTATTGGAACATTTCCATTTATCAACAAACATTCACTTTTATATATCCCATATATATTTTGCAATTAATTTTTTGTCCTTTTTGGAAGTTCATATCAGTGTAACTCTTTACAGTGAACCCTTCCTTATTTCCATAGAACTAGTACTTCTCAAGTACTTATCAAGTTCTCATGGTATTCCAGTAACCCTTACTGGAACTAGACAGACATCCACTCGTCATGTCCCATATACGAGTTATTAGGATGAGCATATCGTATTGTCATGTCCTACATACAAGATGATATATATGTGGTTTGTTCTTGCCATGTCCATACATGCAAAATGATGGGATGATAACATACATGATAGATCCATATCTAATCTTAGTGTTCCCATTCTTCATAAGAATTGGACACTTGGCCTTAGGATACTAACTCCATGTAACATGGACAAGTTTTCTCCCACTGAATATGTGCATACTGAACCTTTCAGGATAGATTGCTAATGTATGCTTTCTCTTTTCAGGTCAAGAGGGTTTTGAGAACTATCTCTATAGATCTCTATTCCTATTACATAGTAAATGTATCTATCTTCCCTAAAGATAATTTCCATAAAGGATTCCATTCTAGAACATTTCCATGTCACATCAACATGTGAAATGTGAATACTCTCCCACTAAATCACAGATCTCCCTTTATCTTTTACATATCAGTCAAACCCTTTGACTATATTATCAAAGTAAAGATCCCAGCTCTGAGTTGCTTGTACTCAATCAATCACATTGATTAGTCCATTGTAACTTATAGACTTTATTGCATTATTGGATTCATAAACCTTATAGGTTGTGTCACGTAAACATCCTTGTTTTATTCCTCATAGGAATGCAGTTTTAGTATCCGTATGCCAAATCTCTTAGTCATTAAGTTGCAATTAACAAGCATCATCCTTCACAAAATGTTATCCATGTGTCTTAACGCTTAAGACTCATTCACACATATGGTGCTACCATCAAGGTCATGCCTTATGGTTTACATGGAAGTCATTTAGGATGTCATGGTCATAAACCATTACTCAAAATCTGGTTCTTCATATTCATCTAGATAGTTGATTCATTACATGACCAACTCATCACATAGATAATCGAGGTGTTTCTATCAAGGATATAATAACTCACAACTCCTTGTGATTCTTAATGTCCTTTATTAGTTTGGGGTATTCTTTATTTAAGAAGAAATTAGTTATTTGAAAATCATCCTCTAACTCCTTAGAGTATGACTCCTTTTGATTTAGACATAACCATGATTAATCACGAGCTTACTATGAAACACTATCATAATCACTCATAAGGATCTCAAACATTTGGTTCAAGTATTTCATTCGTTGATCTCATGAAGAATTAACACTTTACCAAATTCGTACTTCATTTCTGATATTCTTAAACACCTCAAGATACTCATATTGGTATTTCTCTAAACACCATTTGGAGTACTAGCATTAAGTCCAATAGGTATGTAAATACATCACATGTATTATACCTAATGGGATAATCAATCTCCCACTATGACTAGTGAAGATTGATCATGTCATGTCTAAGAGATTCATGTCTCTTACTGGTTCTCTAACCAAAAGAGTCTAGATTTATCCATTATATGGAAACTAGAAATGAATTTCTCATGATTTATGCTAATTTGATTGTTTGAGTTATCAATAACTTTTCAGTATCATTTTATCTTATGCATACTAAGTACCACAAGAGAAACAAGGCATTGCCATAAGGAAACATCAACTTTATTAATCGCTATCATTGTCATACAATGTGCAAAAATAATGTGTTTCTATCCATTGGCAAATATGAAATATCAGTTCATAACTCTATTACATTCCTTCATGGCTGAAAATGAACTAAAGTACTCCTATCTATGGCGGGAACACTTGTCCCATGCATTGGGTGCTTTACACTTTATATTTTGGTATCATATACCTTAAAAGTGTTATAAGTTTATTTCATGACACCTTTAGGTGGAGACGTCTGTCGCCTCCTTCTTCTTTAGTTCTTCCAGATAGAGTGGAAAATTCCTTTTCAAATGTCCTTCCTTTTGATAATGGTGGCAATTTCCTCTATTGGTCACGCCTCCCTTGGCCTTGAGAGTTGAAGATGACTTGGGCTGTTGGCTAGCATCAGAACCTTTTTTAGCCTTGCCCTTTCGCTTGCCCTTAGACTTGCCTTTCTTTCTATTGATCAACATCACAGACTAAGGCTTGTCCTTCTTCATTTGTGCCTCAGCTGTCCTCAGCATGCCTAACAACTCTGTCAACGGCTTGTTAAAGTTGTTCATGTTGTAGTTCATCACAAACTAACTATAGGATTCTAGCAACAATTGCAGTATCACATTAGTAGCCAACTCTTGGCTCAGGGGAAATCCCAGTCTTGTTAGGTTCTCCACATACCCAATCATTTTGAGCGTGTGAGGACCAACTGGATCTCCTTCTGTCATGACACACTTGAATAGTGAACTGGAGACATCATATCCCTCTCACTGTGCTTGATCTTCATACATGTTCTTGAGATGTTGAATCATCTCAATGACACCCATGCTCTCATGTTGTCTCTGCAACTCGTGGTTCATGGAGCATAACATCAAGCACTTTGCATCAATGGTATCTTCAGAATGCTTCTTATCCATCCCTTTCTGCCTTTGATATGGTAGGAGTAGGTTCCTCTGGAGCAGGAGTATCTAGGACATAGAGCTTTCACTCTTAAGTGAGAACAATTCTCATTGTCCTAAACTAGTCATAGAAGTTAGTCCCATTTAGCTTGTCCTTTTCAAGGATCGATCGCAATGAAAAGTGATTGTTGTTTGTTATCATTTGTACTACAAAAGGAAATATATCTAATTTAGTCCAAAACTCAATTTTGACTTATTTGATTGATTTGAAAGGTTGACGATATAATTAGGACTTTAATTAATTATCGCTCCCACTATTTTTGTTCAAATAGATAGCCCTCACCATCAATTTGGAAGATTGCAGTGTACAATCTTCTAGTGGGTCAAGATCCATATTTCATCAAGTCATGAGTCAGCTGATCTCCCACAATCTTGACTATTTAGGTAGGCCATCATGCCAATTGTATCATACGCAACTCTTAATGAATGAACATGCGCAACACCTTTCCATGAACATTCTGTGTCTTTGGGCTTAGACGCTCTAAGAATCACCAGTTAAGTCTAACCCAAAAGCCGACACGGTAAACATACACCCTACTTTGGTAGAACCTACATGTTTACCCTTCACACTTCCACGAGATAGATGGCACACCATGCTTTGGCATAACCTATGCTTGGTCGGTCACATTTTTCATGTGTGACACTAATGGAAGGCATAAAATACTTAATATTTATATGAGGGACTTGGTTTTATAGGTAAATATACATATCCAATCACCACAATACATAGTACATATCATATACATCCTATATCCCACAGAAAACATGTGAAATGATAAAAGCGATTATTATGGCCATCCTAATGGGATTCCTCGAGCCATGAGGAATCACGGTCATCTAGGTCTACATCACATGCAACCTGTACAAGATTAACTGTGTGCCTTTCCTTTACTGGGTTTGATCGACTCATCTCCATGATTGATCGGTTGGCCATCAAGCTGGTCGGTTGGGTGCCACTAGTCGATCGACTGGCGCCTCCAGCCAATCAATTCACTGGTCATTTTGCATCTCCTCAGGGCTGCCACCTGCTCATCTTGTTCCTCGAACCGGTCATTTAGAACGCCAACTGATCGGTTCACGCCTTGAACCGATCGTCTCAGTCATCATCAGATTGTCCGCCATTCTTTGATATAATAGGAAATAAAAGTTCTATCCTATTTACATTTAAATTGGGAAACCCCGAGTTACATTCAGGGGGAGCAAAGGTAGGAAATAAATCTCGAGTTATCTCGCGTTACATTAGGAATAAGAGATAGGAATCAGTGCGCAGACCGAGATGCAAGCAACCACATTCAACCAATCACAGATACATAGGGTTTATTTGCCATAACCACACTATACATCCACCACTAAACTCATTTAAGGGTGATGCATATTGAGTGCATTCATATTACATATCATATATGTATATTGGGATTTGTGGATTTAGGATTGGACATGCATAAAGCCAATTTTATTCACATCGTATGCAATAAATAAAGGCGACAAACCAAAATCGATCACATCGATAATCCTAAAGTATAGAGCAGTTGACGTGGCTCTGATACCACTGTTGGGTTTTAGGGGAGACAGAGAAGGTAGCGGAAACAAAAATTATCTTCTCCCAAACCCAGAATAAAGGAATCACGTCAACGTCTATACAGTAGGAAGGATGGTTTGTAGAGACATACCTTGTCCCGAGGCTTGCTCGGCGACGTTACCTCGCGGCTTACGCGGTCTTCACCTCGGGTCTTGGACGGTGTCTGTGCAGCTCCTGGTTTCACTGAGACTGTCGGGATTGACAGATGTCCTCCGAGCGGCAGAAGTCTCCTGCCTCTGAAGTAGTCCACACGGACCACCTAGAACTTTGATCTCCTTATCCCACAAGTAATCGGAAGGAGTCACACCCTCCTGTCAGCGTACTAGTCACTGACACACTCTCCTGCAACTAGTTGCCTTTCTTTAGTTGTCTTTCCCTCAATGTGCCTCCCTTATCAGGTAGCACTTGCTCAGGCTCCCTCGGTTACCACAACCAGAGAGAACGACAACTTTTCATAGCAACTGGTGTTCTGAGTTGTTGTACCTGAGAAGCCCCTAATACCCCTATATATATAGGAGGGTCATGGGACAGGGTTCTCTACCCCGGGCAATGCAGGATTAAAGCAGGAGTAGAAGAGTTCGAGATTTTCCACAAAAATAACCAACTGTGCCACCTGAAGTGATTGTTTCAAGCATGAAACAGTTGGTTGGGAACCTAATCTGATTGGTTCACATATGAACCGGTCGGTTGGGACACCTTAGCCGATCGATTCACTTCTGAGTTGATCGATTCGTTGTCCTGGTCCAACTCAAATTGACTTGCATATTTGTTTCCAACTAATCAAATATTAATCCTTGTCCAAATCGAATTTGTACAAGTGAAACAACTTGTATTTCCAAAACAGTCTTCTGACATTCCAAATGATCTCGGTTGGTCCACGAATCGACCGGTTCAACAATTGAGTCAATCGTTTCATGATACATGAGCTGATCCACTCACAGCTTGACCCAATCGTTTCACCAACCTGAGCCGATCGATTCATCTTTATGAGTCGATCAGTTGGGGCAATAGACTATGCAAATTAGTCCATTGCAGTTTCCATCAATCTGATACTTTAATCAATCGATCCATCATCTTGAACACTATGATATTGAGCTATCAATTGATTGAGTGTTTAATTGAGCTACTAAACTCCTTTAGTAATCAATCTAAACATCATTTGTGGATAAACTCCTCTTCCAGGTTAAATCCTATGTGTGTGACCCTACATGCCCATTTCACGTTGATAGTAAAAGTCCATAACACTTATGACTTCACAAGTAAAGAGCGGTGCCTAGTCGCACATCAGTTCTACCCAAGTGAAAAGGAAATTTGGAGAACAACATTGAATCCTACAATCTGTGAATGGTGTTACATTGAATGTATAATTCCTTTGTCATTGATATCTCGAATGAACTCAAGGCATGGAACAATCATCTTGTCAACATTCAGTCACTTTGTTGATCTCAGAGTAGATTGGAGGAGATATGCATGACATCAATATCACATACTGATTCACACATGCGTACGCATGCCTATCTCAATCCTACTCATCAAGTGGCCATGGATATCACACTCCCTCAGGAGGGACAAATCCCATATCTATCACTCACCCCTCAAAAGCCCCATGTGTCAAAGCCACCCAATCATCACCTGTATAACAACCCATGTTTCAGGATTGCGTTTGATGATGTCAAAGTGTACCCAACGACATGTGTTGAGTGTAGTGATTTTAGGTCAAAGTATCACACTCACCACCATCACTGTGAGAACTGAATATGACTACCATGTCATGGTTCCATGTGTCAAACTCACGGTGGGTTTGTCTGGTACACTTGTTCTCTAACAAGTACATATGTGTTTGGTTTGATATCTCCATATCATGACTAACAAGATTATGTCATCAACCAAAACCACAATCTAGTCTTGTGTGTCATTGTTGTCTATCTTCCTTCCACAATGACATCTGACTAGGGACATAACAAGAATGTACAAAATCTTAGCATCCGTATGATCTCATCGTTCAGGTCCTTAACCTGAAAGCATACATCATTGAGTACTATCATTCTCTAGACATTCAATCTGTTCTGTCATTATCTCATATGAATGAACCAGAAAGAATTGGAAGCTTGCCTTTGATGTTTATCAAATCAATCTTAATGTATCCCACCAATCATCCCATGATTGGCTCTCAGGGCATACATACCAACATGGAGCTCATCTACAACAGACGATTCTTTAAGGATCTGATAATGGCACAAGATGATGTACCTCGGTATCTATTCTCTACTATCCAACGTCCGCAAAAGCATCCATACAGGACAATTCTAAAGAAGTTGGAGAAAAAGCAACAACAAACTGCCAAGGTCCTAGAACAATGCTAGTGGGACCCTTATGCTTTAGATATGGCGGAGGACAAGGGGGGCATCGACTTGATAATAGTGGTCACCATCAACAAAGCATTTCAACCAACGGTGCCCCTATCTGCCATAGAACCAACATTTCCAAATTTCGACCTTAATGCATGCAAAAGCCTTTCTGACAACAAACTCCGACTCATCATGTCTAGGCTATACGCAAAACACGATGAGCTAGTTTTCTTGCAAGGAGATATTTTGGTAATGGTAGATTCTCTCTGTGAAACTGTACAAATTAAAGGTTCTTTATCTGTGAGCGTGATGATTGTGTACCAGTTTCTTCTAGCATGAGACCACCCTACAATTTATATGGCGTCAACATACATGAAGGATGATCTATTAGGGTCGAAGAACTTTGGAACCACAAAGGAACTTATCTCATATCTTCAACACACAACTCTGAAGTTCATTATGCTTCCCTTTCTTCATTCTGAACACTGGATGCTACTGGCAACAAATTTGCATGACAGAGCTACAATCATTTACAATAGTTCCAACAGCCAATTTGATCCAAACCAAAGACAGTATGCTGTAACAGTAAAGACGCTGGAAAAGAAAGTGGCTAAGGAATGCGCTAAACGACTACACAATCTCCTGAGCAAACACACAAAGGCGTACGACAAAGAACATTTCCATCACCCAACCTTCAGCCACAAATGTCCCCAGCAGATCAAAGAATCAAACGACTATGGTTTCCATGTCCTGTATTGGATGTACACCATCACTGTTCTTGGAAAACAAGTGGAGGACATGAAGGATGTGGATTACCACACTTTACGTGGAAAATTTGTAGCTAATCTCCTACGATCTCATGGAGCAAACAAGGGATTAACAGAACCTTAATATCCTTGCCCATGTACTTCTCAACCTATCACTTTGACACCCTAAAGACAGAGTGAGTGATAAGTTAGGGGGGTACACTAGAAGGGTGAGGTATCATATTCAAACCCTTTTCTCTTTACTCTTTCTTTCACCTGTGTTCTTCTGTACATATTTTTCCTTTCCTTTGAAACTTAGATTTTTTAGTAATTTCTTTGATAGAATAACTCTTACATATAAAACAACTTTCTCTTCGGAAAAGAGTCACGCCTAGCTAAATTAGAGACAAAGTAGTCCTCAAACACAACTACATAAGTAGCATTTAGGAATGTAATGGCGAATTAATAAATCACTTTCATACTCGATTTCTATACTTTTGCTTCAATTCTACATCAGACTCTCCATAGGTTAACATCATGGCTGAAACAAGCTAAACACTCTCAAGGACAGGAAGGAACCAAGTGAAATCCAAATAAAGAAACCTCGCGAGTGGACCACCAAGTACGAAACCGTAATAAGTGCATGTCAGGAAACTCTAAGAAACAGTTTTCTTCTTTTCAAAAAGAGGCTTGGCAGCCCAAATAAAATCCTAAATACCCAATTCCTAAGCCTATGAGCATATGAATAAAAGTCTGAGTGTTGAATAAAATAATGAGAATTGTGCCATGCATAAGGACTTATATGAAGATCCAACAAAGGTCTTGCCCGGTTGGTACATTTGGCTACCCTCACAAAGGCAGATGTGTCATGTAAAGAAGTGAAATCACTCCTCTACTAGAAAGAAAGGACTTCATCCCTTGAACCAAACACCACATAAAAAATTTCTCCAAAGGGATGGAGATCAATTCATTCATAATGTAAGTATCATTACAAAATGAGTAGCAGAGGAAAAGAAATATTATCTAACAATTTACAAGGCATAATACAACACTTCACCACATATGGGTGTCCAAAAAGGAAAACTAACACATAAGCCTAAGATCAAGCCAAGGGTCATCTAACCACCTCTTCAAATCTCCCAAAAGCTCGGCTACAAGTTTGATGTCTAGGCGCACCTCTCCTTGATCTACCTGGGATTGGAAGCATACCCCACAAAAGAGAAGAAGAAAAGAAATACATCAGCAAAAATATGGTCTGTGTATACTAAAGAAAACTTGAGAAATACATGGCAATAAGGACATCAATTATAAATGCTTCCCATGCAAAAGAGAAGGACTACCCACACGAGCATAAAAGATAAGATTCATAACAAAAGAGATACTTGCCATATGTAAACAATAAAGAAGTGCAACATGCACATATCATGACTAACATCCTGCATACATGTGAGATAAGCATAACACTAGAATATTATAAGAGACAATGATGGCCAAGAATCACACATCTTGAACCTGATGGGACATGGGCCAGAAATCACACATCCTGCCCTAGCATCGGGAATCACACATCCGCCATACAAACATATATAACATGGTCCAGGAATCACACATCTTGCCCAGGCATGGGGAATCACACATCCACCATCCAAAATATCACAATGTTGCCACAAATGATAGTGAGACAAAACCATTGCAATTATACTACTCTAGGGTTATTGAATCACATAGCAGGTAAATATAGAGGCAAGTAGAAAAGTATAGTCAAACATTACACAAGATTTGCCACAATGGATAACATATGAAACCACCAATAAACCTCCACATCACAGTTGGCATATACCATCAAAAAGATCATCATGTACCATATCACAAGGTAGGATCCAAAAGAATATCCAAGATCACAATCAAGATAGTTCACATGAACCATGATATCATGAGATAAGACATATTGTGTAGGCCAAATTCAAGAGAATCAAAAGATAGGTGAATTTCTCAATATAGAGAAATAGGGGATACAACATACCTCAAATCAGAGTCCAAACTGCAAAGCACTCCTAGATTCATGTTTAGGTCACCAAAGGTCTGTTAAACACATATTCAAATCCTATGTCAATTCATACACATTAACCAAACCCTAAAAAACCATCATTTTATTAATGTGTGAATTTGGTTATCAAATCCATTCCATATTTTAGTTTATGTTATTAAGAGTCCAAAACATATTTTATAATATTTTTCTGACATATAAATATTTAGTTATGAATTATACAAGTTATTATCTTATTAATTAGATCCATTAAAATCACCTCTTTAAAACATTAGATTCAGGTGACTAAACCAACATCACATGAAAGATTATATTTTTCTCTGAATCTAAAGACTATTTTTCCGTATTTTTCTGATCATCTGTTAATTAGTTACTAATTTTTAAAACTCAGCCAACCACAAACTTACAGGTCAGATAAATAGAGCTAAGAGAGAAGAGAGAGAGGGACAGACAAGTTGGCTTGGGCCGGCCACTCAGAGTCGCCCAAGTCAGCAGGCGACTAAGCCACCGCAGCAAGGTCTCGCGGAAAAGCAAACAAGGAAGAGACGTGCAAAAAGACGATTTGCCCACAACTGAACATCAAAACAAAATGAGACCACTCGGGGGTAACAATGACAAAGTGCAGGTACCTTTGTTCTTCGCTGAACCAGCACGACGCCAGCTAGAAGAAGCTTAAGGCCCCGATCAAAATCTGATCAAAGGAGAAGGTTTCGAGAAAGCGACCACACCAGCGAGTTCGCAAGCCCAAAATGAAGCTAACAACCTAGATTATGGCTTGAACGGCAGCTAGAAGCGCTATAACCATCTTCTGCCATTACCAGATGGTCAAGGGGAAATGAGAACAAAGCCGAGAAGATATGGTGGCAACTCAAGGCCAGGAAATTGAAGAGAACACTCGACTGAACCTACTTAAGACCAAAACAAAACCAACGCACGAAGAGGGCAAGCAGGGACCTCATCGGAAATGCCCAAAAACCAAGTTCAAACCAAGCTTGTCGACTGGGAGGTAGAGTCATCCGCAGATGAAAGTTAAAGAATGGAAACGGTAGAGGGGGGTGCAAGGAAACTCACCGGCGAAACAATCGTACCCACCATAGCGGAGAGAGAGAGTCAGAGAGGAGTAGTTTGGCAGAAACCAAATTGGAGTAGGTTGGCACCACCACACAACGTTCGATCCAATTGGCGTGAGGGAAGGCCTTGGTTGGGGGCGAGGATGCTCTGGGGTTCCTATATATAGAGGACGAAGGGTGGAGAAGCAATGAGAAACTAGGGCTGATGGAATGTTTTTGGGGGATTTCGATTGGGAAAGTAAAAATATAGGAAAGTTCGGATTAACTTGTTCGCCATGATCTCCCGATCACATAGGGAAAAAAATTGAAGAAAACAAAGGCAAGGGGAGGGAGAATGATCAAAAACATGATCCCGAGTACAGTCCATACCCGAGTCGGTCTCCTACCCAAGGTAGGAGACGATCGGATGTCGTCCAAAACCAATCTGATGATCACGAGAGATCCATGCATAATATAACCGCGTGACAGTCCGAATTTAGGAAATATTGGTCAAATAAATAAAGTAATAACTGCATTTAAGGTCCCTTTCTCTCTCTTCAAATAAGGGTTCAAACATCATCCAAATTAAGCCAAATTTTTCTCATAAGTTAAATTAAACATGTAGATTCTGAATATTCAATTAGATTTCACTTTTGGCAACTTTAGATATGTTATTTAATGTATTCTTTATTTCTCTTTCTAGATGCATTAATGACTCATGGATTAAACAAATTGGATGAAACTTCATTCACAAGTTAACTTAAGTGTGTTGAATATGAATTTGCCTTTATTTCCAACTTTTGGTGCCATGAGTTATATTTATTTATTAATTACACCTTCTAGGCATTTTCTCTCTCCTATAAATATACTCATTAATCAAACATTATACAAAATAGTTTTAAATTTGCCCAAAGGCATTAATATATGCATTAAATATTTTATTTCATTTTATTGGCCTAATTCCTATTTTTCTTTGATAAAGGCATTAATATATGCATTTATCTTCTAATTTAGATTATACTTGGCCCTTAAGTTTGTTTTAGATCAAGAAAATGAGATTGAGTGCCAAATTATCTTTATGGATTTCCATTTATGATTTTTGGAATAATATTTTCCACATTATACTCTTTTATCCATTAATTTCCATATTATCTCCATATATTGCATTTATCATCACCTTTATATATAATTTGGATTTTCTCTTCTTTTTCCTATTCTAAAAAATCACTAGAAAGTTCTAGGATGAAATATTTTATTGTTTTATTACTTAGTGTACAATTTGCACTTCAAGCCCATTATTAGAAAGCCAACTGAAGTATTTGTGCATATAACCATATATTAAGAATATATGGGAAATATTTATCCAATTATGTTATTTAATTTCTTATTATCATCCAAATGAGTCATTATTAAGTACAAAGTATTTTAGATTCTCTTAATTATAGGTATTAGCTTATCCTTATTTGGCTAAGTCTAAAGGGTAAAACTATTAGGGTAGGATTCTATTTCTGGTATGTTACAACACACCATCCCTTAAAGGGATTTCGTCCTCGAAATCAAAATATTCATAAGAAAACTTATCCACCACCCCTTAAAAGGGTTCATCTTATTATATCTAACTAAA
Source organism: Alisma plantago-aquatica (assembly GCA_963693085.1). Classification (NCBI taxonomy): domain Eukaryota; kingdom Viridiplantae; phylum Streptophyta; class Magnoliopsida; order Alismatales; family Alismataceae; genus Alisma; species Alisma plantago-aquatica. The sequence continues at coordinate 843,317,609 of OY856414.1, forward strand.
CTTCAGATACAGAGGTTCAACTATGCTTCTTACATCCAACTACATAAGCAACATGCAAAAAGGAAACATAACTTGTAAAAACTAATCTAAGGAACTATGGGTTAACTTTCTCTTGATCATCATTAACTTCTTCACCATCCAAAGAAAAAACTCTTCCAACTCTCCTTTCCACAGGCTTCTTGCCATTATTATTACCAAGACTCTGAGGGGGTGCTTGCTGAGGAACATATCCTGGTCTAAAACGAAGCTTGGGGCACTCAGGTCTAACGTGTCCAGGTTCATTGCAATGATGGCATACCACTGGAGTATTATGACGAGGTTTGTCCTGAGAACACTTTCCTAGAGGATGGTAACCATTGCACTTAGCACACTTGTCCCTTTTTTGTTCATCACTTGAGAACTTCCTCTTCTTGTCAAACTCCCTAGGTTGAAACCCTGGGTAAGACTCCACAGCCAAAGCTTTATCAACCATCTTCTGAAAGGTCAAGGGAAATTGTGGGATAAGAGCACGTCCCACATTGTAGTTGAGCCCTTGGAGGAAAAGGTCAGCCCTACATTCCTCACCCAAACCAACTACATAACGCTCCAACAACAGAAAGCTTTGCACATAAGCAGAAACAAATAGGGAACCCTGCTTCAAACTGTAGAACTCTGCTTCTTTCTTCTTTAGGGCAGCAATGCAAATATACTTTCCATGGAAGAGAGCCAAAAACTCTGCCCAAGTTACGGTTGAGATATCTCTAGTCTTTGCAATTCCATTCTACCAAACTCTAGCTGGTCCATCCAAGACATAGGAAGCAAATCTAACCTTTTGATGTGGAGGGCATGCCATACCATCAAAAGTCCTCTCCATGGCTAACACCCAATCATCAGCTTTGTCGACCATCTCTATCTCACCTTCACCTTTAAAGGAAGGTGGTTGCATCTTCATGAACTCCATGATGAGAACTCCTTAGGCTTCTCAGGTACAATCAGGTATTTCATCTTTCCCGCCATGGAAGAAGAAAAGAGTTGTCGAAACATGGACAACTCTTGCTCCGGAGTCATAACTCCTCCTGAACCAGTAGAAGCTTAGGTCTCCTGGCCAAACCTAGTGTTTTGAGGTGTCTCATAACCATACTAGTTGTCAGCCGTTGAGTTATCTCCCGCCATTAGGGTTTTGCCTGCACAAGGCAAGGTACTAGGTATAAGCAACCTAAGATAAAGGTATACATCCTAAGGGAGTTGAGTTTGAAATAGTTAGACAACCGACTACTAGTGGCTCTGATACCATGCTGTAAAGAAGTGAAACCACTCCTCTACTAGAAAGAAAAGACCATCCCTTGAACCAAACACCACATAAAAAATTTCACCAAAGGGATGGAGATCAATTCATTCAACATGTAAGTATCATTACACAATGAGTAGCAGAGGTAAAGAAATATTATCTAACAATTTACAAGGCATAATACAACACTTCACCACATATGGGTGTCCAAAAAGGAAAACTAGCACATAAGCCTAAGATCAAGTCGAGGGTCATCTAACCACCTCTTCAAGTCTCCCAAAAGCTCAACTACAAGTTTGATGTCTAGGTTCACCTCTCCTTGATCTACCTGGGGTTGGAATCATACCCCAAAAAAGAGAAGAAGAAAAGAAATACATCAGCAAAAAGTTAGTATGTGTATACTAAAGAAAACTTGAGCAATACATGGCAATAAGGACATCAATTATAAATGCTTCACATGCAAAAGAGAAGGACTACCCACACAGGCATAAAAGATAAGATTCATAACAAAAGAGATACTTGTCATATGTAAATAATAAAGAAGTGCCACATGCACATATCATGACCAACATCCTGCATACATGTGAGATAAGAATAACACTAGAATGTTATAAGAGACAATGATGGACAAGAATCACACATCTTGAACCTGATGGGACATGGTCCAGGAATCACACATCTTGCCTTGGCATGGGGAATCACACATCCACCATCCAAAATATCACAATGTTGCCACAAATGATAGTGAGACAAAACTAATGCAATTATACTACTCTAGGTTTACTGAATCACATAGTAGGTAAATATAGAGGCAAGTAGAAAAATATAATCAAACATTACACAAGATTTGCCACAATGGATAACATATGAAACCACCAATAAACCTCCACATCACAGTGGGCATATACCATCAATAAGATCATCATGTACCATATCACAAGGTAGGATCCAAAAGAATATCCAAGATCACAATCAAGATAGTTCACATGAACCATGATATCATGAGATAAGACATATCGTGTAGGCCAAATTCAAGAGAATGAAAAGATAGGTGAATTACTCAATATAGAGAAATAGGGGATACAACATACCTAAAATCAGAGTCCAAACTACAAAGCACTCCTAGATCCAAGTTTAGGTCACCAAAGGCCTGTTAAACACATATTCAAATCCTATATCAATTCATACACATTAACCAAACCCTAAATAACCACCATTTTATTAATGCGTGAATTAGGTTATCAAATCCATTCCATATTTTAGTTTATGTTATTAGGAGTCCAAAACATATTTTATAATGTTGTTCTGACATATAAATATTTAGTTATGAATTATAGAAGTTATTATCTTATTAATTAGATCCATTAAAATCACCTCTTTAAAACATTAGATTTAGGTGACTAAACCAACATCACGCGAAAGATTATATTTTTTTCTAAATCTAACGACTATTTTTCCGTATTTTTGAGATCATCTGTTAATTAGTTACTAATTTTTAAAACTCATCCAACCACAAAATTATAGGTCAAATAAACAAAGCTGAGAGAGAAGAGAGAGAGCAAGAGACCTAGCTGGCTTGGGCCGGCCATTTAGAGTCGCCCAAGACAATAAGTGACTAAGCCACCACAGCAAGGCCTCGTGGAAAAGCAAATAAGGAAGAGACATGCGAAAAGATGATTTGCCCACAACTGAACATCAAAACAAAATGAGAACACTCAGGGGTAACAATGACAAAGTGCAGGTACCTTTGTTCTTCGCTGAACCAGCATGACGCCAGCCAGAAGAAGCTTAAGGCCCCGATCAAAATCCAATTAAAGGAGGAGGTTTCGAGAAAGTGACCGCACCAACGAGTTCGCAAGCCCAAAACGAAGCTAACAACCTAGACTACGGCTTGAACGGTAGCCAGAAGTGCTATAACCATCTTCCACCATTACCAGATGGTCAAGGGGAAACGACAATGAAGCTGAGAAGATCTGGTGGCAACTTGAGGCAAGGAAATTGAAGAGAACACTCGACCGAACCTACTCAAGACCAAAAGGAAACCAACACACAAAGAGGGCAAGCAGGGACCTCGCCGGAAATGACCAAAAACCAAGTTCAAACCAAGCTTGTCGACTGGGAGGTAGAGTCATCCGCAGATGAAAGTTAAAGAATGGAAACGATAGAGGGGGTGCAAGGAAACTCACCGGTGAAACAATCGTACCCATGGCGGTGGAGAGAGATTCAGAGAGGATCAGGTTGGAACAACCAAACTGGAGTAGGTCGGCACCACCACACAACGTTCGGTCCAATTGGCGTGTTGGAAGGCCTTGGTTGGGGGCGAGGATGCTCTGGGGGTTCCTATATATAGAGGAGGAAGGGTGGAGAAGCGATGAGAAACTAGGGCTGATGGAATTTTTTTGTGGGATTTCGATTGGGAAAGTAAAAATATAGGAAAGTTAGGATTAACTTGTTCGCCACGATCTCCCGATCACACATGGACAAAAATTGAAGAAAACAGAGGCAAGGGGAGGGAGAACGATAAAAAACATGATCCCTGGTACAGTCCATACCCGAGTCGGTCTCCTACTCAAGGTAGGAGATGATCCAATGTCATCCAGAACCGATCCTGTGATCACGAGCGATCCACGCATAAGACAACCGTGTGACAGTCTGACTTTAGGCAAAATTGGTCAATAAATAAAGTAATAATTGGATTTAAGGTCCCTTTTTCTCTCTCTTCAAATAATGGTTCAAACATCATCCAAATTAAGCTAAATTTTGCTCATAAGTTAAATTAAACATGTAGATTCCGAATATCTAATTAGATTTCAGTTTTGGCAACTTTAGATATGTTATTTAATTTACTCTTTATTTCTCTTTCTAGATGCATTAATGACTCATGGATTAACCAAATTGGATGAAACATCATTCACAAGTTAACTTAAGTGTGTTGAATACGAATTTGATTTTATTTCCAACTTTTGGTGCCATGAGTTATATTCATTTATTAATTACACCTTTTAGGCATTTTCTCTCTCCTATAAATATACCCATTAATCAAACATTATCCAAAATAGTTGCAAATTTGCCCAAAGGCTTATCTTTATGTTTAGATTATGAATTTGGAGTTAGTTTTCCAATTTGAGGGCATTAAATATTTTATTTCACTTTATTGGCCTAATTCCTATTTTTCTTTGATAAAGACATTAATATATGCATTTATCTTCTAATTTAGATTATACTTGGCCTTTAAGTTTCTTTTAGGACAAGAAAACGAGATTGAGTGCCAAATTATCTTTATGGATTTCCATTTATGATTTATGGAATAATATATTCCACATTATTTACTGTTATCCAGTAAATTCCATATTATCTCCAATTATTGCATTTATCATCACCTTTATATATAATTTGGATTTTCTCTTCTTTTTCCTATTATAAAAAAAGCACTAGAAAGTTCTAGGATGAAATATTGTATTATTTTTATTACTTAGTGTACAATTTGCACTTCAAGCCCATTATTAAAAACCCAACTGAAGTATTTGTGCATATAACCCTATATTAAGTATATGGGAAATATTTATCCGATTAAGTTCTTTAATTTCTTATTATCATCCAAACGAGTCATTATTAAGTACAAAGTATTTTAGATTCTCTTAATTACAAGTATTAGCTTATCCTTATTTGGCTAAGTCTAAAGGGTAAAACTATTAGGGTAGGATTCTATTTCTGGTATGTTACATGTCGCGCCTGGTAGTGAGATCCTAAGGTCCCCAAGTATATGAAAAATCTGATAAAGGACTCACCTGGCCAGTACATTTAGATGCCCTCACAGAGGCAGATGTGTCGCGCCCGGTAGTGAGATCCTAAAAGTTTAGATAAACCCTCTCCCACCTAAAGGGGAAGTTACACAACATCCTTTAGCCAACCCTCATACCTATCTTAGCATTCGGTAGGAATTTCAAAGAAGTATAAGACTGCATAGAGTCAAAGACATGCATGGAATGCGATCACAGAAAAGGTGGTCCCTATGCGAGTTACATGATATGGAAGAAAACTGAGATTCACTCAACTCTTAATACCTGAAAGAGTTAGTGCAAGAAGAAGCCTCGATAAAGCTCGAGGAGATCTCTGGTTTAGAATTGAAGCAATAGTATAGAAATCTTGACTAAATAAAATCTCCTATCCACTACGTGCCTTAGCTCTATCTAGCTTGAGGACAAGCTAGACTCTAAGTTAGGGGGGGTGATAACCTCCCATTTTGTGATGTTATCTTACTAGTTTTACTTAATTTTCTATACTCTTTCTTAGATAAATTAGATGTAATCCTTAACTTCCTACGTTATTATGAATTCACCATTAAACTAACATTTATCTTTTTCTTCTTACAGAAAAACCCAAAAAAATTTGCAAAAGCCCCAAACTGTCCAAAGACTGAATGAAGTTCAAACTGTCCCAAGCCCGAATGAACTCAAACGGTCCCAAGACCGAATGAAGTCCAAACAGTCCCAAGACCGAATGAACTCAAATGGTCCCAAGACCGAATGAAGTCCAAACGGTCCCAAGACAAAATGAACTCAAACAGTCCCAAGATCAAATAAAGGCAAATGCTCTCAAGACCGAATGAAGTCCAAACGGTCCCAAGACCATATGAACTCAAACGGTCCCAAGACCGTATGAACTCAAATGGTCCCAAGACCAAATAAAAGCAAACGGTATGGAGACTGCATGAAGTCAAATGGTCCCAAGACCATTGAAGCCAAACAGTCATGATATCATTTGAAGCCAAACGGTCCTGAGACCGCATGATGCCAAATGGTCCCAAGACCGTTTGGGACTCCTTGGAATCCTATAAATAGAACTGAAGGAGTTCTCATTAGGCATTGAATTCTTGGATGCCCAAAGGCTTCCCCAACCATTCCAGTGCTGTCTCATCTTCCATCCTCCACCCCAAGGCTATCGGTCCAAGATCCACACTTCATCCTCAAGATGCTTTCTCTCTCATCAACAAAGAAGGTGGGAAGTGAAGAAGTCTTCATCAAGTCAACCAAGTGGTGTGAAGATAGTTTCTCTCTACTCCAAGGGGTCGATCTTCCTCCCTCCTACGTGGAGATGACGCTTTCTTTCTCTCTTCCTGCCATGAGCGAGTAGTCCCATACACTAGGGTGCGGGGAGTAGCCCCAGTACCCATATTTTCATTTCATACATTGTAATTCATGGGTTTGCAATAGAAAAATACTATCTTTTCAGTTCAACATCAATCGTTTAATGAATACTAGTTGCTTGATCACCAACGTGTGTTATCTATTATCTGTTAGTGAAAATTGTCTATGTTTGTACCTCTAGATTCAAATATCGACTGCTTGTTGGTCCTAAATGTATGTAGTCACCATACGTTTGGTTCGGTATCTAGGAGCATTTCTTGAGGAGTGGGGTAAACTAACCTCCATCATTGTAGTTTCATATTATGAAATGGGATCAGTTGACATATGAAATTACAACCTTGACAGGTCGAGGAACACACTTTACAAGGGAAGTGATGCAAAGTAAGTGGCCATTCATTTGGGGATGGCTAGCATTGCAACGCTTCCACATTTCTCGTAGTTAGTTATCTAAAAGGAAGCTAAGTCTACAAAGATACTATCTGTTTAGTCCCTTTTTCTTTGTAAGCCATGTTACTATGATGTATGTTTTGATCCATGTGTAGTGGTGGTGAAACTTGATCACATCCTAGTGGTTTCTAAATATCCTTTACAAATTTAAGTTTACTTTGTTGTTATTTACTTTCTCCACATATTAGTCTAATCATCAAACCAACTCTTTGATCTAAATATTAACTTTTAAGTGGATAAGTAGGATTATTACATTTTCCATCTTGTTAAACTCTTAACAAGACTGTTGTCTCGTGGATTCGACCCTTAACTATACTACGGTAAGACTTCCATGTATCTTAGCATACATGGGTGGAGATCTTATTATAGCATACTCAAGGCTAAACTTAGAGACTTACTATCTCTAGGATTTTTAGTGGTGCACACAACTCCACGTAAGTGGAGGCTCCATCACCCCGCCTCTCGGTAACCCCCAATTAAGGGAGACCGGAAGGTCAAAGCCATTATCCCAATTAATAGGATCAAAGGTTTGACAAATAATTAATAATAATTATGAAATTCTACCGAACTAAACTGAAATCTAGTATAAAATAAAACTTTGCATACCTTTTTAAAAAACTTTGATATCTACTGCTATCCACATCTGGAGTCTATTCTAACTAATCCTCCTTTGTGCTTTAATTCGTAGTTAATTCCACATATGCCACTTTACTGTTTGTCCTTTTCAATCTTGTACCAAAAACGCTGACAAACAAAACGTCGGTCAGCATAAATGAATATTCCGATATGTAGGGACAACCAAAATTTCACAAATATGGCTAACAATCTATATATCACAATCAAGTTAATTAAGAAGCCAATTTATGCTTTCAATGTGACATTCTCCACTACTTTTTCCCTAACCCTGTCATACCCACATTAGGGTTTCTGTTTTGACAATGACTTAAGGCCACCTTCTCAATCCTGAGCTTGGTGTCTAGGGTCACCCTTCATAGTGCCAAATAATTATTCTATAATGACCACCTTCTCAATCCTGAGCTTGGTGTCTGGGGTCACCACTCCTGGTTCCCATTGGTCTTCCCTTCTGGGCTTGACCTTTTGGCATCATCCATCAGGGTGGCATGTAGGTGTCAGAATACACACTTCTATTATTATTGTGATAATCATAGTGACTTTATGATTTGCATGTATGAACATCCAAACTGATAAGTTGCATTCAATGTGATGAATCATTCAGGAAACTCTTCAGTAAACTAATGCAATTAACCATAATTAACAACATACCTATCAGGCTGATTTGAGACAGAGTTAATCCAATCAATGCAAGAAATCCAATAGGAAAGCAAGCACAAAAAGAGATCATGAAATATGCATACAATTTTCCTATTATTGATCATGCCATCAAGATCTATTAAACCTAGCTCGCTTCCTAGGGTTTCTAGTCCACTTTTAGGGTTTCCATTGCAATTAGGGTTTCACTTCATTTTTACTATTTTAAACCCTAATTTTATACAATTACTCTCAAACCCTAATTATTTCATCTACTCTTCATGAAAGATATTAAGGTTACCTTTTAACAACATATAACCTTAATTTCGGATTAAAGGCACAATTAAATGCCCATTAAGTCTATCATGCCCCTTTTTCATTAAAACTACCATTTTTTTATCTTTTTAATTCATGACAAGATCATTAGGCCCAATTATCATCTTTGGTTCCTTTCAAATTAACAATTCATAGTTCATTATGATCTAATTCACATACGAACTCTATTTATCATTAATTCCACCTTTATCCATTAGAAAACCCTAATTTCCATATTAAGGGTATTTATCCACAATTAGGAACTTTTATATTCAAAATTACTTAGAACCATCATTTAACAAAATATTTTTACATTTTTCAAATTAAATATGATCTTCTCCTCTTTTACCCAAAATTAGGGTTTTTAAATGCTTAATCATTCTCATATGAGGTAAAAACCCTAAATCATTCAAGAAACATCTAGATCTAGTTAAAGTTCATCATTAACTATTCAACAGGTTGCAATCACTCAATTTCATCAACTAAGCAACATGAACTTAACCAATTTGCCCAATTAGGGTTTCTTAATCTAATACATAAGCACTTTTTATTAGATTAACACACTTTTGCAAATAGGAATAGATTCATGTTCTCAAACCAAATTTATTGTGTTACTCGTATTTTTCTAAGCAACTTTCATGTTTTAACTTTATTCATCGAAGCTTCTTATCAAAAGTTATGATTTTTGCAAGAAAAGCATACGTTAACCAATTACTAATTGACACGTCAGCAACTTACCCCTTTTAATTTCACATTGTGGCCGGTTGGGATTATAGATAAGAGGACATCTTTGCCCTTCTTCGCTGATCCTGATCTACATGCATATGAGGGTAGGTTTGTCTTTTTGGCACACATTCATCTTCAACCTGATGAGTGCTCGCCTCCCATGAACAGTCCAGCCGAGTCAACTCAGGGGTTGACTCTGGTCGTTCGTGCGTCTGTGATCAAGACGATTGGTCCAGAAGCTTCTCCAGACATCACCAGACCTGTTCAAGCACTCAATTTCCTCAGTGCACGCCTGAGTCACTGGACCGAAGAAGCTCTCATCCGGTGAGAGTTTCAGGTCGCAGAGGAGGAAGAATAGGGACATCCTTTGAATTGACCACACGAACGCGCTCGTCACCTCCCGCTGAACATGCAATGGTAGATGATATCTATGATGGTACAGTGGATCATCCCCCCTATTTATAGGGTCGACCACCTATGTCCAACGATTTGGGGACTTTCGCTTTCTTTGATGAAACCACCCATAAATTGGGTTGAAATGCTTCAGAACAAACTCCTGAACATAATGGAAAGCTTTCCCAATCTCCTCGTGCACCCAGTTGCGAGAAAACCCATGATAATCGGACTCCTCCAGTTTCCAATCCTATTGGAGGTAGAAGAGGACACATGTGCCCTTGGATATTAATCCAACGACTGCCATGGTGTGCGCCAGATCATTTTAATCAGCAAAATAAGTGCGACATTTAATGATTACTCATTCACTTTATGGATTTTCAAATCCATATATCTTAAACCATTCATCCAAATAATCCCAAATTTTGAGGTAAACTTAGTAATGACGTTATCTACCTCTCTGCAAAATTTGGGCTCATTATCTAAAAGAAAACGCGCCTTTCCATTAGGTGTAAGATATTACTCAATTAGGCTTATTTCTCCCATATTTTCTCTTTCTTATTTTGTTATTTCCCATTATTTCTATTCCTTGTAATCCAAGAAAGCAATTGGGGTTCGAATTATCACTCATTATGACCAAACCCTCACTTCTCTCTTTATTTCTTGCATTATCTCTCTTTATTTCAAATATTCTTGATTAATTGTTTATCTCTGGTTTTTCTTTTGATTTTTGATCCTTTTTCCATTAGAAACTATGTGGACATGAAATCTCATCCAAGATGGGTCCATTATCCAAATATTCACATATTTCTTGTAATATCATTATTATCTCATATTTCCTTTAATAAAGCAATATTTAATTGATATTTTCTCTCTATTGGTGCATTATCTTTGCAACTTTGGACTCCTTGGAACCCAAGGAACCCAAGAGGCACGAAATCCACCTTTGGATAATATTCTCTTTCCTTCAAGAGGTTTCTACATCCTTCTTTTCTCCATTTCTCAATTATTCATTTACTAATTGAATTTCCTTGTTATTGGGTCCAATAGCCAATAAAGCCCACAAAACAACAAAAAAAGCTATTGTAAACGAAATTCTTTTATTCAAAACAAATTATATCATTATTTGTTCAAATATATTTAATAGGAGAAATTACATTTCTCACCCAAAGAACCCAAAAAATTTGGGGTTGTAACATCCTTCCCCTCTTATAGGAATTTTGCCCTCAAAATTCCACCAGGCACACAAACAAATAGGATAAGCCTTTCTTATGTCCATCATGGCTCCCATGTGTCCTAACCCTTTCCATGGTCCTTCCCAAGAACCTTCATCATCTCATATTCTTCCATCTGAGTTCTCTCTCACATTGGTATATCGTACCCTCATAGGTGACTTAGGACATTTCAGCCTCTCATAAAGATGAATAGGTTCAAGGCTTAGCACATGGCTTGGGTACCTCACATAGTGCTCTAGATCGGACTCGTGGAACACTTCATGTTATCCTAAGGGGTAGACTAAACATAACCATCTCCACTAATCCATCTCAAATGGACCCATGCAACCGGGACTCAGCTCTCTTAGCTATAGCTTAGAGGGGTCGGATTTCACATCACATACTCTCCCACAGTGAACTGCATGTCAGTCTTCTTTGCATCAGCTCACGACTCATGTCGCCACTAGGCTCTCTTTCAGCCATTGCACGATCAAAGCGACTTCATCTGCACGCGTTGTGGTCCTTTTCTGACCTTTGTGAGGTCCATTCACCATCATCATCTTAATAAAGTGGTGACCGACACATCCTCCCTTATAAAGCTTCTTTACATCCTGATACTGGCTATGGTGGTTATGATCACATCTTACAGATGAAAAGAACTATCTCTATGTATCACCCTGAATGAGCACACATGCTCTCATCAGACCCTGTAGTCTGGATTATACTAACCATTAGTTAGGGGTGATAAACAGTACTAACATCGAGTTCTTCATGTATCTACCTCCACCTTATGGAAGTGTATCTTTAGGTTATACTCAAGAACTTTTGAACTCACATCATGGTGCAGTTGAACCATCTCTCTCTCATATGTAGTTCAACCAGATCCGTCCCTTGACAATATTCTGTCTTTCTCATGTCTAGGTAAGGAGATCTACCATAACCCATATTGCATCTTGACCTTCCTTGGCCTAGGGGAGACTTACCACAACATCCATAGTGATCAACTCCCAATCCCCCTCAGGGACTCTTCATTCCAACTCAGTGGGTTACTAGTGTTTGTCCTTCACCTCCAGGCATGCATGGTGAAAAGCCACTTGCAACTTCATCTTAGGCATCCAAAGTACTACTGTCACTTAGAATCTTAGTAGTACCACAGCGTATGATGATCTTAAAATCATGATCTCATGTATGTCATGATTCCTCAAAATTGATTCCTCAAAAACCCTAAACTACTCTAGTCAGGGTTTTCATCATCATCTTTTCCAAAGAAGTGCATCTGAGGTCCTTTAACCATCCTTTTATCATGATAAGCCCTAGGTTGGCTAACTAAGAAACCACTAACTTGATCAACGATCTCGTTACATCTGAGTGTTAGCCAAACTTATCTTTTTTTTTAACTTAGGGTTAACTTAATAACCTCTTCTAGCCTCTAGCTAAACTAGGTAGTTGCATATCAACCAAAGCATCCATTACCACCCCATATCCTTATGTGTTAGGTAATGTTGAAGACATACACCTCCATGTATTCCATTTACCATCTCCTCTCAAACTCTATGTCTATCTTCATCAAGAAACTCTGAGCTCATTCTCTTAGTTTTCAAACTCAACATTGTATAACTAATAGTCCATGATAAAAACATCCTCATAAGATGACTACCTTAACACTGTTAGTGTTTGTAAACCATCCACATATCATTTACTCCACAAGGGTATGTTATCATCTCTGTCCTCATACCTCATAGCAACGTTCCATCTCACATCATCTTTATCCTTGGTGTATGGCATGCATACTGTCATATCTCTCACTCCCATAATAAGAGGAAATAAGCATTTAGCGGCCGTCCAAACACAAAGTTCTTCCTATTCTAAGAGTAGAGATGGTACATCCCACATTGCCAGTACACTTTCAAATCTAAGTTGAAACGTGCAACATATGTCTCTACATCACGATCATCTCGATATCAAAATTACTTCCATGGAAAACTGATCTCAGACACACTTGGGTCACCACACAATCCTTGGTCATCTCCTCTAGGTCTATAGGGTGCCAGCACTTTTAGGGTCATCCCTCTTCCCTTATGCATCTAGAGAGTGCCCCCCTCATCTACCCTTTGGGTCCTATGAGTTCATGAAGGTGATCAATCTCCTAACCCACGACCCTCAGAGAATGATAGTTGTTACCTCCCGACTCTATGGTCATGTGCAACTAGGGAATTAGGCAACTCCTACTTCCATCGGTCTTATCCCCACCTGACCCTAGGATAGACTTAGGATTCTAACATAGTACATTTCCAACTTAGAACCTTACCCAAGTCTCCATCATCTCTCTCTACATTCATGGGCTGACTTTCATCCATTCATAGGGGTCATGGAAACCTACCTACCTTGGTCAGGCCCCATACTGGTTACCTCCATGGTAACACATCGACATGCACATAGAGATGGTTATCTATGGGTCTGCATGTTCATTCTCTTACCATGTACTTTTCACTTAGCTTCTCCATATCCTATTGAGACCTCTTTAGGTTACCTCAAAACCAACAAAACTGGTATACACCCTACAAAAGGGTCCCTCCCCCAGGATGGGAGGAAACTACACCTTGATAATAAAGGTCACCAACATGCTTATGTCTAGGGTTTACATCCTCATGAGGATGCTTAACCCTAGCAAGCTACTAAGGTACAAGAAGACCACCTACTAAACCATGCTAGGTCATACTTGTTCTAATTCCTCAACATTGGTCCAAGAACATACCTTCCCATGTCACCAACTTAGCTCTGAGGGGTTGACCAAACATACCTTAAACTTAAGGGGTTTCCCTTTCCTCTATACATGAGGAGTACCATGCTTGAATCTATAAAAACTCAAACCTCATCATGAGCATCAGGTACACCACTTCCCCTCTTAGTCCTAGGAACCCTAGGTTCACTTTTCTGATGTCCAACTGTCTGCTCAACCTTTGAACCACAAGTCAAGCATGTACAAGGTATGACATGCACTTCCCATGATCCTTCCACTTGAACAACACTTTAGAGTGGAGTCCTCCTCAAGGACAACCAACTTGGTATAAGGCCTCACTACTGGTCACTTAAACCTCCTCCAGGTCTAAGGAACTCTTCTTCTATCCCTAGAAGGTAAGCACCCATATCATCTGCACATAGGTACTAGCAACCTCATCCTCTCACTAGGGTTTGGTTCCTCTAAAGACAACCAAGATACCATTAACATCCAGGGATCATGCATGAGGCAACCAAAAAAATCCACTTAGGTCACATCATCCTCAACTCCCCACTGTTCCTCATATCTCAGAGTCTGAGCTTCCAACCCTCTTTATTCGGTCATGCTCTCTCTCACTCTCTAGAGCTAACGCTACAAACAACCTCACTACCAGAGGTCCTCTCTCCAGGAAGGTGGATCAAGCTCACAAGCATACCCTACATGGGTGAAGCCTATGTTCAAACTTATGTTCGCTTAAGAATATCCATAAGTCCTTATGCTTACCTCATAAGCCATCCAACCTACTCTCCTGGCCAGGGTTTCAACCTACTGCCCCCACTACTAACGTACTCGGGGTGCATGTTATACCCTACTCGCATAAGCCCATAAGGTTTCCATAGGTTCTTCACTAACCTCATTATTGAAGGAGCTATCCTTAACTCTAACATGCACGACCCTACCCAGGGTTGGGTTGCCAAAGGCTCTAGGTCATCCAACCTCACATGGCTCATATCATCATGGGTATCAAAGTAAAAGCATGATCTACCATGACATCTAGCCCATCGTGTCATCTCTCTCTCTAACCTTCACTTAGGGTTAGGGTTAGCATCATCCTCAAAGGATGTGCCAGGTATCTACTTATATTGGAGGTCTCTATCTCTAAGAATAACTCTCTCTACTCATCCTCCTAACAAGAAGGTCTAGCCTCAGGTCTCTCCTGAGGGGATGACAACACATGTCATATGACCTAAGTATGTATCTATTCTTTAGTTTATGCTTAAACTATTAAGCTTATGCCCATGACATCTTATTTACATGCTTTTCATTAATTTGGTGGAGGATTCCTTAAACCTTATCAACCTTACCCATACCTCAAGAGGGTGAGAAAAAGAGAGAAAACCCTAATCCTTAAGGCCCTTAACAACATTTGACTTGAGAAGGGATAAACAAGATGAGAGATTCCTAAAGGTATCTTATGTCGAGTCAAATCCTGAGACATTGGCTAGGCAGTCACACTAATCTGGGAGTCCTCGTATTCTGACTAGCGGTGTGGAGGAAAATCTTGCCAGCCCCCAGACGTGATCCTTTTCTGGACACCTCTATCTTTTGGAAAGTCCGCTAATAACTCCCTTGGGTTCTACAGAGTTTGTAAAATTTAATAATTATTAGAGATTAAATGAGGAACCTATTCTTTGATACCAATTGTAACGAACCCGCCTCTCAGTAACCCCCAATTAAGGGAGACCAGAAGGTCAAAGCCATTATCCCAATTAATAAGATCAAAGTTTCGACAAATAATCAATAATAATTATGAAATTCTACCGAACTAAACTGAAATCTAGTATAAAATAAAACTTTGCATACCTTTTTCAAAAACTTGGATATCTACTGTTATCCACATATGGAGTCTATTTTAACTAATCCTCCTTTGTACTTTAATTCATAGTTTATTCCACATATGCCACTTTACTATTTGTCCTTTTCAATCTTGTACCTAAAACGCCGACAAACAAAACGTCGGTCAGCATAAATGAATATTCCGGTATGTAGGGACAACCAAAATTTCACAAATATGATTAACAATCTATATATCACAATCAAGTTAATTAACAAGCCAATTTACGCTTTCAATGTGACATTCTCCACTACTTTTTCCCTAACCCTGGCATACCCACATTAGGGTTTCTCTTTTGCCAATGACTTAAGGCCACCTTCTCAATTTCGAGCTTGGTGTCTAGGGTCACCCTTCATAGTGCCCAATAATCATTCTATAATGACCACCTTCTCAATCCTGAGCTTGGTGTCTGGGGTCACCACTCCTGGTTCCCATTGGTGTTCCCTCCTGGGCTTGACCTTTTGGCATCATCAATTAGGGTGGCATGTAGGTGTGAGAATACACACTACTATTATTATTCTGATAATCATAGTAACTTTATGATTTGCAAGTACGAACATCCAAACTGATAAGTTGCATTCAATGTGATGAATCATCCGGGAAACTCTTCTATAAACTAATGCAATTAACCATAATTAACCACATACCTATCAAGCTGATTTGAGATAGAGTTAATCCAATCAATGCAAGAAATCCAATAGGAAAGCAAGAACACAAATAGATCCTAAAATATGCATAAAATTTTCCTATTATTGATCATGCCATCAAGATGTATTAAACCTAGCTTGCTTCCAAGGGTTTCTAGTCCACTTTTAGGGTTTCCATTGCAATTAGGGTTTCACTTCATTTTTACTATTTTAAACCCTAATTTTATACAATTACTCTCAAACCCTAATTATCTCATCTACTCTTCATTAAAGATATTAAGGTTACCTTTTAACAACATATAACCTTAATTTCGGATTAAAGGCACAATTAAATGTCCATTAAGTCTATTATACCCCCTTTTCATTAAAACTACCATTTTTTATCTTTTTAATTCATGACAAGATCATTAGGCCCAATTATCATCTTTGGTTCTTTTCAAATTAACAATTCATAGTTCATTATGATCTAATTCACATACGAACTCTATTTATCATTAATTCCACCTTTATCCATTAGAAAAACCTAATTTCCATATTAAGGGTATTTATCCACAATTAAGAACTTTTATATTCAAAATAACTTAGAACCATCATTTAACAAAATATTTTCACAATTTTTAAATTAAATATGATCTTCACCACTTTTACCCTAAATTAGGGTTTCTAAATGCTTAATCATTCTCATATGAGGTCAAAACCCTAAATCATGCAAGAAACATATAGATTTGGTTCAAGTTCATCATAACTATTCAATAGGTTGCAATCTCTTAATTTCATCAACTAAGCAACATGAACTTAACCAATATGCCCAATTAGGGTTTCTTAATCTAATACATAAGCACTTTTCATTAGATTAACACACTTTTGCAAATAGGAAGAGACTCAAGTTCTCAAACAAATTTTATTGTGTTCTTCTTATTTTTCTAAGCAACTTTGATGTTTTAACTTTATTCATCGGAGCTTCCTATCAAAAGTTAAGATTTTTGCAAGAAAAACATATGTTAACCAATTACTAATTGACACGTCAACAACTTACCCCTTTTAAATTCACATTGCGGCCGGCTGGGATTATAGATAAAAGGAAATCTTTGCCCTTCTTCACTGATCATGATCTATAAGCATATGAGGGTAGGTTTGTCTTTTTGGCACACGTTCATCTTCAACCTCACGAGCGCTCACCTCCCACGGGCAACCTAGCCGAGTCAACTCAGGGGTCGACTCTGGCTGTTCGTGCGTCTATGATCAAGACGATTGGTCCAGAAGCTCTGCCAGGCATCACTGCACCTAATCGAGTGCTCAATTTCTCTATGCACACCTGAGTCACTGGACTGACGAAGCTCTCCTCCGGCGAGAGTTACAGGTCGTAGAGGAAGAAGAACATGGCCATCCTTTGAATTGATGATGGAGCTTCCACTTACGTGGAATTGCGTGCACCACTAAAAATCCTAAAGATGGTAAGTCTTTAAGTTTAGCCTTGCTTATACTAGATAGAAAACTCTACCCACGTATGCTAAGATATGTGGAAGTCTTATCGCAATATAGTTAAGGGTCGAATCCACAGGACAATGGTCTTGTTGCAAGCAACAAGATGGAAAACGTATGGAACTTCACTCGGTTACTTACTAGCAGGTACTTATATCGAAAGTTGGATTTTGATGTTTTTAACTAAGAATATGAAAAGTAAAGAAAGTAGGTAAATCTAATGAGTTAAACTATGATAAAAGATCACTAGGGTGTGATCGGTTTTTCACCACCACTACACATCGATCAACACATGCAAAGCAAAACTTAACCTGCAAAAAGAGTCCAGTCAGTTAGTATCCTTGTAGACTTAGCCTCCTTTCGAAGAATCTAACTACGAGAAGTATGAGAATGTTGCAACGCCAGCCATTCCTGAACAAATGGTCACATTACTTTGCATCACTCCCCTCGCAAAGTGTTTTCCTCGACTTATCAAGGTTGCACTTCCATACGTCAACTGATTCCATTTCATAGTATGAAAGTGCAACGGATGATAGTGAGTTTACTCCACTTCTTGAGATACACTTCTAGATACCGAAATAGATGCATGGTGAAAACATGCACCAAGAACCAACATACAAATGAGTTTTGAATCTAATAGTACAAATGTAGACAATTCATACTAAGAGATAAAAGATAACACAAGTTGGAGATCAAGCAGCATGCATTCATTAATCATTTGATGTCAAACTGACAAAGATAAGAACTCTATATTACAGCCTAAGGATTACATTTACATGATATGAAAGCATGGGTAGCGGGGCTACTCCCCACACCCTAGTGAAGAAGACTACTCGCTCATGACTGGGACAAAGAAGGAGGCAAGAAGAGAGAGAAAGAGCATCATCCCCATAAAGGAGAGAGGAAATTCAACCCCTTGGAGAGAGAGAAATGATCCACCGGCTTCACGGGTTGCTTGATGAAGAGATCTCCCTCTTCCCACCTTCTTTAGCAGAGAGAGAGAAAGCAGCTTCCTGATGGAGTATGAGTCTCAGACTGGCAGCCCCCGGGCAGAGGATGGAAGTAGCAAGAGCTCTGGAGCGATTGAGGCAGCCTTTGGGCGTCTGAAACTTGATGCCTGGTGGAGGACCCATAGGGTCTTATTTATAGGCCTTAAGTGAAGTCCAAACGGTTTGGAGGCCGTTTGGACCTCAAGACCGTTTGGGCCTGAGACCGTTTGGATCTCAAGACCGTTTGGACCTCAAGACCGTTTGAATCTTGAGACCGTTTGGACCTCAAGACCGTTTGGACCTTGAGACCGTTTGGACCTTGAGACCGTTTGGACCTCAAGACCATTTGGACCTCAAGACCGTTTGACTCCATGCGGTCTCGGGACCGTTTGGCTTCATGCGGTCTCGGGACCATTTGAACTCCATGCGGTCACGGGATCGGTTGGCTTCATGCAGTCTCGGGACCGTTTGGCTTCATGCGGTCTCGGGACCATTTGGCTTCATGTGGTCTTCGGACCGTTTGAACTCCATGCGATCTTGGGACCGGTTGGCTTCATGCGGTCTTGAGACCGTTTGAACTCCATGCGGTCTCGGGACCGGTTGGCTTCATGCGGTCTGAGACCGTTTGAACTCCATGCGGTCTCGGGACCGTTTGGCTTCATGCGGTCTTGAGACCGTTTGAACTCCATGCGGTCTCGGGACCGTTTGACTTCATGCGGTCTTGGGACCGTTTGACTCCATGCGGTCTCGAGACCGATTGGCTTCATGCGGTCTTGGGACCGTTTGAATCCATGCGGTCTTGAGGTTGAGTTATTCTTTTGTGAATTTTTTTGTGTTTTTCTGCATGTATGAAAGGGAAAAGTTAGTCTGATGTTATATTTACAGAAAAGGGTAAAATTGGGATTATGTATAGTTTTAGATTAGAAAGAGTATGGAAAACTAAAGAAAAAGACTAAGATAATCGTCCAAAATAGGAGGTTATCACCCCCCTAACTTAGAGTCTAGCTTGCCCTCAAGTTAGATAGATCTGAGACATGTAATGGAGAGGCGATTTTATTTACTTAGGATTTCCATACTCTTGTTTCAATTCTTGACCTGAGTTCCCCTCGGGTCATATCAAGGCTTATTGCTTGCCTTGACTCTTTCAGGTTTCGAGAGTTGCTCGGGTCTCAGGTTCTTTTCGTATCTCGTAGTTTGCAATGGGACCACCTTTATTTTGTGCATGTTGTTGACTCTAATCAGCTTTATACCTCTCTGAAAGACCTACTGGAAGCTAGAGAGGGTATGAGGGTTGGCTAAAGGCTTGAAGTGTAGCTCCCCCTTCAAGTGGTGGAGGGGCTGTCTATGCTTTTTAGGATCTCACTACCGGGCACGACACATCTGCCTTTGTGAGGGCAGTTGAATGTACCGGCCGGGTGAGTCCTTTATGAGCCTTTCATATATTTAGATACCTTAGGGTTCCACTACCAGGAACGACACATCTGCCTTTGTGAGGGCAGCAGAATGTGCCGGCCGGATGAAACCTTCATTGGTTCTTTATATAGATCCTTATTCATGGCACAACTCTCATAATTTTATTTGTCTCTGTGGCTTTTATTCGATAACTCACAGTCTTGGGTTTTGGGGTTTTGTTTGGGAATTTATTTTGGGCGGCCAAGCCTCTTTTATTTTGAAGAGAGGAAAGCTGTTCTTAGGGTTTTTCAACATGCACTTATTTGGTTTGTGGTCCACTTGCAGAACTTCTTGATTTGGAAGTTGTCTGATTCCCCTCTCATACTTGAGAGCTTGGCTTATTTCTGCCTTGATTTTGACCTGTGGAGAGTCAGATAAAGAATTGAAGAAGAAGCATGAAAATCAATAGTGGAGTGACATTATTAAATCGCCATTAAATGTCTAAGTGCTATTTACTTTTGGGGACTAACATGATTCTAGAGTTAAATGAGGGTGATTCTACTAAAGAAAGGGTTAATTAAAAAGAAACATAAAAAAGGAAAATGTATAAATAGAGAAAAGAGAAGAAGGAGGAGAGATGTAAAAAGAAATGGTACCTCGCCCTTGTCTAATGTACCCCCCCCCTAACTTATCACTCACTCTGTCCTCAGAGTGTCAAAGTGATAGGTTGAGAAGTAATTAGGACAAGGGCTGCAGGCTAATGTAAGTCTGCATTTGCCCCTGTGGAATGAAGGAGATTGGATGTGAACTGTCCTCGTAGAGCGTGGTAGTCCACGTCAGTCATTTCTTCTACTGGTATTTGGAGAACGATGATGGTGTACATCCATTAGAGGATGTGGAAGCCACAGTCATTTGATTGTCGAATTTGCTGGGGGCATTTGTGGCAGAAGGCAGGGCAGTGGAAATGCTCTTTGTCGTACGCCCTTGTGTGCTGACTCAGAAATTCGATTAACTTATCGGCGCACTCCTTTGCCACTACTTCTGTTGGCGTCTTCGGTGTCATGACGTAGTTTCTCTATCATGTGTTGTACTGGCTGTTGGAACTGTTATATATTATGGTTGTTCCTTCTGGAAGATTTGTTGCCAGGAGCATCCAGTGCTCATGATAGAGGAAAGGGAACATCATGAACGTCGGTGTTGTGTGCTGGAGATAGGAGATCAACGCGTCAGTTGTGCCGAAGTTCTTAAGCTTTAGAAGATCATCTTTCATATATGGGGACGCCATGTATGTTGTTGGGTTATTTTGGCCAAGTAGAAACTGATAGGCGGCCATAAGGCTTACAGAGAGGGATCCTTTAACCTGTAAAGTCTCTCGTAGTGCGTCTGCCATTACAAGAATGTCCCGAGACATGAATACTAGTCCATCTTTTTTGGCTAAGAGTCGTGACATAATGAGACGCAATTCGAGGTCAGAGAGACCTTTGCAAGCATCGCGATCAAAATCAGGGAAGGTTGGTTCAATGGTATACAGAGGATCGATATTGCTTGTAGCTGGCTCGGTGTCGGCGACTGGCACTTTGGTCTTCTCTGACTCTTTTAGAGTTTGTCAGAAGGGTCACCTCTACGGTCGCTGGATAGCTGAGAAGAGGTAGAGAGGAACGTCATCTAGTGCCATAGTTGGGTCCTTGAAGAACCGCCTATCACATATGAGCTCCATGGCATAACGTCCGCGTAAGGAATGAAAATCTTCAGCAACCAGATCAGTAAATGGGATTTCCTGGTTCACCGCTTGGATGTGGCGTATGGTGCAGAAAGCGCAATCCCCAGATCCCTCGGTGGCTTGGACTTGAGGGTTTATGATATTGAACCAAGGTTGGCTCCAATCTTGGCAAAGAGATGGGCGGGCAGCCCAAATTAATTTGAGCAGTGGGAAGGGTATACACCTTGCTTCTCCTGCTGCTTCACCAACAAAGTTTATTGTGCCGGCTGGCAGCTCGGTGCCACAGAAATTATACACCTTGGCATCCCGAGACTCGGTATCCACGATCATAAAAAGCCAGTGGTCCAAAACTTGGAAAGGCACGGTCAGATAACGTGCCCGACGTGCTAAACCAGCATGTAGCCTCTCGATTGACTTTGCTCTTATGTCTTTGTATAAAAGGCCCACAGATAGAGCGGGGGAGGCGTTAAAGATCGGCTGTTGCCGCTTAGAACTTCTAAACATTTCTATACTATTGGCGAGGAGGACACAGAAGATTGCCATAGGCATCATGGACCGAGGTTGGAGGATGCTGCGGAAGTCTTCATGTGTCATCTTACGCCTAGTTTTGGTATTGTGATAAATTATGTCTTCCCCCGCCTTTGCATCGTCCACTATAGTGTTCAGTATAAAAATGTCCTGAGCATCTAAAGTGGAGATGGCCTCCATATCTAGGTCATGCATTTTGTGCGGTAGAGGTGGTGGCGGGGGAAGCTCTTGTGGAGGGAGAGAAGTAGGTTGTTCGAAGGCCTGTTCATGGCCTGGTAGGTCATCGTCCGAGTCGGAGGCAGAATCGAGGTCTTCGTCGGTGTCTAAACTTACTCGTTCTACCTCGCCCTCGTCATAGGGAGAAGGTGTGGAGAGAGGTGGGGTAGTTGTTTTTGGTGGGTTGGCGCTGGTTCCTAGTATACACTGGTGGAGCTTAGCGTAAGACACGTCTTTAGCAGCTTCCCTGATAGATCCCAGCGCGGAATAATCGAAGAATTGGTCCCCGTATGACATTTTGACATTATCGTTATGTGGGGACTTGGGGTGATTGTCACTGTCATGGTGACCTTTGTTGGAACCTCTGTGAGAAGGTTCTGCTGCATTTCCAAGGTCCTCTCCGTCATCATGTTTATCACCAAAAGAGGTGTTATCTTTGTTTGAATCAGCAGATGAGTCAGAGTCGTCTTCTTCGTCGTCATCGCCATCCTTGTCATACACAGCCTTGTCTGCTTGCTTTTTACTTGCGGACATTTTGGCACGGCCGATGGCTGGCTTGTAACTGACCGGCCTAAATCGTGCGTCCTAAAACTGGAGGCGCATTTGAGGTAGTCGAGCCTTCACATTTATAACCCGAATCCTTCTAGGCCCCCACAACTTTGTTTACGCGGTCGAAGTAGTCATACGGGGTCGAACACAGGGACAAGGTGGGTCGTGTTGACGACTCTGAATCGACACTCTACACTCCGGTGGGTATAAAGAGATATTAAAGTTCCCCGAAGGGGAACAACAAGCTCTCATGATTAAATCAAAGAAAACTATCTCCAACTGGAGTTACAAGAAAGATTAGGATTTTATCATTTAGCAGTTTTTAGGAATTTTCATGCAACAGAAAATAGAAAGATAAAATGCAGTTTAAGGCGTAATGCAAGGGATAAGACTTCAGTAAGACAAGCGGTAGCAGTAACACCCTGCACCCCTCCTCTCAGAGCGGGTGCCTCTAACCAAGCTTCAACACCCCTCTCGAGGTTGCTGGGCTCAAGTTAGAGTGGAATGATACTAAAACAACTCCGTTCCGGGCACTCTCGTACTCCAGAACCAGACCAAACACTAGAGCCACAACCCAACTCTCGAAGTAGTTGCGACGGGAAAGACGATTCGGTAGCTAAGCGAAACGCGATCCAAAACATGTAAGCTAGAGTTCAGATATCCAACACAGCAGTTACCCAATCATAAGGCACCAAGCATTAAACAAATAGCAGTTAAGCATTTCTATTTCCATAAGCAATAAGGGTCTTAATACAATGCATAAGCTAAGAATTTAAATAACAAAATTAAAGATAGATGTTGCCTTCTTGATGTAGAAGAACGACAGAATACTGTAGCTCTCCTGCCCGATACCGGTTAGGAGCCGAGCCCGATACGGCAGTGTCGGGCGGCACCCCCTCTCGGGCAGCGCCGACTGACGAGTGACTGTATCGCTCAAGGACCCTGGCCGATACGCTCATGTCGGGCGGCGCACCCTCTCGGGCGGCACGCATGACGGGCGGAGCGTATCAGGTTCGATATCGTGTCGGGCAAGAGCTATGAGTCTACTGTCGGGCACTCGTGTCACTCATCTTCGCTGGCCGATATCGGCCCGCAGTGTCGCCCGGGACAACACTAAGTGAACCATCCCTTCCCTCTCGGGATGAGGGAAAGCTCACCTAGTGTCGCCCGGCACAAGCACTGGGGTGCGATACTCTTGCTCTCACAGCTTCCTTCGAAGGTGGCTCTCGAACTTCCGGACTGTCTTGTCCGAATTCTCTTCCGACTCTCTCGACTTGTCCAAACTATCCGACCTTTCCGACTTATCCCTCCTATCTGACCTCCCTTTTCGACTTCCTGTAGCTGCTATTTATAGGCGGCGGTTGAAGGAGTTATGGTGCAGGAAACGCCACGTAGCTCCCTTATACGCCGGTCGATGGATGTGGACGGCCGATACAGGTATGTCTCGGCGCGAGGCGCTGGCTATCGGTCACGTGGCTGGCGGCATGCCTGCCGGTGGGTGGCTGTGTCGCCCGACGAGTTTGGTCGTCGATGCGGCTTTGGCTCCCTGTCGGGTAGACGGTATGTCGGCCGACACGTCCTTCTTGCGCAGCGCCCTTCTCCGCCGATCATTCTCGTGTCACCCAGCCCCTGTCGGGCTGGGTTGTATCAGGCGTCAGGAAGGTCAAGACGGGCTTAGACTTAGTGTGGGCCGGAATCGGCCTTATTGCACAGAAATGAGGAAAACTCTGTAGAAGATAGGAAAATTTGGAATAAGAGCGTTGCTTGGCCAATTATTGCGAAAATGCTAATAAAATAGAGGAAAATAGCAGAAAAGGGTAGTTTTGATAACAGAATAAAGGGCAAAAACGTCAAAAAATTTGGTGTTATCAACTCCCCCAAATTTAGCTTTTTGATTGTCCTCAATCAATATTTAAACTAAAATTTGTGTTGCTTCTTCTTGCACAGCAAAACTTTAAGGCTAAAGGGTAGCACAAGATTTGCGATGTCTTGGAGGTAATGTTGTCTTAATGCGAACAAAAGACCTTGCCCTACTTGCCTTATTCTTTAAGTAAAAATTTTCTTCTCCACAGCTTCAGCGAGACTTTGGTGTATGATTCTGAAGTTAGCTTCCACACCAAACAGCTTTATTTTAGGGGCAGAAAGTTGTGTATAGGGTAGGCTAAGTCTTTTGGGGTTTTTCTTCTTATTTCCCATCAGTCCATCCAGGTAAGGGTCCGTTAACGGGCAAGTGGTCCCTGCAGTCCAAGCCAGTTGGCTTTAGAGCAGTGATTTCACATCCTACGTACCACTGCCCCGGATCTACCATGCCTAAAGATGGGTACTTTTGGAAAACAAGTGTGTATATATGTATATATATATTTTTTTCTTTTCTTTTATTGGGCACAACTCTCATGCTTTTATTCACGCTCATAAGGCTTCTTTCTCTTTTTGGGATTTTTGCTGGGTAAGGGAAAACAAAAGAGATATCTGCTGTTTGGGCAGCTTTTTCCTTCTCCATACTCGTCTCTTAGCTGTTTGCGAGATTATTATTTTTCGAAAATTTTTGGATGGCAAGGCACAATCTTTTGTTTGTTTGAGACAGCATTATCAGAAAGATATAACAGAACTTGTAACTTGTTAAATATACGGAAAGTAAACTTTCCAAGAAGTCACAACAAGTTTTTATTATAACAGCAACTTTGTACATATGCCTAGGGACAGAAATTTGCAAAGGAAAGATTTTTGAAAATTAAATTTTTTTTTATATATATGGCATGCGTGCGTAGATCAAATATATAGGAAGATATAAGAGCACATCAGGTAAAAGAGAGTGAATATCGTAGAGAGCTTGAAATGTTAAAAGAAAATTTATACCCCCCCTCACTGGCATAAGGGTACCCCCCCAAACTTACTCCATACTCTGTCCCAGAGTAGAGAAGAAAGCAAAAGTGAGGTAAAGTTTAGCCAGTGAGGGTTAGCTCACTGATGTGCTGCAAAATGCTCCTACGAAGTTGCAGCATGCCATTGGGAGGTTCTCTAGCGGGTTCACTTTGGCTATGCAGCGGTTGAGCTTGAGCGTAACCCTCAAAATTCACTTCTGACCCGCCCTTTCTTCACATCTCCGTTGTGAACGTAAACAAAAGGACTGATTATCAGTTCCTAGTTCAGTTCCCAGGAGTGTGTAGTCAGGGTGGGCCCTCTCCCTTAAGAGGACGGAACCGAGGTGCCTCGAACTTGTTCGGCACTCTTGCTGTCTCTGGAGATGGTCCCAAGCCACCCCAAAGACAGGCTGATAACTAGGTGACTCGCTATTGGAGCTACCAAATCAAGAAAAATCTCCGCTTTCATTGTTGTTGCCGCTTCTGCCCGACTGTTGTTACTGTTTCCCGCGCCATGCTTGTTGGTGCGGCCGGTGGTTTGCTCCATATGAGCCATACATGTTATTCAAAATTAGAATTTATTCATCCGTTAGGCAAGAAAGATGAAAAGAAAGAAAAAAAAACTTATTAAAACTGGGCGATAAGTGATCAGACGACACGATGTTGTCGCGCGATATGACTCGACGCCCGACACAGGTGTAACGGGCGATTCGAGGTCACATGAAGCAAAAACATGACATCGCCGTGAGAAGCATGACGCCCGATACGATACATCGGGAAAACGCTATCGACCGACATTACGCGTGAAAGCATGTCGGGCGATAGAAAATCTGCAGGTCATGTAAACCCAATAAGCGGCTCGGTAAAAGATACTGGCGTCGGGCGACATGGTTATTGGCCGATAAACGTGTCGGTCTACAACCCTATCGGGCGACAAGCCATGTCATTTGGTAAGAAAACAACAAGCCGGCCGATACGCTTCGCACGATCCAAAACCTGTGCCGAGCAAGAGAAAACGTGTCGGGCAAAAGGTGTGTCGGGCTATACCCTTGCTCTCAGGAGGCATCGCCCGTTACCAGGGTGAAGGAAAGATGGCCGACACACGAGCAAAAGGGAGGATCACTGCATGCGTTCCAGGTGGCAAAAAGGAAAAAAAGATAGCCCGACACGAAGAAACCTCCACGCTATCTATAGAGAACCCAGCTGGGGGTAAAACGGGTAAAACATGGCGCTCGTCGGGCATTTTAGTCACGCCATTCCCGAGACGCGCAGTCCCATCGGGCAGTCCAAGGGTCATCCGCTGCCCTTGCGATGCCCGGGGCGAGGCTGCCCGATACAAGCGGTTCTGCGCCTAGCTGGTCGACACGGTAGAAAAGCGGGCGGTCAAAAGGCCAAAACTAAACCTGGGTGAAGTAAAAGGCCATTGCAGGGTAAAACATCATTGGTATAGAGAATGATCTCCTACCTCAGATGATATTACTCCTCAATGCTCCACAAAACACAGCGGTGGCCCATAAAACAAAAAGAGTCAGCACACGTGCGCATGCACTGACTCGGGCCTTATTACAGTCCATAATGTTTGTTTTTACAAAGAAAAGAAATGTATCCTAATCTATGACTCGGGCTGCCTCCCGAGGAGCGCTGAAGTTTCCGTCGCCAGCTCGACCGGTGTAGGCTCTTCGGTTGTGTCGATGACGACAATGTCGTAGGGAATAAAGAAATCACCGACCCTAATCGGCACATCTTCGACAATGCCAACAGGTCTTTTGAAGGAGTGATCCGCCAGTTCAATCCGCATATTGGTTCGAACCATGTCGGTCAAACCCATCCTTTACGCGAAACTTAAGGGCTAGAGGCTGATGCATGCTCCCAAGTCTGCTAGACCCTTCCGCTCGACATTGTCCCCGATGGAGAATGGGATTGTGAAAGCTCCGGGATCCCTTCTCTTAGTTGGCAAGCTGGGCTTTATGAAGGCAGAGGAAGTAGAGGCTAGGTACACTGTCTCTATCCTTCCTCCCCTTCTTTTCTTCATTATTAGATCTTTGAGAAACTTGGTGTATGTGGGCATCTCCTCCAAAGCGTCAAGGAAGGGGACTTCAAGATGCAGCTTCCTGATCGAGTCCATGAACCTTTTGTGCCGCTTTTTTAGATTTTCCTTGATCAGCTTGTACGGGAACGGTATCCTGGGAGCATAAGGATTCCCACCAGATGGCTCATCGGACGGTCTCGGCGTAGGCTCTTGGGCTTCTGTAGGCCTACCTCTGCCTCCTGCTGGAATAGCATCCTTGGGCCCTTGCTCAGGTTCCGGTGGGGCTTCATCAGCACGATCTACCGTCTTTCCTAATCTAAGCACTGCCATTACTGCAGTTTCAGGGTGAGGGATCGTTTTTCCTGCAGGGTTCTTCATCAGAGCAGCCATCTGAGACAGCCGTTGATCGACCTCCCATTGGCGCATCTGCAGACTCGCCATCTGGTGTTGCATGGAATTCAGAGATCCATGGTTGGTAAACGTCCCCTGTACCAACTGGTTGATAATAGTGTCCTGTCTTTTTATGTAGGCGGAAAGATGACCAACCCAATTAGGCCGGGTCGCCCTCTCGCTTTGGCTCTGACATTCACCCTCAGAAAGGGGTTGCTCACAACGAGGCATGGTATCAAGGCTCCGTGGAGCAGGTTACAGCTTTGCAGGGTACCTGAAATATCACGAGAAATCAAGTTAGAACACAGAGTTATTTGGTTCCACCAAAGAATAATGCTTAAAGAAAAAGAGGTGCTGTCAAGCCTATTTCTAAGCTTGAGGCACGGGAGTGTAGTTAGTGGCTTCGGATTCGTCAACAGTGCCATTTGCCTTGTCCCCGGCAACGGCGCCAGAAAGTTGACCGGCCTAAATCGCGCGTCCTAAAACTGGAGGCGCATTTGAGGTAGTCGAGCCTTCACATTTATAACCCGAATCCTTCAAGGCCCCCGCAACTTTGTTTACGGGGTCGAAGTAGTCATACTGGGTCGAACACAAGGACAAGGTGGGTCGTGTTGACGACTCTAAATCGACACTCTACACTCCGGTGGGTATAAAGAGATATTAAAGTTCCCCGAAGGGGAACAACAAGCTGTCATGATTAAATCAAAGAAAACTATCTCCAACTGGAGTTACAAGAAAGATTAGGATTTTATCATTTAGTAGTTTTTAGGAATTTTCATGCAATAGAAAATAGAAAGATAAACTGCAGTTTAAGGCGTAATGCAAGGGATAAGACTTCAGAAAGACAAGCGGTAGCAGTAACACCCTGCACCCCACCTCTCAGAGCGGGTGCCTCTAACCAAGCTTCAACACCCTCTCGAGGTTGCTCGGCTCAAGTTAGAGTGGAATGATACTAAAACAACTCCGTTCTGGGCACTCTCGTACTCCAGAACCGGACCAAACACTAGAGCCACAACCCAACTCTCGAAGTAGTTGTGACGGGAAAGACGATTCGGTAGCTAAGCGAAACGCGATCCAAAACATGCAAGCTAGAGTTCAGATATCCAACACAGCAGTTACCCAATCATAAGGCACCAAGCATTAAACAAATAACAGTTAAGCATTTCTATTTCCATAAGAAATAAGGGTCTTAATACAATGCATAAGCTAAGAATTTAAATAACAGAATTAAAGATAGATGTCGCCTTCTTGATGTAGAAGAATGACAGACTACTGTAGCTCTCCTGCCCGATACCGGTCAGGAGCCGAGCCCGATACGGCAGTGTCGGGCGGCACCCCCTCTCGGGCAGCGCCGACTGACGACTGACTGTATCGCTCAAGGACCCTGGCCGATACGCTCATGTCGGGCAGCGCACCCTCTCGGAAGGCACGCATGACGGGCGGAGCGTATCGGGTTCGATATCGTGTCGGGCAAAGAGCTACGAGTCTACTGTCGGGCACTCATGTCGCTCATCTTCGTTGGCCGATATCGGCCCGCAGTGTCGCCCGGGACAACACTAAGTGAACCATCCCTTCCCTCTCGGGATGAGGGAAAGCTCACCTAGTGTTGCCCGGCACAAGCACTGGGGCGCGATACTCTTGCTCTCACAGCTTGCTTCGAAGGTGGCTCTCGAACTTCCAGACTGTCTTGTCTGAATTCTCTTCTGACTCTCTCGACTTGTCCGAACTATCCGACCTTTCCGACTTATCCCTCCTATCCGACCTCCCTTTTCGACTTCCTGTAGCTGCTATTTATAGGCGGCGGTTGAAGGAGTTATGGTGCTAGAAACGCCACGTAGCTCCCTTATACGCCGGTCGATATGTGTGGATGGCCGATACAGGTATGTCTCGGCGCGAGGCGCTGGCTATCGGTCACGTGGCTGGCGGCACGCCTGCCGGTGGGTGGCTGTGTCGCCCGACGAGTTTGGTCGTCGATGCGGCTTTGGCTCCCTGTCGGGTAGACGGTATGTCGGCCGACACGTCCTTCTTGCGCAGCGCCCTTCTCCGTCGATCATTCTTGTGTCGCCCAGCCCCTGTCGGGCTGGGTTGTATCGGGCGTCAGGAAGGTCGAGACGGGCTTAGACTTTGTGTGGGCCGGAATCGGCCTTATTGCACAGAAACGAGGAAAACTCTGTAGAAGATAGGAAAAATTAGAATAAGAGCGTTGCTTGGCCAATTATTGCGAAAATGCTAATAAAATAGAGGAAAATAGCAGAAAAGGGTAGTTTTGATAACAGAATAAAGGGCAAAAACATCACAAAATTTGGTGTTATCAGTAACTCATCAAAGGCCACTTGCAGATGCTCGTGTGTTTCAAGCAGTGCATCACGGGATTCTTTGAGGTCGGTATATCTGCCTTCGGCGGAGAGGAGACGTGTTGTAAGATTCGTAACTTGAGCACGTAACTGCTGGATTTCATCATTATTGCACTCCTCTTGGCGATGTTGTAGCTGTGTGAGTGTGCTGTTGATGGTGTCCAAGCGCGTGCTCAGAACTTCTTGTTGTTGCTGGAGCTCACGGAGAGTCTCTGGAAGAGGTTGAGTCTGCGTGGAGATCTCATCGACTTGCTTCTCCGTTGCTTCCTACTGATGCTTCGCTCCAAGGACCAGGTCCGACAAGGTGTTATAGTGGTTGTTGATGTGCTCAACTTGCTTAGCCACCTCATCTTGTCGTTTCTGGAAGCCTTGGAGGATAGTGGGCAAGGCTCGGTGTTGTTCTTCGATCGTGGCCACCTGTCGTGATAAACCCTACACACAAGAAAAAATAGAATTTAATATATTAGAAGGATCAGTGAGGAGGTTTCAGATAGCATCGAATTGACGGCCAAATTCCTCACTGATATTGGCAAAAGGGACCCCAGGAGCGGAAGGGTGGGATGGCTGGGGTCTGTGTGGGATGGTGTTAGTGTCTTGCGGAAGATACACTGATGATGCCCCGATCTGCGTAGTAACTGTGGATGAAGTCACCAGCGGTGTCGGGTTGGTGGCGGGTGTGAAAAGTGGTGGAATTTGTGGTGAAAGTGGTGGCAGAGATAGTGATGGGGTGGAAATTGTGGAGATGAAAGGGAAGGTGGTAAAGTCGGGCATAGGGGTGGAGAAAGGGAAGCCCGAAGGAAATAGGGGTGATGAAGTGGTTGTGAATGGTTGTGTGGATGGGATGTGTAAGAAAGGAGTGGTAGATGTTGGAATGGTGGAGGGTGGAGTGGTGGCAGCGGTTAGCTGCTCATGTAGACTCTGAATGAAAGAGTCGATTAAGGAGGAGGTTAATATTTCTTCATGGAGGATCTCGGCCTCAGGATTTGGTTTAGATGTTGGTGTCCCCGACAGCTGTTGGGCCTGCAACTGCCTTCTGGAAGGTCATTTGAAGGTATTTTTGTTGGTCAAGCTACCGGGGCTGAGATGCTCAGCTCCGTTTGTCCCGTTGTAGCTTTGTTTTCGGTTAATTTAACCGAAGCTAGTATTTGTGAAAGCTCCTCGTCTGAGAAGAGGAGATGTTTGGTGTCATAATTTGCTAGCTCCGAAAGCGGGATAAGTGTTCTGGAAGACTTAACCATCGGGCAGAAGACGTAGTGTAATTTCCCATCCTTTTCCTTGATGATGAAGGAGTTCTTCAGGGTTTGTTCATTGGTAAGGATGTCGTCCTTTAGTTGCGTGCAGCGGGGTAGGGGTTTGTCCATCTTGAGATATTTGATAATAGATGTGACATGCCCTCCCATGCAGATCTCTTTCCCCATGCTAGAGGTTGATAGTTTCTGGATCAGTTGTCGTCCGATATTGATCGGCCTCTCGTTAAGAGTAGACCAGAGAACAAAAAGATCTGAAATTGTAACGTTTCCCCCTTCTGTCCTGGGGAAGAGTGCGCCAGCGAGAATTTTGTGCAGGGTGCACATAAAGCCAGAGTGGATATTTGACGCTTTGCATGTCTTCGCGTCATAGGTGGGGATCCCGGTTAGAGTTTTCTAGAATTTGTGTCTGTTGAACTCTGAATGTTCGGTCCCCACCTCCATGGCTTTCCACAGTTGGTCCTGGTTGTCGATGAAGATTGTGTTCAACATATATTCCGTCAGGACAACCTTGCTGTCGAAGATTTGGGTGACAAGCCTTCTATCACCTCCTTCCCGTGACCTTTCCATGATGTCGACGGGCTCCTTGGTCAGAAAAGTGAAAAACTCTGTAGTGGGTTCAGAGTAAGATACTTCAGGTACTAGGCACAACCTGGCGAGGTTGGCTTTTTCTAGCGCGTTGAAGATGCGGTCGTATATCCCCAACTTAAGCAGAATGCTGGAGTAAACATACTTGGTGGGTTTTAGTATTTTGTCAGTGGAGATGTTGGTTTGGATGAAGAGGTTTTCTGGTGGTGGTTTAGTGGTGGTGATGGGAGTGAAAGTGGGGATGGTAACAAGGATGGTGGTGGTAGTAGCCGGAATGGTGGTGGTGGGTTTTGCAAAGGGTTGATCCATGGTCGAGGTAGGTCGAACTTGTTTCCTTGCCCATTTCTTGGAGGGCTGGCCATATGCAGCTTCCTAGACCTCGCGCTTCCCCATTTGTTCTTCGGTTGGGGATTCCTCCTCGGGATTTGGCTCGTACTCTGAGCCTTCTTCATCGTCAGAAGAGATATCTTCCACTGCTGCATCGGTCGCTTCTGTTAGACAGTTGGTGAGTCGGTCAATGTCGACCAAAACCTCCATCATTTTGATTTTTTGAGGGGCCTTCCCAGTTTGGTTGAAGACATCTCTGATATTCTGGAGTCGAGATAGCTCTTCCATCATTTTCTCCCTTGTCAGAGAAGGAGCAACTTCAGATCCGATGGTTTTCTTCGCTAATGATGTCATGGCTACAAAATGGGAGATCAAGAATTAGAAAATCATATTAGAGAGATTTGATTTTATTAATTTATGTATGTTTATGGAAAAAATGAATGTGGAAGGCCAAACGGTCTGAAGACCGTTTGATCCCAAACGGTTTCAGGACCGTTTGGTCCCAAACGGTTTTAGGACCGTTTGGTCCCAAACGGTGTCACGACCGTTTGATCCCAAACGGTTTCAAGACCGTTTGGTCCCAAACGGTTTGAAGACCATTTGGTCCCAAACGGTTTCAAGACCGTTTGGTCCCAAACGGTTTCAAGACTGTTTGGAAAATGAAGCGTCGTGCAGCCACCATCGGAGACGAAGATGAAGGGGAAACGACGCGGAGGTGGTGGGTGCAACGGTGATGACGGTGATGGTGAAAACGACGATAAAGACGACGGCGATGGTGAAAACGATGATAAAGACGACGGTGAAGCCAACGATGAAAATGGCAGCGATGAAGACGGTGGCGATGAAGACGGTGGTGGTGAAATCAGCGATGGCGGACAAGGTCACGAGGGCGATGGTGGCGCCAGTGATGGTCGACAGAGCAGATGGTGGCGCCGGCAATGGTGATGATGGAAGAGAAGAAGTTCGGCGGCGTCGTGAGAAGCAGGGGGCGACCAGAACAGCAGCGGTGCGCGAGTAAAGGCAGAACTGCCGGTGTCAGCGATGGTGACACACTCACCTTGCTG
The DNA here is from genome assembly GCA_963693085.1 of Alisma plantago-aquatica. Lineage (NCBI taxonomy): Eukaryota > Viridiplantae > Streptophyta > Magnoliopsida > Alismatales > Alismataceae > Alisma > Alisma plantago-aquatica. Next base: position 843,351,383 of record OY856414.1, read on the forward strand.
CGGGGAGAGCGACGGAGATGAGGTTGACAAGGGTGCAATTGCGCGGGAGCAGAGGAAGCACAAGCAATAGAACAGAGAATCACAAGAAAGTTCGAGAATTCGAAGAGAGAAAGACAAAGGGGTAGGGTTTATATTTATAGGGAACGGGGGGTTGACCTGACAAAAACCCTAAGTCAAACGGTTTGGAGACCGTTTGGTTCCAAACAGTGTCAGGACCGTTTGGTTCCAAATGGTTTGAAGACCATTTGGTTCCAAACGGTTTCAAGACCATTTGGTTCCAAATGGTTTGAGGACCGTTTGGTTCCAAACGGTTTTAAGACCGTTTGGTCCCAAACGGTTTCAAGACCGTTTGGTTCCAAATGGTTTAAGGACCGTTTGGTCCCAAACGGTTTCAAGACCGTTTGGTTCCAAACAGTTTCAGGACCGTTTGGTCCCAAACGGTTTCAGAACCGTTTGGTGGGGTTAAGGTCGAACGAGTTTTTATATTTTTATGTTTGTTTTAGTTATATGGATTTTTTTTGTATATTTTCATTTTTGTTATTTTTATGTTTGTTTTGGTTTGTATAAGAGATGTTTTTTTCCATAAGACAAGCCTATGGTAATTAAAAGAGCGGGAAAGAAAGAATCAGAAATCTTGGGTTGCCTCCCAAGCAGCGCCTGGGTTTTACGTCGCTGGCTTGATGAAGTTGTAATAGAGTTATGTTGTTGGTATAGCATCCTTAATTTCGATGGTTTGTCTTGGCATTTTGTCTTCCGGAGAGTAGTATCTTTTTAGATGGTGACCATTGACCGTTCTTTCTCCTCCGTTGTTGTCGATAATAATGGCAGCTCCAGTTGGGTAGATATGCTTTATAGTGAAAGGCCCAGACCATTTTGTCCTAAGTTTTTCGGGAAACAACTTGAGCTTGGAGTTAAAGAGGAGAACTTTGTCACCAACGGCAATATCTTTTCTCTTAAGGTGACCATCGTGCTACATTTTTGTCTGCTCCTTATATATTCTGGCACTTTGATAAGCTGTCATGCGGAGCTCCTCTAGCTCCTGCAACTGGAGTTGTCTATTCTCTCCTGCGCTTTTGAGATCGAAGTTTAATTGTTTCATGGCCTACCAGGCTTTATGTTCCAGCTCTACTGGCAGATGATAGGACTTCCCGTACACCAAGCGGAACGGGGTTGTTCCGATAGGTGTTTTGTATGCAGTTCGGTATGCCCAAAGGGCATCAGGAAGTTTGGTGGACCAATCAGTGTGATTTATGTTCACCGTATTTTCAAGAATCGCCTTTAATTGTCTATTAGATACCTCCACCTGACCACTAGTCTGTGGATGGTAAGGTGTGGCGACTTTGTGATTGATTCCATATTTTTTCAGTAAAGCCTCAAAACTTCGTTCCAAGAAATGGGTGTCGCCATCCGATATGACAGTTCTCAGAACTCCAAATCTTGGGAAGATAATGTCTTTGAACAATTTGATTACAGGCTTGGAATCACTGGACACTGTGGGTACAGCTTCGACCCATTTAGAGACGTAGTCCACCGCGACCAAGATGTAAGAGAAGCCATAGGATGAGGGGAAAGGGCCCATGTAGTCTACCCCCCATACATCAAAAAGCTCAATTTCCTGCCACATGGTGAGTGGCATTTCGTCTCTTTTTGATATATTCCCAGAAAATTGACATTTGTTACAGGCTTTCACGAAATCGTAAGAATCATTTGATATGGTGGGCCAGAAGAACCCAGATTGTAGAACTTTTATGGCAGTTTTCTTGGCACTCATATGCCCCCCCCCCGTGGGTCTGGAATGGCAATGTTCAAGGACTGGGGTTATTTCTTCTTCTGGTAGGCAACGACGGAAAAATCCGTTGATGCAAAGGTGGAACAAGTAGGGTTCATCCCAGTAATAATGTTTTATGTCGTGAAGGAACTTCCTTTTATCCTGGTAGGAAGCAGATGGGTGGATAATCCCTGTATCTAGATAATTAACGATATCAGCATACCAAGGGAAGCTATGAGTGGCCTTCATAAGCTGATCATCAGGAAGAGAATCCCAGATAGGGATTTTATCATTTTCTTCAACCTCGATCCGGCTGAGGTGATCGGCTACAACATTCTCCACGCCACTTTTATCTTTGATTTCTAAGTCGAATTCCTGAAGCATTAACACCCAGCGGATAAGCCTGGGTTTGGCATCCTATTTTTGAATCAGGTATCGGATGGCAGAATGGTCCGTATAGACGATAACTTCAGAACCAACCAGATAAGAGCGGAACTTTTCAAATGCGTAGACGATAGCCAAAAACTCTTTCTCCATGGTGGTGTAGTTTTTCTGCGCTTCATCTAGCGTTTTAGAAGCATAGTAGATAACATAGGGTTTCTTATCAATTCCCTATCCCAGGACGGCCCCTATGGAATAATCACTTGCGTCGCACATGATTTCGAAGGGCTGCGACCAGTCTGGAGCTCTTAGAATGGGTGAGGAGATTAACGCATCCTTAAGGGTAGAGAAACTTTTCATACACTCCTGATTGAATATGAACTCAGCATCCTTGGTCAGGAGCTGGGTCATGGGTTTGGCAATCTTTGAGAAATCTTTAATGAATCTCCTATAGAATCCTGCATGACCGAGGAAAGCTCAAACTCCTCTTATGTCCTTTGGAGGTGACAGCTTTGAGATAACATCAATCTTTGCTTTATCAACCTCTATTCCCCTATCACTTACCCTGTGTCCGAGGACGACACCTTCTGTTACCATGAAATGGCATTTCTCCCAATTCAAGATAAGTTTCGTTTCCTCACAGCGTTGCAGAATTTGTCCAAGATTTAATAGAGAGTTGTCAAAAGAATCTCCGTACACTGAGAAATCGTCCATAAAGACTTCCATGACGGATTCTGTTAAACCGTCGAAGATAGCAGACATACATCGTTGGAAAGTGGCAGGTGCATTACATAACCCGAAAGGCATTCTTCTAAACACATATGTCCCAAAAGGACATGTGAAGGTGGTTTTTTCCAGGTCCTCCGGGTGTATGGGTATTTGGTAAAACCCGGAGTAACCGTCGAGGTAACAAAAATATTTTTGGTGAGCTAGGCGTTCCAGAACTTCATCAAGGAAAGGTAGAGGGTAGTGGTCTTTCCTTGTGGCTTTGTTTAACTTTCTATAGTCAATACACATTCACCATCCAGTTACAGTCCTGGTAGGCACTAGCTCGTTTTTGTCGTTGAGCACTATAGTAGTGCCCCCCTTTTTGGGAACAACTTGAACGGGGTTGACCCACTGGGAGTCAGAAATAGGATAGATCATGTTGGCTTTGAGTAATTGAAGGACTTCCAGACGAACGACCTCTTTCAGATTAGGATTCAGCTTTCTTTGATGTTCGCGAGAGGGTTTGAATTCTTCAACCATAGGGAGCATGTGCATACACAGAGTTGGGTTTATGCCCGTAAGGTCAGTTATTTTATATCCACTGACCTTTTTATGCTTCTTCAGCTCATCCAGAAGCTTTTCTTCTTGATCTTCTGTAAGGGTAGAGCTGATGATGACCGGGCACAGTTTTTCCTCATCTAAGAAATCATGCTTAAGCCATGTAGGTAAAGCCTTCATTTCAGGGGCTTTTGGTGGCTCGGCTGCTTCTATAACAGTGACGGCTTTAAGTTCTTCAAAAGTGGCCTTTGGCACTTCTTCGGCCTTTTCTAGATGTTGGAGGCACTATTGGACTAATTCATTAGCGGAGAATTCAACCTCCGGATTGACTAGAGCATTTTCAAGTTCGTCAACTGGCTCAGAGATTTCCAACTGTGACATTTGTTGAATAGCATCAAGGAGGAAAACTTCCTCTTGGATGCTGGGGCCTTTCATACTATTGAGGACTTGGAATTGAATAGCTTCTTTTCCGAGCCTAAGAATGATTGTACCATCTTCGACGTCGATCAACGCTCTGGCAGTAGTGAGGAATGGTCTGCCAAAAATGATTGGATACCTCAGGTCTTCTTTAATATCCATGACAACGAAGTCGCATGGCACGTAAGCATCCTTGCCTATCCTTACCGGGATATCTTCAATGATCCCCAAGGGTGCGGTTATAGTGGAATCAGCTAATTGGATAGTCATTGCTGTAGGCAGCAATTCAGTGAAACCCAGACATTTGCACATAGAGAAAGGCATGATGGATATGCTGGCCCTTAGGTCAGCTAATCCTTTCTTTGTAGATGCATTTCTGATGTAACATTGGATTCCGAAGGAGCCAGGATCCTTCTTCTTTTATGGCATTTTGTTCAGAATGATATCAGAAGTGGTCTGAGCAAGCTTGACAGTTTCTTGCTCCTCGGTGATATACTTTCTCGATAGCAAGGTTTTGAGATATTTTGCCCATGCTGGCACTTCGGAAAGAGCGTCAAGAAGCAGAATATCGATATACAGTTTCTTCATAGCCTCCTTGAACTTTTGAAACCTGGTGTCCATCTTTGTTTCTCGCAGTCTACCCGGGTTCAGAATCCTAGGTTTAAATTGTGAGACTTCGGGTTCTGCGGACACTTGTTCTTTATTTTTACCATTTGTGCCTTTTGTGGGTTTTTCCATTCCTTGCTGCGGACTTTCACTCATCATAAAAATTGGTGTGTCATCATTATCAAGATTGATCTTGGTAGTCTCATGAAAAATGCATCCAGATCTGGTGGTGACGGCATTCAACTGCTCATGTCTGTTCTGACCGTGCTTAGGATTTGACTCAGGCTGCCCAGCAAACGTACCTGTTGGGGGCTTTAATTGTGCAGCGATCTGAGCAAGCTGGGCTTCAACTGCTTTCTGCTGAGCCTGCTGGTTAGCAAGCATCGTTTGCTGTGATTGTAACATCTTCCTGATCAAGGATATTTCATCTTCTGGTTGGGCAGGGGCATTTTTCGGAGGAATTGGTTGCTGGGTTTGTTGAGATTGGTGGGGTGGTAACGCCAACTGAGGTTGCTGAGTATGCAGCTGTGGATGGAGCGGAAGATGATTGTATTGGTAGTAGGCTGATTGGTTTCTAGGGTAGTTAGCCCTAGGGAAGTTGCTTCTGGAATTCCCTTGATTTTGGTTGAAGTTGTTTGGGAATCCAGGCGGTAGTCTACTAGAAGATCCCCCCTATGTTTGATGTTGTGGATTCGCGGTTCTAGAACGGTTCCCATACTGGGATCCAGGGTGATTCCTCGGTTGATTGGGATTGTTGTAGACTTGTCCAGGAATAATGTGGATGGAGTTGACTTGTTCTGGAATCTGATCTTCAGCTTGATCAGTGATGGGTTCATATGGTTGTGGTGGTGGATGAAGATCCACCATCACATTATATAACATACTGCAGGAAAGAGTCGGATGATCATAAGCATGACAAGCCTCACAGGATCCTGTGGCGGCCTTGAGTTGTTGAACTATAGGAGATTTCTTCTTATCAATCTCTCTGAGAGAAGTCTCGAGAGCCTGTTGTTTGTGAACAATAGTTTTCAAGGCTTCAGCTATTGCTTTCATTTCTATAGACTCTTCAGCTTTGAAAACCTTGAGAACACCTTTACCTGTTGACCATCCCCAGTTGGACTGGTTTTCAACTCCCAGAGTAACAATCTTCCATGCGTCCTCATAATTCTTCCTCATAAAGTTTCCTCCAGATGAGGAATCTAAAAACTGTTTAATATCATCGCTCACTCCCCGATAGAAAGTTTCTATCAGTTGATTCTGAGAGATTCCATTATGGGGTCATTTGCGCAGAAGTTCTTTAAATCTTTCCCATGCTTCAGCAAGGGATTCCCCAGGTAACTGAGAGAAGTGATTGATCTGCCCTCTAATTTCATAGGTTAGTGAGGGTGGAAAGAACCTCTCTAAGAACTTTTCCTCAAGAGGAGCCCATGTGGTTATTATTTGTTCTCTGTCAAGTGAGTTATACCAACTCTAGGCCCTCCCAGATAGGGTGAATTGAAACAGATGAAGCATTATCGCATCATAAGTGACACCAGCTTGTGGAACCAGGCGGCACAGCGCCTTAAACCTTTTTAAATGATCCATGCAATCATCTCCAGAACCTCCGGAGAAAGATATGCCTTGCATGATCTGGATCCACTAGGTCTGAATCTCAAAGTTGGGGATATTAATAATCGGAAGTCGGACCGGGTGGTTATCCTCAAAGTTCTTTGGGATAGCGTAGTCCCTTAGTTGTTTGTTTCTTAACTCCAACTGAGCAGCTTGGGTTGCTGCCTCGGTTTTAGCTCTGATACGAGCTTGCTCTTCCGCACAAATCTCCGCTTGGATTTGGGCATGAGTTTCAGCAATGAGTTGTGCCCTTTGAGCGACGATGGCAGCATTGACCCTCTCCATTACCAAAGAAGCATGGCGTTGATCTTCAGCCATTTTCCTGGCCCTTTGGCGATTGAGTCGAATGCGGTGGTGGAAACTTCTCTCTACCTCAGAGTCAAACTCTGGATCAGGGGAGAATCTGAGGCTATGCGCAGGTTGCATACATGATTTCTACCTGAGTAGAGGAAAGAAAACACCTTTAGATAATGAAAAAGATATGATAGTTTTAAGAAGATATAGAGTTATGATTAAAAAGAAAGCATAAAAATCCTAACCAACTAGAAAGGTACTAAGTGAAATTACAACGTTCTGTTGTCCCCGGTAACGGCGCCAATTTTTGATGGAGCTTCCACTTATGTGGAATTGCGTGCACCACTAAAAATCCTAAAGATGGTAAGTCTTTAAGTTTAGCCTTGCTTATACTAGATAGAAAACTCCACCCACGTATGCTAAGGTACGTGGAAGTCTTATCGCAGTATAGTTAAGGGTCGAATCCACAGGACAACGGTCTTGTTGCAAGCAACAAGATGGAAAACGTATGGAACTTCACTCGGTTACTTACTAGCAGGTACTTATATCGAAAGTTGGATTTTGATGTTTTAAACTAAGAATATGAAAAGTAAAGAAAGTAGGTAAATCTAATGAGTTAAGCTATGATAAAAGACCACTAGGGTGTGATCGGTTTTTCACCACCACTACACATCAATCAACACATGCAAAGCAAAACTTAACCTGCAAAAAGAGTCCAGTCAGTTAGTATCCTTGTAGACTTAGCCTCCTTTCGGAGAATCTAACTACGAGAAGTACGGGAATGTTGCAACGCCAGCCATTCCCGAACAAATGGTCACATTACTTTGCATCACTCCCCTCGCAAAGTGTGTTCCTCGACTTATCAAGGTTGCACTTCCATACGTCAACTGATTCCATTTCATAGTATGAAAGTGCAATGGATGATAGTGAGTTTACTCCACTTCTTGAGATACACTTCTAGATACCGAAATAGATGCATGGTGAAAACATGCACCAAGAACCAACATACAAACGAGTTTCAAATCTAATAGTACAAACATAGACAATTCATACTAAGAGATAAAAGATAACACAAGTTGGAGATCAAGCAACATGCATTCATTAATCGTTTGATGTCAAACTGACAAAGATAAGAACTCTATATTACAGCCTAAGGATTACATTTACATGATATGAAAGCATGGGTAGCGGGGCTACTCCCCGCACCCTAGTGAAGAAGACTACTCGCTCATGAGTAGGACAAAGAAGGAGGAAAGAAGAGAGAGAAAGAGCATCATCCCCACAAAGGAGAGAGGAAAGTCAACCCCTTAGAGAGAGAGAAACGATCCACCAGCTTCACGGGTTGCTTGATGATGATATCTCCCTCTTCCCACCTTCTTTGGCAGAGAGAGGGAAAGCAGCTTCCTGATGGAGTATGAGTCTCAGACCGGCAACCCCTGGGCGGAGGATGGAAGTAGCAAGAGCTCTGGAGCGATTGAGGCAGCCTTTGGGCGTCTGAAACTTGATGCCTGGTGGAGGACCCTTAGGGTCTTATTTATAGGCCTTAAGTGAAGTCTAAACGGTTTGGAGGCCGTTTGGACCTCAAGACCATTTGGGCCTGAGACCGTTTGGATCTCAAGACCGTTTGGACCTCAAGACCGTTTGGATCTTGAGACCGTTTGGACCTCAAGACCGTTTGGACCTTGAGACCGTTTGGACCTTGAGACCGTTTGGACCTCAAGACCATTTGGACCTCAAGACCGTTTGACTCCATGCGGTCTCGGGACCGTTTGGCTTCATGCGGTCTCGGGACCGTTTGAACTCCATGCGGTCTCGGGACCAGTTGGCTTCATGCGGTCTCGGGACCGTTTGGCTTCATGCGGTCTCGGGACCGTTTGGCTTCATGTGGTCTCGGGACCATTTGAACTCCATGCAGTCTCAGGACCGGTTGGCTTCATGTGGTCTTGAGACCGTTTGAACTCAATGCGGTCTCGGGACCAGTTGGCTTCATGCGGTCTTGAGACCGTTTGAACTCCATGCGGTCTCAGGACCGTTTGGCTTCATGCGGTCTTGAGACCGTTTGAACTACATGCGGTCTCGGGACCATTTGGCTTCATGCAGTCTTGGGACCATTTGACTCCATGCGGTCTCGAGACCGATTGGCTTCATGCGGTCTTGGGACCATTTGAATCCATGCGGTCTTGAGGTTGAGTTATTCTTTTGTGATTTTTTTTGTGTTTTTCTGCATGTATGAAAGGGAAAAGTTAGTCTGATGTTATATTTACTAAAAAGGGTAAAATTGGTATTATGTATAGTTTTAGATTAGAAAGAGTATGGAAAACTAAAGAAAAAGACTAAGATAATCATCCAAAATAGGAGGTTATCAATTGACCACACGAATGTGCTCGTCACCTCCCTCTGAACATGCAAAGGTAGAAGATATCTATGTTGGTACTTCGGATCATCCCCCCTACTTATAGGGTCAACCACCTATGTCCAACGATTTGGGGACTTTCACGTTCTTTGACGAAACCACCCATAAATTGGGTTGAAAGTCTTCAGAACAGACTCCCAAACATAATGGAAAGCTTTCCCAATCTCCTCGTGCACCCAGTTGTGAGAAAACCCATGATAACTAGACTCCTCCAGTTTCCAATCCTACTGGAGGTAGAAGAGGACCCATGTGCCCTTGGATCTTAATCTGACGACTTCCGTGGTGCGCGCCAGATCATTTTAATTAGGAAAATAAGTGTGACATTTAATGATTACTCATTCACTTTATGGATTTTCAAAAATCCATATATCTTAAACAATTCATCCAAATAATCCCAAATTTTAAGGAAACTTAGTTATGACTTAATCTACCTCTCTAAAAAATTTGGTCTCATTATCTAAAAGAAATGTGCCTTTCCTTTAGGTGTAAGATATTACTCAATTAGGATTATTTCTCCCATGTTTTCTCTTTCTTATTTTCTTATTTCCTATTATTTTTATTGCTTGTAATCCAAGAAAGAAAGTGGGGTTCGAATTATCACTCATTATGACCAAACCCTCACGTCTCTCTTTATTTCTTGCATTATCTCTCTTTATTTCAAATATTCTTGATTAATTGTTTATCTCTGGTTTTTGTTTTGATTTTTGATTCCTTTTTCCATTAGAAACTATGTGGACACAAAATCTCATCCAAGATGGGTCCATTATCCAAATATCCACATATTTCTTGTAATATCATTATTATCTCATATTTCCTTTAATAAAGCAATATTTAATTGATATTTTCTCTCTCTCTTGTTGCATTATCTTTGCAATTTTAGACTCCTTGGAACCCAAGAGGTATGAAATGCACCTTTGGATAATATTATCTTGCCTTCAAGAGGTTTCTACATCCTTCTTTTCTCCATTTCTCAATTATTCATTTACTAATTGAATTTCCTTGTTATTGGGCCCAATAGCCAATAAAGCCCACAAAACAACCAACAAAGCTATTGTAAACGAAATCCTTTTATTCAAAACAAATTATATCATTATTTGTTCAAATATCTTTAATAGGAGAAATTACATTTCTCACCCAAAGAACCCAAAAAATTTGGGGTTATAACAATAGGTCTCATAAGGCACCAACCTTCCATTAAATTATCCTTGATTAGGGCCTAGCTTTTAGTTTGTATTCTTATCCCATTTGATCTTATCTTCCTTATGGTTTTAATCCATAATTGCATTTCTGATCTTGAACATGAAGAGGTATATCATTTTAACTGATCAACTCTTAATATGAATCTTAATGGAAAAAAAACTTACTAAGATTTGCATATGATAAATACCTCTCAAAACATTTAACTTCTCACATGATAACATATATAATATGAACTTCAAACATGATTATGCAAGAAAAATTAAATGATGCAGTATAGAGAAACCCAAGGTGTGGACCACTTACCTAAGTTTAGTAGGAACAATCTCTTCTAGAATCATGATCTCAATTCTTTTATTTTTCTTGTCATTATAACCCGAAACCTAAAGTGGTCAATTCTTGAAATCCAAGAACTAGGGTGACAATGAGGACTTGTGATCTAGCCCATTGGCTAAATCTTGAAAGATTGATAAAAATCATATATAAATTTCCCTAATTTTAGTTCCAATTTTTTTTTATGATTTATTCAATATTATGGACATTATTTGATAATTGAACATATATTACATTGGTCAAATTTTAAAAGGGTCTGGGGAAATCTATCTTAGACACGATATGCTTTACCCATTCTATTCATCTCTTCATTCTCTACATGTCACGCATAGGAAATGACAAGTGCCAAGAGTCTGATAGGGGACTTTGCTATTGTGCTCCTCGACATACCTAAGGGTAATGAAGTCTATATCTTGACATCCCTGAATTTGTACCACCTGCTATTCTCCATGCTCACTGGATGTGAATAAGGCTCTGCTTCACCCATCAACTCTAGTGACCATTGGTTCAAAAAATTGGGGTTATCTGGGTGAACACAAAGGAGATGTAGCTGGTCTACAATAGGTCATTATTACTTTAGCAACCTCTCATCATCTGGTAAGGTGGCCATCATGCCATAATAACATACACATATCTTATGGTCATCTGGTCTCTTTGAGCCCTTTGCAGCCCATCAGAGACTCTTCTTGTGGCCATAGGCTCTTGTAAGGAGGTCTCATGGCATGTATCACATACCTATATTGGATGCCTATGGCTTTCAGGAATCATAACTAGGCACAACACCTACCCTTTCTACAAAGTGACAAAATAGAGGGTTGTCATATATCTAGATCCCTACAAGATCTCCTCCTTTTTGCTTCTTGTATTCTCCTAAAACACAAATCATGGTAGTAGTCATTGTTTGGTACTAGAAGTCATCTAGAACATGGCCACCATGGACCCTGAAAGGATGCCTCCAGCTGCATCGGTGTCACACAACCCATTCAACCTTACTACATCCTCTATAACCCCTTCTCAAGATTTGACCAGTGGGCCATTGCCATAGCACTAATAGGGTTGTCAGAGTCGAACATGTCCATTATTGTCAGGTCAAAGAGGAGATATAACATCGTGAGCCTTTCTATCACTCAGAAGGGGGCAAGGAATTTAGACGGTACAATCATTGTTTTGCATTGTTAGAAAAACTAGTGTATGGGGATCTCCATATTCCATATCCTCTACTACATAATTATATGTTGGATTAGGGAGATCCCAAGGGTATGAAGGATCCTTCAATCATAGTCCTAGAAGGATAGAACTCTTGTGCATGGTAGATTATACATATACCTCTTCAACATCCTCAACTTAAAATCTTTTATCAAATTCCTATATACACTAAAGTAGCTAATATCTTCATTATCTAGAACTATTTGATACTTTGTCCAAATATCCTAGAACAGAGGCCATTTTTATAATCAGAAGATGTACAGTCATATTATGCGACCATCTAATTCAATTCATTAAAGAAGATCGTTTCTATGATGATATAAACATAACGATCAAAGGTGTCATATGACCAAACACAGCCCCTAAAGAACTTAACTATCTAAACGGTTTATCTATATCATGGTGAACCAATTTTTCTCTGAGTCATTCTACTTGGTTAATAAAAAATTCATTCATGAACATAAAACCAACTAAAAGTCTCATAATCATAAATGATCAACAAAACTAGTCAGCATTACTTTTCAATTAAAATCATATACCTAGAACATGGTCTATGATTTATTCTTTAAGGTCTTATGATTTCCTTAAATTCATTGTGTCGCTCGATTTAGGATTCTCAAAGTATATAAATATTCTTGATTATGCCTCAACTATGACTACATACATGAATTTTGTGTATGTATCCACTTATACATTAATATCATATAAAAACCCCAAAAGAAAACGGATGTTACAAACCTACCCACCTTATAGGAAGTTATTCCTTGAAATTTGTTTGAACTACCCAAAACATTAATATGAAGGAGCTATCCACCTTAGGGTTTTCTTGTATTTCTTATTTTTACTTCTCTTCTTAACTTTGACCGCATCACTCACATTATTCTTATATGACATAAAAGCATGAAGATAGTATATTGTAAATTCTAGTTACTTATCTCTTTTCATGTATCTAGAGATAGAACCAATCACTATCTCCAAGTTTTAGGGTTATATATATATCATTTTATTTTGCACCCTTATTACTAATAAATAGCATCATACTGCCTAATACATGTGCCAAAGTCTTCTCATACCACTAGAAATAGCATGTGACAATAGAATCACACCTACATCATGTGTCTTATCATACTTATATTGTTTGCAAATCCTCTCAAATAGTTTATGGTATCTATATAGACTTATTACTTTTCAATCAATTTTTGGATATCAGGAGTTAGGAAATTAAGTATCATCCAAAAATTAGTTTTTTTGTTTTAGAAACATCTTCTTACTATAGTAATTAGAATTCTTATTTTATCTAAAAATTCAAATATTTGTTACTTATTTATCCTCTTATAATATAATAAATTATCTTAGGTCAAAAGAATGACCTTTTAAAGGGGTTTGAAACTATAAATATCGATTATCTTCTTAGGTGGTAAGAACTATTACTTACCTAGTTAGGTGTTGTGAACAACATTAACACTAGGCCCGAGTTGATCTTTCATTTCAAGAAAACAAGTTAGGATTTAAGATTATTGGGAAATGTTCTTCCTTGTAAATTTGAAAGTACCCATATGTTATTATCTCATGATTCATTAGCATTATCATGACCTTATTACTTGCAATTTGTGAGTCAAAAAAAGTGATTCCTTCACATAAACTTGCATTGAATTGCTCGTTTCTCCCAAGAGCACATTGCACCCCAACTGCTCATTCTACTACGTGTTGATTAACCATGTAGGGTCATTAAGTTAACTTTAGTTTATTAACATTACTCTTGATAAACAAATGCCATCTTACCTTGGTTATCTTATATAGATAAGCCTAAGGTACTCGTAATCATCATCTTACCACAAAATCATTCATTTCCTTAGGAATGCTAAATGAAAATATAAATCACTTTATCTTTTCTAAGCTATATCTTATATCAACATCATGAAGAACCTCATATTGTTGTTATCGTGGACCATTGATCTATTCAACCACATTATTTTCACCAATACATATCTTGTATCATCAATTAAAATAACATTGTTCGTGTATCACCTTAACTGGTATTATGGATACACCTAGTCATAATCACACTATCTCATTACAAAGTTAAACTCAACAATAACATGATTCAAATGTTCCTCGCACACATCCAAATAAAAATAAATTGTGATTCAACTTATGAGAAGAGTCATACCTAAAACTAAGATTTAAACTCATCAAAATTTTGATTTTTTTTACATAATATCATTGCAAACCTACACTTCGTATTTAAACACCATAATACTATTAATTTACACACCTAAACTTAGAGTAAAGATATATTCATTAATAGGGATGGAAATGGTTTGGATATGGTGTGGTTTATGCCAAAACCATAACTGCACCATGGATTAAAATCAAACACCATATTCACACCATATCCATTGTGGTGTTCGAAATGAGAAACCATATCCACACCACTAAAAAATTGCAGTTAACTGCACTACACTGCACCACACCAGAACACACTACATTACATCAGGAATTCTTACTATTAACAACATTGTACATAAAATTAATAAAAATGATGTACACAATAAATAAATAAAATATCATTGAAATAGTAACTACACATCTTCGATGCTATGTGTGGAGAGGGGTCTGCTATAGCCACCGATATCCAACGTGCCATCACTCCCTTGGTTAATTTATGGTTGGCGGGAAGGTGTCCCTTGTGTTTGGCAGAGTTTGTAGCTTCTGCACCGCTTACACCGCTACTTAAGTCAGACAATGGTATACGCCGCATCGCAGTCGGTAATATATGGAGACATCTGGTGTCTAAAGTTGCTATGGAAGGAGTGATTAAAGACATGTCCAAGTATCTCAATGACTTCCAGTTTGGAGTGGGCGTATCTGGGGGAGCAAATGACATTTTACACGGTGTCAACAGGGTGTTGAATGTGCAACATAGCGACGGTTCTTTATCTATGCTTACAGTTGATTTTTCTAACACGTTCAATCTGGTTGATAGGTCCGCCCTACTCCGTGAGGTGAGGACAAAGTGCCCATCTATTTCTTTATGGGTGGAGTTCTTGTATGGCCAGGCAGCAAGGTTGTACCTTGGAGACATATACATACAGTTAGCTACTGGGGTGCAACAAGGTGATCCTTTAGGCCCACTTCTTTTTTCGCTTGTTCTACATTCTCTTATCCATCATATCAGGGACAAGTGGCAACTTCTTCTTCATGCATGGTATATAGATGATGGGACAATCATTGGGGACACAATAGAGGTGGCCAAAGTTCTAGATATCATTCAGCGACATGGACCAAATCTGGGTTTGATTTTAAATATTTGTAAAACTGAGTTGTACTGGCCTACATGTGATGGTAAGAAGTTTCAAAAAGATTTGTTTCCGTCAGATATTGGGAGGCCTCTGTCTGGGGTGAAGTTGCTTGGTGGAGTTGTTAGTAGAGATCGGGATTTTATTGAGAGGTTGGCTATGGAGAGGGCCTGCAAGGCTGTTGAGTTGATGCATCTTCTTCCTCAGTTGGGTGATCCTTAGAGTGAGATCCTTTTACTCCGATCATTTATGGGTATCTCAAAACTCTTATTTGGATTGAGGACTTGTCAACCTATGTACATGGAGAAGGCATCATCATGTTTTGATAGAGGCTTACGTGGGTCTATAGAAGACATTGTAGTCTGTGGAGGTCCCTTTTTTGGAGACATCCAATGGAGGATGGCTTCATTGCTCATTCGTCTTGGCGGCTTGGGACTATATTCAGTAGCTGATGCTTCTTCGTATGCTTTTGTGGCATCTAGGGCCCAATCTTGGGTGCATCAGGATCACATCATGCGAGGTAGTGGGATTCACGGTATGGACCATGATTTTGATTATGTTGTAGATTGTCTTCATTTCAGGATACCCTCTTTTAATCTTAGTTGTTTTTCTAAAAAAGACACCATCCCCCTAAAAGCCCAAAATGCTTTGGCGAGTGCTCTTTTTAGTAAAATATTTGAGGACATAGAAGTTAAATTTGACATGACCGTTAGATAGAAAGCCATTTTCAAATGTCTACAAGCTGATCACGCTCAAGATTTTCTCCTTGTTATTCCAATAGATGGACTTGGTCTGCATATGTCACCAGTGGAGTACCGTAGTATCTTAAAATACTATCTGATGATCCCTCTATTTCCAGCAGATGAGGTATGTCCAATCTGTCATAAGGCATGTTTGGACACTTTTGGAGAACATGCAGTTCATTACAGAGAGCTTCCAGGTTTTAAATACAGACATGATCTTGTTAGAGATGTTCTTTTTGATGTACTCAGACATGCAGGTATTGTTTCTAAAAAAAGAGGTGCCTGTGAATTTTTTAACTAATCCACAAGAGGGAAGATCGACACTTAGGCCTGCTAATGTCTTGATTTTTGGGTGGATAAGAGGGAAACATGCATGTGTGGACCTTATAGGAGTTTCTCCACTGGTGGGATTGAGGAGTGGAGCTTTTACAGCGGGACATGCTGCCCTTAAAGCTGCTTCAGCCAAAGTGGGTAAGCATGAGAAAGCATGTATTGAGAATCAACATGCCTTTATTCCCTTTGGATTTGATACTTTTAGATTCTTAGCACCAGAAGTTGTGGAGCTTCTTAAAAGAGTCCAAAAAGTTATGAATAGTAATATTATGGCTCCCAAGAGTATGGATGTTGTATTTCAGAGGATTGGATTTGCTATCCAAAAAGGACTAGCGGCGCAGCTTGTTGCCCGCCTGTCCTCTTCTTCAATGTAAATCTTTTCATAATTGTCATAAACGCCAAAATTAATTGAAATATGAAACAAAGATGTCATGTCTATATTAAATAACAAAAAACATTAAACTATTTGTTCATATGAATGAATATTCTAACTTTTCTTTGAAAACTAGTAAGCTAGACTCTATTTCTTCATACATTCAATCTTATATAAATATATATGGTATTTTTTTGTGAAAACAATAATATATAATGTGATTAGAATGATATGCTACATATTTATATATATTTAAAATAAATTAATTGTGGTGTGATTTTATCAATGATTATTTTCTTTAAAATCATAAGCGCAGCACACCACTGCGGTTGTAAAATTTTATAACCAAATTTGCACCATAACCATGTGGTGCGATTATGCAGTGTAAAATATGGTGTGGTTATATGCAGAGATAGTTTTATCACACCATTGTCATCCGTATTCAACATTCTTCAAATATTCCTTGAAAAGATTCACTTATGTCAGAAGTTCCACCTAGGAAATATGGTTCTAGAGTTTTGTTATTCTCTTAATATCCACAATATGAAAAAGACCTTACTTACATCCAATCAGTAATCTAGAGATCCAATCAAGGATGTGTTCTACTACTTAATAAGTATGATTCTTAAACATAATAATACTTAGCATGTCCTTGCTTATCATTATTAATTTATATCTTTAATTACCACAAATAAATCGGGAAACATTTCTGACCATGATTGATTAACTAGATGTAATGATGTATTATCGCATTACTTAATCATTACATGAATTATATGCATGGACATATACAACTGGAACCGATCTAATTTGATAAACAACATGGTGCACATAAACATAGTTTGGTTTCCATCCTATGATGTGAGCCACCTTAGACATGAGTTGTTATATCCCCACAACATGATGTTGACGGCTACAAAGACAGAGTCTCACCACATATTTCCATATATCAAAGCCATGGTAGAGTCCTAGATACAATTTTGTTCATATACTATAACCTTAGAATTTTCATCCTCATAAGCATTTATATTTATGACACATCTTGCAGAAGTAACACCCTGATGCCACACGAACAAGATAACTCAAAGCAAATCACGAGATCAACTACCAAACAATCTCATATCAAAAGAAATAGGTAAATTAAACTGATATTATATAATCATCACTGTGCGGAAACAAATTACATCAAGATCCACTACTTATAACATATCACATACCATATCAGGTACTTACATCTATATAGTGTCCAGAGCCACTCACCTATATACAAAAGGACCAGTTCACATATGCATGCCATACATACAACACAGGCATACTACTAAAGCCACGTGTCGAGATGCAACATCTACAAGACAACACAACCCTCATGGACATCAGAATATAAGGATGACACTAGGACTATACTACCACACAAGAAACTATCCAACCTTGTATGTCTAATGATATCCAAGCTTATCTTCCTCAACAACATGGTCTTGACAACTCCGCTGACAACCACCTAAAAAGATGTGGAAATCCACTAGGTGAGAACATATCCCACCAAAAGATATAACTCTCTCCAACAATTTTTACTACAATAAGATATATGTTATAACAAAGTAAGCTTTTATGAGTAGATTCAACTAAATGAATAATTAAAATTGATTACATAGGTTAAGCAGATTGAACAACTATAACAATAAACATTGTCTTGTGATAACAAAGGATGTGAAGAACATGTATAATAGTTAATTTCTCTTACCGCATTATACTATAACTGAATAGTAATAAAAGAAAAGCAAGGGTAAACATCCAATGTGAGTCATGTTTAACCCTACACAAATATGCTACACGGTTGTATTACATATTTTATTAATCCCTAGGAAATTTGAGTTGTATCACCCAAAGTCCAACTGACCCCATTTGGTCACAATCAGTTCCATAAAATATCTAGGAAGAGATGGAATATTAAGATATTCTCCCTACTCAGTCAGTATGAGTCTACATCACAGTGACATATCGGTCAAAATGCCACCAGATACATATAGTCAACTTGAAAACACCTAGTCCGCCCTAGTTATAGGTCACGACACTAGCCACCAGGGTATGTAAAGCAAAACCCTGCCACTGAGGTACAATTGTAGTTGTCCTTCAATCACATCTAATGTATATATAGCCACCAAGAAACAAACACAATCATTCTCAAACTAAGGGTCAGGTATGACCACAACCATCCTTCCTAAACACTAGGGTTCAAGATGTTAAGGACACATGGTCACTTGCACCTCACATATTCAACAATATGCGCTCTAATTTTCCTTAGGAATACTCATTTCACCATCAAGCAAGTTCTGACACTGTAATGGATTTATAGCACATCACACTACATGATTAGGGTTTCACTTGATTAATTAAATCCAATTGGGTATGTTTTATTGTATCAATCAAGTTATAAGAAAACCCTAAAAAGATTCTACAAAAGATAAGGTAGGTTGCAACTTCAGAAGATGTCAAATGGATAAAACATAAAGCTTATGACATCACCACATGGCACTATTTCATTGTCACACATGAGTCCACATTCATCATCACATAGCCATGGTATATCTATCTCTTATCACATCATCAGATGATATAACCTTAAATTAGGGTAGTCAACCATGTTCTAGATTGTATGACCATTTAGATTGTTCCCTATAAGAACATCATTATCCTTCCATGCCTCATTAAGGTTCATAATCACTACCGTACAAGTGTTACATAAGTGATACCACAATCATTCATGCAATTACAAACTATGAGGCTCATTCCACAACATATTAGAGTTACAACTATTTAGGAAAGAGAAAGTACTCTATAGTTATGCTAATTACTCAAGAAAACTAAGTTTTATAACTATGTACTTGAATTTGGTGATAAGCTCAACATAGAAAATAGAATTAGGGTTTCCAAAATAGCAATTAAGGCTAGACCCTACTTATCATCATCTCCTACAATCTTGCAAGCAATTAGATCAAGCATCATTACTACCTCCCCAAAAAAACATAGTAATCATATGGGCCAGTATTCTCATCGATTGCTGAAGGTAGGGACACATCATAACCGCTAAACACCAGTTCATATATCTTCATCGACCACTGAAGGCCACTCACAATAGTGACTGCTAAAAACCAGGGTCTAACCCCCTTCGTCAACTAATGAAAAGTGGCTATGTTCATTGAACATATGGACTAATCCAGCCACCTCAATGACAACTTGGAAAAGTAAGAGTTTAGAGACCATACCAGGTCCACCTTAAGCAATCAAGATCACATAGGAACATCATTGGTCGATGAGAAAACATCACCCTTAGCAGCCATCCTAATAAACTCAGTGAACCTCAAGGAGGTGAAAACTCATCGACCACTTAAGATAGAAGGTTCTTGGTGACCATATGAAGAGTGAAAACTCATCATCTACAAGATAATCAAGTTTATCATCGCCATGAAACCTGAAACATCAAGGTGTAACGACTGAAGGAAAACAACACTAAAATCATAATTGTGGCCATCCTCAAGCAAGGAGTAAAACCATAGTCATGAGAGAGAAAACCACTCATTTAACACACCATACATGTTTCCAAAACTTTCATCAATAAGCAAAAACTCATGCACATAGATTAGGGTTCAACAAAGGGGGCTTATGAATACAAGAACCACCATGAAAGATAAACCCTATATAATAGGTAATATCACCATTCAACTTAGAACCATGTTTTAAGAGTAGATTACTTGTATGCAAGGTAAATGTAAGCAATAACCAAATATAAAGTTATATATCTTGCCTTGGGTGTGAATAAACAACTCCAACAACTCCATGAAAAGAGAGGGAACCAAGCTTGATCACCACCTCATGACCAAGCTAGAATCACCTCAAAGAAAGAAGAACAACCCTAGGGTGAAGGAGCATAAGAAAGAGGAAAAAACCCTAGGATGAAATGACAAGATAGAGATAGAATCTCCAACTCAACTTGATCACTACCATAGAGAACCATGGATTCAGCCAAGGAGAAGAAGTACCTCACGAAGCACCACCATGGAGAATCATGGGTTTGACCAAGAGAAAAAAGATAGGTAGGGTTGCAAGAAAACAAAGATCAAGTAAGAGAGATCACTTACTAAGATCAAGGAACACCAAAGGATCACCAAAGAAGAGTTTCTCCAAACCCTAGCTCCACATGCAAAGGGTTTGACTAGTTTTATAAGCTCAAGAACCACCTTCTCCACTAAGAACACAAGGGGAAAGCTCCAAGCAAGAAGAGAGAAAGTGAGAGGGTGCAAAAGGATTACTTGTAGGAAAAGAGAGGGGTATATATATCCAAGGGTAGAGAGAGGTAAGAGATTTTAGGTGTCTTACACACATGTGCCACTTGTCCCTCAAAACTCAGCCATGCAAGCATTAAGCACATGCATGCAATCAAGGGTCATTAAAACCAAGAAAAGCAAGCAACCACACTATACCAGAAAACCACACGACCACTTAGAACTTTAGCGACAAAAGCACATGACTGATGAGAAACATGAAGCTAGGTGAATGAGGAAAATCTCCAGCAACCGAAGGGTGGAAACCTCATCCAACCGTTGAAGATCAAATCCTAAGGCATCTAAGTAAACGCTAGATCTCAACACAACATGATATCACATTAAACCAAGATCTAACAAGGATATTAGGATCCACTCTCTTAAACATGATGCCAAAACATGTTAGGATCATCAGGCACGTGACAAATTGCAAGATATACCCTAAACATGAGTAAATTTGTATTAGGTCCAAAACAAGCACATATAAGCATATCTAGTTCAAACAACATACAAACTAGACCAAACTGAAAACATAAGTATGTCACAAGTTATCAAAGAACATTACATGATTATATTAAGGTTTTAAGCAATTTATTATAATATGTAAACAAGAACGACCATAAATCTAGGTCAGCGGTCTTACAACCATAAACCCCTAACCATGGTTTTACCCCTAAAATCCTATGTGAACAATGATGAGCACTTCCTATGCATCTCATCCTCTATCTCCCACATTGCTTCTTCCATTCCGCAGTGATGCCACAAAAACTTCACAAGAACTATATACTTCTTCTTTAACTTCTTCACTCTCTTATCCAAGATCAACACATGACCCTCAACATACGACACATCCTCTTTCAACTCAACCTCTACCAGATGCAACACTTGCTCTGTATGGATAACACTTCCTCAACATAGAAACATGGAACACATGATGCAACCTGTGCAACTCTACAGGTAACTCCAATTTGTAAGCCACTTTTCAAACACGAACCACAATAGGATAAGGTCCCATAAACCTAGAAGCCAACTTACCCTTTTTTCCAAACCTCATCACCCCTATCCAAGGAGAGACCTTGAGATACACCTTGTCTCCCACTTGGAAGTCCAAGGTTCTTTGGCTATTATCAACATAAGAATTTTGTCTTTCTTGTGCAACTTTCAGCTGATGTTGTATCACTTTGATCTTCTCTATAGCATGTTGGACAAGCTCAGGACCCAAAAGTTGATACTCATTTGTCTCTTACAAACAAAGCAGTGAGTGTCAATGCCTCCCATACAAGACTTTATACAGAGCCATGTTGATACTCCTCTGATAACTATTATTGTAGGCAGACTCTATCAAGCTTAGATGCACATTCCAACAGCCTAAAAACTACAAGACATAACCTCTCAATAGATCTTCTAACATCTGAATTGTCCTCCTTAACTGACCATTTGTCTATGGGTGGAAAGATATGATGAATCTAAACTATGTACCCATTGTTGTATGCAGACGCTCCCAAAATTGACTGGTAAATTGAGGACCTCTGTTAGACATTATCGTCACTGAGCCATATACTGTGCAAATGGACTATCTCATCCACATATATTTGTGCCAACTTTTCTATTATATATGTCATCCACATGAAGGAAGTGTGTTGACTTGGTCAACCTATCAAGTATCACCCAAATGGAGTCATGACCTTTATCTATCCTAGGAGACCAACCACAAAGTCCACAGTGATATGATCCCATTTCCGCTACAATATAGGTGATGGTTTCAACATCCCTGTAGCTTTCGAATTCTCAGCCTTGACCTGTTGACACATTGGATACCTTGCCATGAACTCTTCCATTTCATGCTTCAGGCTAGTCCACCAATACATATCCTTTGGGTTATGGTACATCTTGGTACTTCCTGGATGCATCACATACATTGAAGAGTGAACCTCCTTAAGAACCATCTTCCTCAAACCATCAACATCTGGAACCACTTCCCTATTGGGGAAACAAATTGTCCCAGCCTCTGTCTCAGGGAAGCCCTCACACTTCTCAGTACCAAACTCTGGTCAAATCTATTATATTACAATATCATCACGTTGTGCATTTGTGATCTATTGTATCCATGTGAGATTCACTTGCAACTTCTCTAACAAGTCTATCAATAATGAGACTTCTAGCTAGACATTCATCTCACACAATGACACCACCATGTCTCTCTTATGGCACACCAAGGAACACATATGTGCCTTGTTTGAAGATGATGATGAAGAAGACTTCCTATTGGATGCATCAACCACCACATTCACCATCCTTGGATGGTAGTATATCATGCAATCTTAGTCCTTGATCAACTCCATCCATCTCCTTTTCTCCATGTTCACCTCCTACTTCAAGAAGATATACTGAAGATTCTTGTGGTCAGTCAAGATTTAACACTTCTCTCCATAAAGGTAGTGTCTCCCTATCTTCAAAGCATGGACCTTAGTCACAAGATCCAGATCATGCATCGAGTAGTTATCCTCATGTTTCTTAAAATATCACAAAGCAAAAGAAATCACATTCTTGTTTTGCATCAGCACACATCCCAAACCATTCTTTGGCACATCACAAATGACAATGTAACCTTTCCTTTGATATGGAAGAACTAACACAGGTGCATTAGTCAACTTCTCCTTCAAAACCTAAAAAGAACGTTGACACTTGTCATCCCAGACAAAAGTTACACATTTCCTCATCAACTTGGTTAGGGGTAACGCCACAACACTAATATTCTTGATAAACCTCTTGTAGTAGCCTGCCAAGCCAAAGAAACTATGAACCTCCATCGGTGTCTTAGGCTGCTCCCATTCTACAATAGACTCAACCTTTTTGGGTCCACATAAATGCCTCTAGTTGATATCATGTGTCTAAGAAAATACCTCCTTCATCCAGAACTCACACTTGTTGAACTTGGCATACCATTTGTACAACCTCAACAATGTCAAAGATTGATGTAAATGATGCTCATGTTGATGGTTGTCTCTAGAGTATATCAAGATGTCTTCAATGAACTCCACCATGAACTAGTCACGATACTGCCTGAATACCCTATTCATCAAATCCATGCGAGTTTTTGGTGCATTGATCAACCCGAACGGAACAACCATAAACTTGTACTGACCATACCTAGTCCTAAAGTTGACTTGGGTATGTCATCCACCTTGATCTGCAACTAATGGTATCATGAACTCAGATATATCTTAGAGTACACTACAACACCTCTCGACTAATCAAATAGGTCATCTATCCTTGGTAAAGGATACTCATTCTTCATCACCTTATTTAGCTGCCGGTAATCGATGTACAACCTCATAGAACCATCTTTCTTCTTAACAAACAACACATGAGCACCCAAAGTGGAAGTGCTTGGTTTGATAAAGCCTTCTATAATATCTCTTATAACTGCTTCTTCAACTCATGCATCTTAGTTGGTGTCATCCTATATGGTGATTGTGCCATCGATTGTGTACCATGAGCAAGATTGATCTCAAAGTCAATATCTCTAGGAGGGGAACACCAGGAAACTCTTTAGGATAGACATCCTTAAACTCTCAAATAATAGGCACCTCCTGGATACTAGGACTCCTCACCTTGGTATCCACCACATGTGCCAAGAAAGCCCCACACCCCTACCTCATCAGTCTCTCCGCTTATTGGGTTTTATGGAAGGAAACATGTGTGGTAGAAGCAACAAAAAATATATTTTCTTGCAACCCATAACAATATCTCGTTGACAACAGTGTATTTAGAACGAGTGTTTGTGGGATATACCTTGCCACGGATCAAGTCTGGCAACGTCCCGCTGCACAATGGTATGCAACTCTTCTGGCTTACATAGACAATACTTCTCTCCCATCCTTCAAACGCATCGTGGGAAGATCCGGTGATGCTCCTTTCGTGCGGTGATCTACACTACTCATAGAGCGTATTAATGGTCATTGACGTCATACAAATGTAGGTGTCTCAACGTCTGCGCCTCTACTTTATCCATGTGGATGGACTAGAACTCCACGTCATGCTTCCTAAGTTGGTAGGAAGGAGTAGTCTTTGTGCGATGACGTGCTAGCATCACGGTGCTCTCCTTTCTCTCCTGAGGATAATGACGACTAGGATTTATGTACGTGAGGATAAACTGAAAAGCCTCTCTGAATATCTTGTAAAGGCATCGAACTTCAATCCCCTTTAAATAGGAGACGAAAGGAAGTAGGGTTTCCTAAACCCATCAGTAAATAGAAATATTGCATTAATTAAAATGCTCGTGGATTAATTAGAATATTCTGGAATTAATAAATTAACCAAATAATCATATTAATTGATTAATTAATATCTAAATCCATGCAATTCCTCGGGATGGTTCTATAGGCATATATATACCAACACTGCTATCATAGCTAACACTAAGTATGTTGAAAGAATCTTCCTATCATCTTGGAAGATCCACAAAACATCACCGTCATGGAACGTCACCACCTTAGAACTATAGTTCAAGACCACTCGGTACTTCTCCTAGGTATCCATCTCAAGGATCACATCAAATCCATGCATGTCAAGTGGGATAATGTCCACTTAGATATTGCATCCTGAGAAAGAAAGAATACATGATGGACAAAACTCCCACAACTCGATGGAACCAGCAAGAGGGGTTTCTAACCAAAGACTATTATATCTATGAATAACATGCAAAGAACAAATATCTATCTATAACTTCTCTGGTGATAAAATTGTGTGTCACACCTGGGTCAACCAAAACAGATACAAAAGAAGACGCAGACAAATTAGAATGAAAAAGTTCCATCTAACCTATCATGACCCATGGATTCATAACATAGAATCAAGTCGTCTCTTGTTGTCACCCATGTCTTCTTCTAGCTTATCTAGAAGATCCTTCATGTGATGCCTAACTGCGTCCTCTACCACCACTACTACTGAGCTACTACAGTTGGGAACCCTACTGACTATGCCACAGTTGTTTTGTAACCTCCTCATTCTTCATAGGGCAAAACCACTTTGTATGTCCAGTCTATCCACACCTAAAACATGTCTTTCTCTCGTTCCATGGCCTAGATGGCCCTATCACTGACACCAATGTTGCACTGCGAGCTCCCACTAGTAGAAAACTATAGTCCCTACCCTTATTTGGGGACCACTAAGATTGTACTACTGATCTCTATTGTGGCTATAGTGATGAAAACCTTGACTTCTTGGGGCCTCTAAAAGACTATCCCTGAAACTAGAGTGGCCTCTTCTTAGTGTTGGCTTCACACTTCTTTGTAGTTGACCATTCTATCCATCTCATAAACTCCACAAAGTTAGAAAACCTCTCCTAGTTCTCTAGAGTCGACACTCATAATCAGCTCTGTGCTCAAGCCCTTCTCAAACCGTCAGATCCTCTCCTTATCCGCCGCAGCCATGTGAGGATAGAACCTCAAAAAATCCATCAACATCATCTCATACTCATTGAGCATCATTGATATTTGCCAGATCTTCTGATCAAGGTATGTCTCCGAGAAATATCATCACACAAACTCCAACCAAAACACTTCCCACTGATCACCACACCAAGTCTCTTCTCCTCCTCAATGGCCCACCATCGTCCAGCACTACCCTTCTGTAGATACACTACCTGCTTAACTTTATCCTCTTCAAGGATATTGAGGATCTTAAAAGCCTTCTCCAACTCTGTAAGCCACATATCTGCATCTGTCGGGTCCATTGAACCAACATACTCTATGGAACCAACGTGCCTCAACCTCTCAAAATTCTTCCCAAAATCGTAGGATTCTGCATTAGGAACATCGACTGACAAGCAAACATCACCATTAGCGGCCATCACACTAGCAAACTCGTCGACCTCAAGGAGGTGAAAACACATTGACCAATTAAGATAGAAGGTTCTTGATGACCATATGAAGAGCGAAAGCTCATCATCCACAAGGTCATCAAGTTGATCATCACCATGAAATTGAAACATCAAGGTGTAACCACATGGAGGAAAACAACACCAAAACCCTAATTTCGACCATCATCAAGAAACAAGTAAAACCATAGTCATGAGAGAGAAAACCACTCATTTAACACACCTTGCATGCTTCCAAAACATTCATCAAAAAGAAAGAACATGCACACATAGATTACAGTTCAACAATGGGTTCTTATCAACACAAGAACCACCATGAAACATAAATCCTAGATCATTGGTAATATCATCATTCAACTTAGAACCATGTTTTAAGAGTAGATTAATTACAAGAAAGGTAAATGTATGCAAGAAAGTAGAGAGAAAGCAAGAGGGTGCAAAAGGATTACTTGCAAGAAACGAAAGGGGTATATATACCAAGGGTAGAGAGAGGTAAGAGGGGTTAGGTGTCTCACATACATGCTCCACTTGTCCCACTAAATTCGTCCATGAAATTACTAAGCACATGCATGCAACCAAGGGTCATTAAAACCAAGAAAAGAAAGCAACCATACTACACTAGAAAACCACACGACTGATGTCAAATTCAATGACCAAAGCACACGACCTATGAGAAACATGAAGCTAGGTGAACATTAAAAATCTTTAGTGACCAAAGGGTCAAAAGCTCATCCAACCACTAAAGATCAAACCCTAAGGCATCTAAGAAAACCCTAGATATCAACACAACATGATATCACATTAAATCAAGATCTAACAAGATTGTCCAACACCACTCTCTTCAACATGATGCCAAAACATGTTAGTCTCATCAAGCATGTGACAAATTGTGATATAAACCCTAAACACGAGTAAATTGCAATTAGTTCCAACACAAGCACATATAATAATATCTAGTTCAAACAACATCAAAATTGGACCAAATTGTAAACATAATCATGTCACATGTTATCAAAGCACATCACATGATCATATTAAGGTTTAAGCATCTTATTATGCTAAGAAATTAATATCAACCATAAACAGAGGTGAGGGGTCTTACAGTAGACATGTTGTACACCAGTTTGATCATAAACTTTAAATATGTACTAGAACATATACATTAGTGAAAATCCTTTATGGTGATTTACTTTAGAAGTTAAGTATCCTAACACGTTCCATGATATATATACATCTATTTTGCA
Organism: Alisma plantago-aquatica; assembly: GCA_963693085.1. NCBI lineage: Eukaryota > Viridiplantae > Streptophyta > Magnoliopsida > Alismatales > Alismataceae > Alisma > Alisma plantago-aquatica. Next base: position 843,379,064 of record OY856414.1, read on the forward strand.
TAAGAAAGAAACATAATATTTTTTGAACTAATCTCAACAATGACATTGGGATTTTTCATAATCCTTTACACATGAAATCTACATGCACAAAAGTATTAGCCTATTCTTCCTTAAGAAATCATTATATCCTTTCTTTCGAGGTTATATTTACTAGGTATCAACAACAAGTCCTCAAAATACTTGTGCATGTCATAAATTAACATCTTGTTTGATTAGAAACCCTTGGGATAAGACATCATGGTTACACAGATTCCCTAAATTTTAGAGGAAATATATTTTCAAAAATATTTTTTGTTAAGTAATTCTCAACATTCGTCAACCATTTCTAGATATTCTACATCATGCATTGCTAGCTGAACATCTACACGAAGAAGAATTACTATAGTGATTTTGGGGTATCCTTAACCCATAAGATATTAATACAAGATCATCCTCACTCTTTGTGCCAAATAATTTATAAAATATTGTTTGTGGTCATATACCTCATTCTCACACCATTAAGGTACCACATGTATGAGTTCATAGAATTAATTGCTTATGGAAAATCTTAACACATACTCATGAACTATGTATTTAGATATTATATAGTGTATCATACCCATCCCCAACACACCTTAGTACAAGTGTCCTAGACCACAAACACTAGAACAAAGGATATTAGTATAATAAGATTACGGGTCTCATAATATTCCTCTAAGGTTTTCAATTTATCTACATCCAATTATACAAACTATTGAGAAAGAAAGATGACATGCTATGAGCTATGATGTCATTACTCAAAACCCATAGAAAATAGACACTTAAACCTAAACATGATTATCCCCCTTTGGATATTCCATTCAATAGGTAAAAACTTTGTTCTCTAAAATATGACATCCCAGTACAAATTTTCTCTGATTCCTTCCTTCAAAAGAGTTTGAGAACTGAGATTGATGAGAAAAACTCAAACATTTAATATATAATTATTATAAGAAAATATATTCTACATTTGATGATAACCAAATTCTCTTTATAGAAATGGTAAAATCATCATAAAATGTGGATGGAAAATAATTACTCGAGAAAACATAAATCGATAGCTATATATTAATCCTTAGCCATGTATCTAATGTCAGGAATTTGTACCTAAACAAAAAGTTCTATTTCTCATCAAGTCCTTCATTATTTCATCATCATTAAAGCTAGATTATTTAAGGTTTCAACCTACTTGATATACACTTAAGTATCTTCTTATAAAAGTAGACCTTTAGTCTAGGGTATAATAACCCAACGAGCTAGAATATCCTATATCAACAAACTCTTTTGATTCATTAAGTTGGAACCTATGTTAACACACATCTATCTTAGGAAGAATTTTATCAATATTACTTGTCTAACCATCCTACTCTAAGGACTTATATAAGAGGTGAATACCATAAGAATGTGAGATTATTTTGTGGTAGCCATCTATATTCTTTCTTTGATACCACTTTTGTAGCATCCCCCAAGTGTGATCCATGAAAACACATGATGAAATCATGTAATAACAACATCACACTTGGAAAAAATATCATAAACAACTTATATCATTCCTTGCAATAATAAAAATAACTTTACATAGGATATAGTTACATGGATTATCTTATACACATTCTTTTCCCCGAATAAAACAAGGAATCTTTATACATGAAGTAGTAGAAAACTAACCCCCTTAGATCCTACTGATGGCACCCCACCTAGTATTGAACTTGTACATTCGTTCATCTCCTGCGAGATATCCCATGTTGTAGACAACCTATGTACATCCACACATAGCCATGCCTTCAAGAAACCATTGTAAGTGGTTGGATTAACTAGATATATGAATGTAATCTAAATAAATCTGAAAACGGATATGAACTTGCATAAACATTAATTATGGATTAAGGATGGATTTTTAACTTGATTAAGCATCTGTTACAATCCCAACTTTTGGGTTCACTTGGTGAGAAATGTAATTTCTCATATTAAAGATATTTGAACAAATAATGATATAATTTTTTTGGAATAAATGGATTTCATTTACAATAGCCTTGATAATTGTATTGTGGGCTTTATTGGCTATTAGGCCCAATTAACAAGAAAATTCAATTAGTAATTGAATAATTGAGTTTCTGAAGAAAAGAATGAGATAGAAACCTCTAGAAGGCAAAGGGATGTAATCCAAAGATGGATTTCGTGCCTCTTGGGTTCCAAGGAGTCCAAAGTTGCAAAGAAAAGGTGATAAGAAAAGAACAGATTAATTAAGTATTTCTTTATTAAGAAAGAAATTGAAAACAATGGTAAAATGTGGATAACAAGTGGAAAGAGGTGTAATTAAGTTATCCTTGATGGATTTTTCATATCCAAAGGATTCCTAATGTTAAAAGGAATATCGATGAGGAAAATAAAGAGAAATCCTCAAAAAGAGCTATTTTAATAAGAAATAAACATGATAATGAGAAATAATGCATATAGATGCATCTAGAAGGATAATAAGTATTCTTGAAAAGGAATTTCGAAATACTATAATTTCTTGGGGTCCAAGGAGCCCCAATAAATAGGAAAGAAAGAGAAAATACCAAAATTGTAAAATAAAAGGATAATGTGATACATTATTAATGAATTCTATGATATTGATAAAAAGGAAGTATTTTCTATTAAAAGGAAAACTTAATTTCTGCCAATAAATTAAAAGGCAAGTACAAGGAAGATAAAGGAAGTAATTTTTGAAATCCTAATATTTAAAGAAAAAGTAATATCAAAGAGATGATGAAGAGAGAGGAGGTTTCTTTTATAAAAGGAAAATAAGTTTCCAAGTTGGAAAAGGACTTGGTTGCTTTGTGGGCAAGCAATTTGGGGAGTGGATACCCTCCCCTATAAAAGGGGTAGAGCCCAGGGTCGAGTTCTAGAGAGATCCCACATCTCTCACTCTCTTTCTCATCTTCTTCTTGCTTCCTTACGCTCAAAACCCTAGCTAGGAGGAGCGGCATGAGCACGAGGTTAGACAAAGCCAACGCAAGGTTTCGATGAACGCCTGAAGTACCCCGGTGTCGAGGAGAAGCACAACCATTGAGGTCATGCCCTAGAGTATGCACAACGACAGCAGGTAGGCCGCAGTGTCGTCCACCAATACATGTCTTGACGAGCGGATTAACGGCCACCTTGGCCAGGATCTAAGGGAACCCTGTGTGCACCTGAGAGGGGTGGAGATAGGGCAGCAACCCCTAGCGAGGATCATGGCCCAAGGAGAGGGAGAGAGCTCACGCTCGGCCGCAGAACGATGCCTAGGGTGATAGCTATCGTGCTGCCCAAGGTTGAAGGTGACAAAGGACGCGTTGGACCAATTTTCCCTCCACGGTCTGAAGAGTCGGCCAACTTAACTAAGGGCACAAACGTTATTTTGAAATGTTTTCCAAGAAGCAAGTCATGTTGCATAGAAAGGGGACACATGGAGCGCTCTGATTGGTGCTGGTGAGTTATTTTTACAAAAATCATATCTCCATATTAGTAACTCCAATAGTAGCAAATAATATATGTATATTGCTTAGAAAAATGAGAGGATTCCAATAAAAATTTAATGGAAATCATTAACTTTAATGCTTTAATGATTAAGAAACCCTATTTTGAAATTATTAATGTGTTTAGTAGGGTTTAATGGATGATTAAAGTTGATATTAACATGTTAATGATAAAAAGAAACATTAAGATCGAAAAGGATGAACTTTGCATGTAATTAGTTTAATTTAGAGTTTCTTGCGCATAAATATGCTTTAATGGGCCTTGAAACCCTATTATTGGTAAATGTGACTCTTAATGGCTTTAATTATTCAAAATTGTGAATAAAGTTGAGATATGATAATCCCAAGCTATTTCAAGTATAAAAGTGGATAAATACCCTTTAATGTAGTAATTAGGGTTTTTCTAATGGATAAAGATAGGATTAATGACAAATAGAATTCATATGTGATTTAGACCATAATGAACTATGAATTGATGATAAATGAGCATAATGATATAGCCATGGATTAAAAGGATAAAAATAGTATCTTTAATGTAAAAGAGGCTTAATGAACTTAATTAATGGTTAATGGTGCCTTTAATGTGAGAATAGGGTTATATGTTGTTAAGATAACCTTAATGTTGAAGAATAGGTGAGATAATTAGGGTTTATGAGTAATGGTATAAAATTAGGGTTAAAATAGTAAAAGATGAAGGGAAACCCTAATTGCAATGGAAACCCTAAAAGTGAACTAGAAACCCTAGTAAGCGAGCTAGGTTTAATATATCTTGATGACATGAGTAATAAAAGGAAATTGTATGATTATTTCAGGATCTTGTGTGCTTGCTTGGATTTCTTACTTGCATGGATTATTTCTGTCTCAAATCATCTTGACAGGTATGTGGTTACACTTATCTCGAATTAGTTTTTCAAGGTTTTCTGAAGTTTTCCTCAATGACTTGAATTAAATTGTTGGATGAATTTAATTCATGCAAATTATAATGTGGATATGACTATCACTTAAGATATGTGCCTACTATCTCAGATCCTAGTCCCCTCTGTGGCTTAATAGTTTGACCTAGTACATGGCTACCTATGGGGTAGGTCCATCAGGTCATTGGATGACTTAGTACATGGCTACCAATGGGTTAGGTCCATCAAGTCACCTTGAGTCCGGGATTGGGCTACCTATGGGTAGTGCCATGAGACTCTTTAGCACACCATGAGTTAGGGATTGGGCTACCTATGGGTAGTGCCATGCGACTCAACCCTAGATATTGATCTACATGTTAGGTAGGATCATGCGGGGTTTAATGGGGATTTACCATGATGAAGGTAGTATCCAGGTCCTCTAAAGGGACAACACAAAGATAGGGGATATGTAAGGATTGAGTAGTAATGCTTAATTTGTAATCTTGGTTGTTCCCCCAGATACCAGCTTTATGTTGACCGACGTTTTGTTTGTCTACGTTTAAGGTACAAGTGAAGAGAACAAACAGTAAAGTGGCATATGTGGATTTAAACGAGGATTAACGATCAAGGAGGATTAGATAGAATATTCTCTCATATGAATAGGTGATTAGTAATCCAAGTTTTTCAAAGGTATGCAAAAAGTTTTAATTTATACCAAATTTTAGTATATTTGGTAGAATTTGATAATTGTTATTAATTATTTGTCAAACCTTTGATCCAATTAATTAGGATAATGGCTCTGACCTTCTGGTATCCTTTAATTGGGGGTTACCGGGAGGCGGGATCATTACATTTGGTATCAGTGCGTAGGTTCCTCATTTAATCTTTAATAATTACTAAATTTTACAAACTTTGTAGAACCCAAGGGAGTTATGAGAGGATTTTTCGAAAGCTTGTGTCTAGAAAAGGATCACGTCTGGAGGCTGGCAAGATTTTCCTCCACACCGCTAGTCAGAATACGGGGAATCCTGAATTAGTGTGACTGCATGGCCGATGTCTTAGGACCTGACTCGAAATAAGATACCTTCAGGACTCCCTCATCTTGTTCATTCCTTCTAAACTCAAATGTTGTTAAGGACCTTAAGGATTAGGGTTTTCTCTCTTTTCCTCACCCTCTTAAGGCATGGGTAAGGTTGATAAGTTTTAAGGAATCCTCCACCAAATTAATAAAAAGCATGTAAATAAGATGTCATGGACATAAGCTTAATAGTTTAATCATAAACTAAGGAATAGATACATGCTTAGGTCGTATGACATAAGTTGTTATGCCCTCAGGAGAGACTTGAGGCTAGACCTTCTTATCAAGAGGATAAGTAAAGAGAGAGTTTGTCTTGGAGGTAGAGATCTCCATTACAAATGGAGACCTGGAACATCCTCTGAGGATGGTGTTAACCCTAACCCTAAGAGAAGGTTAGAGAGAGAGATGACATGATGAGGGGTTTCTATAGACATGCCTTGGATGCCATATGAGCCATGATGGGTTGGATGACCGAGTACCTTTAGCGACCCAACCCTGGGAAGGGTCGTGCATGTTAGAGTGAAGTATAGCTCCTTCATCGATGAGGTTAGTGAAGAACCTATGGAAACCCAATGAGCTTATATGGGCATGGCATAGTAGGCACCCAAAATACGTCAATAGTGTGAGTAGTAGGTTGAAACCCTGGCCAGGATAGTTATGGATAACCTTGAGAAAACATAAGTGTGAACATATGATTCACCATGTAGAGGTATGCTTATGAGCTTGATCCACCTTCTTGAAGAGAGGACCTCTAATAGTTAGGTTGTTTGTAGGGTTAGCTCTATAGAGAGAGCGCAGGACCCCAAGCAAGAATGTTGGAAGCCTAGACTCCGAGATATGAGGAAAAGTAGGGAGTTGAGGATGATGAGACCTAAGTGGATAATATCTTGGTTGCCATGAGAGGAACCAAACCCTAGAGAGAGGATGAGTCTATTGTACATATGGTATAGATGAGAAGAAGAGTTCTTTAGACATGGAGAGGTTTAGTAATAGGTTGTGAGGCCTTGTACCATGGTTTTTTTCTTGAGGAGGACTCAACTCTGAAGTGTTGCTTGAGTAGGAGGATGAAAGTAAGTGCATGTTGTACCCTGTACATGCTTGATTCATGGTTAAGAGGTGGAGTGACGTAATTTTACTATGCGCTAAAATGCAAGTGAACGCGTCGAGTAGTGTAGGCCTTTTGTGAGGCCCGAGTCGAACACAGGGATACTCGGAATTGTTGGAGACTCCTACTAACTATTTGCGATCAGCTAAGCCTAATAACGAATTTAGGGTTATTGTTAAAAATAAAAGAAAACAAAAACAAAATAAACCAAACGATCGATTAAATGTTAATTTAATCAATTCAAAAGGGTATCTTTAGGATTGTGGTTTCACCGCGGGTTTTCATTGTATTAGGTTTTATATAATGCTTCAATCTTCTCTCTCTATCTGGGTAATGGCCTGAAAATAGAATTGCCCACTGTCGTGGTGCAATTCACTACTTAGGTTTAGGTCGGTTCCACCGTCGTAGTAACATATCCCCTAAACTAAGTGCATTACGAACGATCTCTCAGTATCCACCATTAATTTTACACCACCTTGGTCAAGGGATTTATCGATTAATGTAGATTTCATCTCTTTCAGCCGTTAATCCTTCTTTCAAAGTGATTAAGGGCATTAGGTTATTATTATGGTGATCAAGCATAACAATATATGGAGAAAACGAAACTATACCACGGATTTAAGAGAGAAAATATGAATTACTATTATAAAACGGTCATACAATGAATCCCCGGGCTACTCCTGGTCCTAAAGATGAAGGGGATTAGCCCCGCATGTTCATCTCACACAAGTACATGGTAGAAATAGGGGAAAACATGTGAAAAACGTGGAATGAAAGGGAAAACCCCTAAACGGAGAAGAATTGGTTGATCCTTTGCATAGAACACGTGCTCTCATGCCTTTCGGTGGTGAAATCCGTCTTCTGCGGCGTCCGAATCAACTGGTATGAACTTATGGCCTCCGTTCTCCTCTCTACCGCTCCTCGGTACTCGTGCAATGGCTAATCTGATCCTCTTCTCGTCTGGGCGGTCGTCCTTAGGTATAACTCCCTCATTAGGTCGCTAATTAACCACGGTCGTCTGATTGGGATCATTAGAAAGCCAACTCATATCCTACGGTGTCAATACCATCGACGCGAGTCGATGGTATCGACCCGCTACAGTAGCGGCAGCCCTTCTTTCTTTTCGTCTGAGTGCCTGATGAAGTCTCAATACCATCGACTTGGGTCGATGGTATCGACTTCCTATAGGCGTCAGTTTTGTCGTTTTGCGTCGCTGTAGCCTCCATGCGTCGATGGTATCGACTTGGTGTCGATGCTATCGACTGCTTATTCGCCAGCAAGCTGATGGTATCTCGATACCATCGACATCCACGTCGATGGTATCGACAATTTGCTGCTCCTTTCAGCTGGCAACCTGTGACCAAGTCGATGGTATCGACTTCCGTCGATGGTATCGACGGAAGCAAATACTCGTTTGTCCTGAAATTTAAACATTGAACCAAATAAATTCACACAAATAATAATGTTTTTGACAATTAATGCTCAAAACGATGTAATAAGGGAGATTTGACATAAAATGATAGCAAAGACCAAAATAGATGAATTATGCGATATTAACCATGAAAATGACTAATTAAAGCATAAAACACCTATGAAATAGGTCTAAAAATGCGACTCAAAATCATTGCATCAAACTCCCCTAAGCTTGAACGCCCTCGAGCAACTAATCCTTAGAATAGAATTGCCAATGTCAACTGAAAAACAACACACCACAACTAACGTCCCATATGAGTCCCACCTGACGTTCACATACCGGCCTTCTCTAACCACGGAACGGTAATTACCCTGAAGGCGACAGTAATCATCAATAAAAGAAATTGACCTCAAAACCGATGAACACTATCACATAAGGCAGTTAACATAATAAAACTCGCCGGTTCAAACTTGGTGCATCTTGTGATCTCCTATACTACGTTGCTCGCCCTAACTACCATCTACATGGAAGCAGTTCTCCTGATATACATTAGTGATGAGAAATTCACGATGGCCTACCAATCTGAGCAATGGGTGGATGAAGATAGGTGGCTCATGGAAGAAAGTGGAAGTATTGTACAGTTTCAACCTGCATAAAACAAAAATGTCCTATATGATGCAAATGCACATGAGAAATTCCCTAATGCCTAAAATTAGGTGGAATGATGTATGTCCTATCTATCCATCCATCTCAACATGAGACGGACATCTAATTAAGCTACATCATGTACTCAATTGTTCTTGAAATGCAGGTGATATAACATTCCTTTCTCCTTCTTATTCTAATTGCTTCCAAATAACTTTTTTTCATTTTTCATATTTTTCATATTTTTTTTTCTTTTTTTTTCTTTTTCAGCCCGTATATCCATAATTGATAATGAATATTGTATTGAGCTTATTTTCTTCATACTCAAAAATTTGCACTATTTAGAAGGTATGGAACAGTTTAGTTCACTATTTTAAGGAAAATTGAGATACATGATGTACTTTATGCATGAAAATTATGAATGCAACTACATGGCATGCACCTAAGGGTAATGTGCATGAATCACTATACTTTTTTTTATGCAAAACATATGGAAAAAGAATTAATGCAAGCCCTATCTACGTGCAATGCAATCAAAGAGGTTAAAACTGTAGAATACTTCCAATTCTTATGGTGGTTTGTGAAAAGCGAAAAGGTGGAAAGATCACAAGATTAGGTGACTGAACCTTAGAAAGATATTATGTGTCCCTCCTTACTGACCTGTGTAGTAGTCAAGAGGTTTCTCTCTCCTACTTCCAATTAGAGTCTCATTACCATTTGGTTAGATTAGCCTCAAACAACCATTTCGGTCCACTTTCATGAATCATTAGGAGTACAGTTGTGAAATTGTGTTTTAAAGTTGACAAAACCAATCATTTTCGTAGGTTAATTGTACAAGGTCAAACAAGACAAGCTTCCCAAACACACGAAATTTTTTTAAATTTCCCTCAATTTTCCTATGCACTATTAACGAGATGACACAACTTTATGACATCCACAATTACACTAGATAGCATGTGGATCCTACAAAAACTAAAATTGCAAGAAATAAATAACAAGAACATATAATAAAGCTAAAAACTAAAAACACTAAAAGATAAAGTTGTTCCAACTACCCCCCTAAGCTTGAATTCGACTATGGCCTCATAGTCAAAAACAAACTTAAAGATTGGAACAGTGATACCAGATCAATCTTGTGGTGGTGGAGGCGGGTACTGCGGAGCCGTAGGATCCCAAGAAGGATACTCCCCCTGGAAGCTTGAATCAAACTGGGTCCTAGGTGGAGGTTGTGGATAGCCTCCAAAGTAGCCCTGGCTCCAATAATGGTCGTACAAGGGCTCCTTCTGCATATCCATCCGTTGCAACCGATTATGTATCTGTTGTTGGTTGTCGAGGAGAAGACGTTCATTCTCGAACATCGCCCTTTGGTTGTCAAGTATCCAGTTCGTAGTGTCTTGAATACCGGCATACATTCCCATATGCTGCTGCTGAGTCTGGTGGATATCTTGTAGCATAGTTTACATGCCTTGCATGGAATAGGCATCCTCGCTTGGTTGCGAGGGTTGTGATGGTGGAGGCGGATGCGGAGAAGATGAAGATGCACCCGGATGCATCCTAGGGCGCTTCCGGGGTGCCACTCGTGATCGAAGAGGTGTGAACACCTCTTCTTCCTCGTCCTCCGCCTCGTCGTCATTATCATTGTTGTTGCCACCGTCTTCTTCATCAGAATCGATGGCTATGATTGGCCACCGAAAATGTTGCGCGCTGTCGATGTTGAAGACGGGGTCGGGTAGAGAACACTCCTGATATGCTTGATTTACGTGGCAATGTGCAAACGGCATGCCACCTCGGAGGAGTAGGAGATTTGACCGGTGTAGATGCTGCAAGTTGACCTTGCTTTTTGTAGAGAGAGGAGTCAGCTGTTGCAGATTTAAGCCCAAGTAAATGGCCAGCCTAGTGATAAGCCCGCCAAAATGAATCGGGGCTTTTCTAGTGCTCCTCTTCACCGCCAAAACTCCTTGTAGAAAGAAGGCGCCCCAGTTGCATTCTCGCCGTTGCAGGAGTTGATACAGAAAGAAAAGGTCTGACTCCTGGAACTTGCTAAGGGCCAGATCGCCCCACGGAAACAAGGTGGAGCTCAACATCCGATGCAAATCCCGGACAAATGGGTGCTCGAAGTCGGCTACCGCGGCGTTGTGGTAGCTCACCGACTTCCCTTGTGGCACCGTCACCAACTCAGAGAAGATAGCGTCGTAGTTGGTGCAGTTATCCGGCCACCTATAGTCGTACCGCGAGTGATTCCAGTTGAAGATGTCGTTGAACTGCTCGAGGGTGATGGTGTAGTCGCGGTTGTAGAGCCGAAAAGATACCCTGCCCTTTTCCCACTCGCGGTCGCTTGCTGATATCTCATTGGGCATAACACAGACGTCTAGCGACACCATAAATTCTTCCACCAGCTCTTTGTACGTCGGCCACTCGCCGAAGAATGGCTGGCCGTCTTCATGGTACTCAAGCTCATCATGTCCATGGCCCGTTTGGTGGGCCTGCCCCTTCAGTACGTAATCTAGATTTGCCTTGAAGACAAGATCATTGATCATCTCCGGATCCACGTACCGGGTGGGCTCGATCTTGCGCTTTAGGATTTCTTTGTAAACCTTCTTCACATCCGCGGATGGGTGGACAAGTCGAGGACATACGACCGATGATGGCGGTGGTGGCACGAATTCCGGCGGAGTTGCGCGTGAGGAAGAAGCTCTGGTTGTATGCACCATTGTTGCGATGAGAAAAGGATTAGAAGAAGAGCTCGGTGAAGATGGAGAATTGAATCTCTGCTCGGTGAAGATCGTCGCTCGGTGTTGCTGTTATTCGGGCTTGGATGGCTCAGGGGAGTGCTCGGCGCAAAGGAGGAAGATCGCTCTGAAGGTGTGACGACTTGGTCGGCGTCACTGTTGGCCTGTTGATACCATCGACGCGAGTCGATGGTATCGACACTGGTCGATGCTATCCGCCCCCATCGCGAGTATCCACGGTTGCCGATGGCTGGGTCTTAAAACCCGAATTGCTGATGTGTCGATACCATCGACGAGGGTCGATGGTATCGACACTTCAACCGGATCGACTGTCTTGAAGTTGCGATCACCGTTGATTCATTCGCGCGGATCGGTGACGTGGATGGTCGATACCATCAATGTGAGTCGATAGTATCGACTATCCTGATTAGGGTAAATCCTCGTGAGACCGGTCTTCGCCTTTTTCACTTGAAAGTGTCGATACCATCGACACGCCCGTCGATGGTATCGACTTCACTGAGTCGATTTCGTCTGTAAATCTTCAGAGATCTCGATGGTATCGACTGGCATGTCGATACCATCGACTTTTATTTGTCGATCTGCCTGTAGGTCTGTCGATACCATCGACGAGGCCGTCGATGGTATCGACGCAGTGCGAAATCTACAGTCGTCAGAACGAATCCTGACCCAGCTGAATCAAGGTTGCTCCTATCGTGCTCGGAGAGAGCAAAATAGAATATTTTCACTTGTGTTTCCTTATCCAGTCCATGATGCGGGCACCTCCTCAGCATAACCTAAAATCTCTCCCAGGTCTCCGAATATGTCTCACCGGCATGCTGAGTGAAATTGTGAATCTTCATGATCATGTCGTTAGTCTTCTCAAGAGGGAAGAACCTCTCAAAGAAGACCTCCACCATATGGTCCCAGGACTCCACAAATTCGTCATCTAGGTTGTGTAGCCATTCTCGTGCAATTCCCGCTAGTGAACTCGGGAAGAGCTTCAAGTAGAGCGCAGTCTGCGGAAATCTGTCAATTTTTACCATATCGTAGTTTTCCACAAATTGACTCAGGTGCGCGACGGGATCCTCATTTTTCAAACCATGGAAAGCATTAGACTTCACCAAATTAATTAGAGTTGGATCAATCTTATACGTCGGTATGTTGATTGCTTGCTTCTTTATCGACCCTTTAGAAGCAGATGCGGAAGAAGCTTTGATCTTCGCCCAAATCGTTGGATCGTCGGCCATCTCTTCGTGTTCGGATTCATAAAGTAATTCCTCTTGGTGGTCTTGATTGTGGTCACCCTCGTCTCCTGATCCCACCATTGGAACCTCCGGTACGTGTCGCGCGTAGTTGGTACTACACGTCTGCACCATGCACAGTACCTGAAAATAGAAAAATCGAGTTCAGTGCAGTGCTTAGATGAATATCAAAAAATTATCAACAATTTAAAAATATTTGAAGTTGTTTCAAACTAAAAAAATGTGGCCTAGAATGGCCGCTCGTAGCACTCAAAGTGCCAACAATTCGCCGTATCCCCGGCAACAGCGCCAAAAACTTGACGTGTATTTTACTATGCGCTAAAATGCAAGTGAACGCGTCGAGTAGTATTGGCCTTTTGTGAGGCCCGAGTTGAACACAGGGATACTCAGAATTATTGGAGACTCCTACTAACTATTTGCGATCAGCTAAGCCTAATAACAAATTTAGGGTTATTGTTAAAAATAAAAGAAAACAAAAACAAAATAAAATAAATGATCGATTAAATGTTAATTTAATCAATTCAAAAGGGTATCTTTAGGATTGCAGTTTCACCGCGGGTTTTCATTTATTAGGTTTTATATAATGCCTCAATCTTCTCACTCTATCCGGGTAATGGCTTGAAAACAGAATTGCCCACTGTCGTGGTGCAATTCACTACTTAGGTTTAGGTCGGTTCCACCGTCATAGTAACCTATCCCCTAAACTAAGTGCATTACGAACGATCTCTCAGTATCCACCATTAATTTTACACCACCTTGGTCAAGGGATTTATCGATTAACGTAGATTTCGTCTCTTTTCAGCTATTAATCCTTCTTTCAAAGTGATTAAGGGCATTACGTTATTATTATGGTGATCAAGCATAACAATATATGGAGAAAACGAAACTATACCACGAATTTAAGAGAGAAAATATGAATTACTATTATAAAACTATCATACAATGAATCCCCAGGCTACTCCCGGTCCTAAAGATGAAGGGGATTAGCCCCGCATATTCATCTCACACAAGTACATGGTAGAAATAGGGGAAAACATGTGAAAAACGTGGAATGAAAGGGAAAACCCCTGAACGGAGAAGAATCGGTTGATCCTTTGCGTAGAACACGTGCTCTCACACCTTTCGGTGGTGAAATATGTCTTCTGCGGCATCTGAATCAACTGGTATGAACTTATGGCCTCTGTTCTTCTCTCTACCGCTCCTCGGTACTCGTGCAATGGCTAATCCGATCCTCTTCTCGTCTGGGCGGCCGTCCTTAGGTATAACTCCCTCATTAGGTCGCTAATTAACCACGGCCGTCCGATTGGGATCATTAGAAAGCCAACTCATATCCTACGGTGTCGATATCATCGACGCGAGTCGATGGTATCGACCCGCTACAGTAGCGGCAGCCCTTCTTTCTTTTCGTCCGAGTGCCTGATGCAGTCTCGATACCATCGACTTGGGTCGATGGTATCGACTTCCTGTAGGCGTCGGTTTTGTCATTTTGCGTTGCTATAGCCTCCCTGCATCGATGGTATTGACTTGGTGTCGATGCTATCGACTGCTTATTCGCCATCAAGCTGATGGTATCTCGATACCATCGACATCCACGTCGATGGTATCGACAATTTGCTGCTCCTTTCAGCTGGCAACCTGTGACCAAGTCGATAGTATCGACTTCCGTCGATGGTATCGACGGAAGCAAATACTCGTTTGTCCTGAAATTTAAACATGGAACCAAATAAATTCACACAAATAATAATGTTTTTGACAATTAATGCTCAAAACGATGTAATAAGGGAGATTTGACATAAAATGATAGCAAAGACCAAAATAGATGAATTATGCGATATTAACCATGAAAATGACTAATTAAAGCATGAAACACCTATGAAATAGGTCTAAAAATGCGACTCAAAATCATCGCATCATTGAGCATGCACTTTGACACTGAAAAGTGAACCTAGGGTTCCTAGGCCTAAGAGGGGAAGTGGTGTACCTGATGCTCATGACGAGATTTGAGTTTCTATAGTTTCGAGCATGGTACTCATCATGGTTAGAAGCAAGGAAACCCCCTTAAGTTTAAAGGTATGTTTGATGAACCCCTCACGACTAAGTGGATGACATGGGAAGGTATGATCGTGATCCAGTGTTGAGGATGAGAACAAGTATGATGCAACATGGTTTAGTAGGTGGTCAGCTTGTTCCTTAGTAGCTTGCTAGGGTTAAGTATGATCATGTGGATGTAAACCCGAGACATAAGGGTGTTTGTGACCTTTATTATCAAGAGGTTTAGTTTCCTCCCATCCTGGGAGAAGGACCTTTTCTAGGGTGTATACCAGCTTGGTGGGTTTTGAGGAAACCTAAAGAGGTCTCATAGGATCTTGAGAAGCAAGTGAAAGTACATGGTTTGGGAATGAACTTGTAAGACCCATAGATAACCATCTCTAAGTGCATGTGGCTGTGTTACCATGGAGGTAACCAGTATGGGGCCTGACCATGGTAGGTAGGTTGCCATGACCCCTATGAAAGGATGAAAGTCAACCCATGAATGTAGAGAGAGAGATGATGAAGGCTTGGGTATGGTTCTAAGTTGAACATGTACGATGTTAGAATCCTAAGTCTATTCTAGGGTCAGGTAGGGATAAGACCGATGGAAGTAGGAGTTTCCTAATTCCCTAGTTGCACATGACCATAGGGTTGGGAGGTAACAACTATCATTGTCTGAGGGCCATGGGTTAGGAGATTGATCACCTTCATGAACTCATGGGACCCAAAGGGCGGATGAGTAGGGTACTCTCTGGATGCATAAGGGAAGAGGGATGACCCCAAAAGTACCGGCACCCTATAGACCTAGAGGAGATGACTAAGGATTTTGTGTGGACCCAAGTAGGTTTGAGACCAATTTCCATGGAAGTAACTTTGATATCAAGATGTTTGGGATGTAGAGGCATAATTTGCATGTTTCAACTTAGATTTAAAGGTGTACTGGAAAGGTGGGATGTACCATCTCTACTCTTGGAACAAGAAGAACTCTGTATTTGGATTGCAGCCAAATGCTTATTTCCTCTTGTTATGGGAGTGAGAGTGATGGAGCTTCCACTTACGTGGAATTGCGTGCAACACTAAAAATCCTAAAGATGGTAAGTCTTTAAGTTTAGCCTTGCTTATACTAGATAGAAAACTCCACCCACGTATGCTAAGATACGTGGAAGTCTTATCGCAGTATAGTTAAGGGTCAAATCCACAGGACAACGGTCTTGTTGCAAGCAACAAGATGGAAAACGTATGGAATTTGACTCGGTTACTTACTAGCAGGTACTTATATAGAAAGTTGGATTTTGATGTTTTTAACTAAGAACATGAAAAGTAAAGAAAGCAGGTAAATCTAATGAGTTAAACTATAATAAAAGATCACTAGGGTGTGATCGGTTTTTCACCACCACTACACATAGATCAACACATGCAAAGCAAAAACATAACCTACAAAAGAGTCTAGTCAGTTAGTATCTTTGTAGGCTTAGCTTCCTTTCGGAGAACTAACTACGAGAAGTGTGGGAATGTTGCAACGCCAGCCATTCCCGAACAAATGGTCACATTACTTTGCATCATTCCCCTCGCAAAGTGTGTTCCTCGACATACCAAGGTTGCACTTCCACACGTCAACTGATTCCATTTCATAGTATGAAAGTGCAAAGGATGATAGTGAGTTTACTCCACTTCTTGAGATACACTTCTAGATACCGAAACAGATGCATGGTGGATACATGCACCAAGAACCAACATACAAACGAGTTTCGAATCTAATAGTACAAACGTAGACAATTCATACTAAAAGATAAAGGATAACACAAGTTGGAGATCAAGCAACATGCATTCATTAATAGTTTGATGTCGAACTGAAAAGATAATAACTCTATATTACAAGCCATGGATTACATTTACATGATATGAAAACATGGGTAGTGGGGCTACTCCCCGCACCCTAGTGAGAGAGACTACTCGCTCATGACTAGGACAAAGAATGAGGCAAGAAGGGAGAGAGAGATCATCATCCCCATGAAGGAGAGAGGAAGGTCAACCCCTTGGAGAGAGAGAGCAACAATCCACCGGTCTTCAAAGGTTGCACGATGATGAGATCTCCCCTTCCCACCTTCTTTGGTGAAGAAGGAGAAGGCATCTTCAAGATGGAGTATGGGTCTCAGACCGGCAGCCCTAGGGCGGAGGATGGAAGTAGCAAGAGCTCTGGAATGATTGAGGCAACCTTTGGACGTCTGAAAACTCGATGCCTGGTGGAGGACCCTTAGGGTCTTATTTATAGGCCTTAAGTGAAGTCCAAACGGTTTGGAGGCCGTTTGGACCTCAAGACCGTTTGGGCCTGAGACCGTTTGGATCTCAAGACCGTTTGGACCTCAAGACCGTTTGGACCTTGAGACCGTTTGGACCTCAAGACCGTTTGGACCTCAAGACCGTTTGGACCTCAAGTCCGTTTGGACCTTGAGACCGTTTGGCTTCATGCGGTCTTGGGACCGGTTGACTCCATGCGGTCTCAGGACCGTTTGAACTCCATGCGGTCTCGGGACCGTTTGAACTCCATGCGGTCTCGAGACCGGTTGGCTTCATGCGGTCTCGGGACTGGTTGGCTTCATGCGGTCTTGAGACCGTTTGAACTCCATGCGGTCTCAAGACCGGTTGGCTTCATGCGGTCTTGAGACCGTTTGAACTGCATGCAGTCTCGGGACCGGTTGGCTTCATGCGGTCTCGGGACCGGTTGGCTTCATGCGGTCTTGAGACCGTTTGGCTTCATGCGGTCTCGGGACCAGTTGGCTTCATGCAGTCTTGAGACCGTTTGAACTCCATGCGGTCTCGGGACCGTTTGGCTTCGTGCGGTCTTGGGACCGTTTGACTCCATGCGGTCTCGAGACCGATTGGCTTCATGCGGTCTTAGGACCGTTTGAATCCATGTGGTCTTGAGGTTGAGTTATTATTTTGTGATTTTTTTGTGTTTTTCTACATGTATGAAAGGGAAAAGTTAGTCTGATGTTATATTTATAGAAAAGGGTAAAATTGGGATTATGTATAGTTTTAGATTAGAAAGAGTATGGAAAACTAAAGAAAAAGACTAAGATAATCGTCCAAAATAGGAGGTTATCACCCCCTAACTTAGAGTCTAGCTTGTCCTCAAGTTAGATAGAGCTGAGACATGTAATAGCGAGGCGATTTTATTTAGTTAGGATTTCCATACTCTTGTTTCAATTCTTAACCTGAGTTCCCCTCATGTCATATCAAGGCTTATTGCTTGCCTTGTCTCTTTCAGATTTCGAGAGTTGCTTTGGTTTCAGGTTCTTTTCGTATCTCGTAGTTCGCATTGGGACCACCTTTATTTTGTGCATGTTGTTGACTCTAATCAGCTTTATACCTCTCTGAAAGACCTACTAGAAGCTATAGAGGGTGTGAGGGTTGGCTAAAGGCTTGAGGTGTAGCTCCCCCTTCAAGTGGGGGAGGGGTTGTCTATGCTTTTAGGATCTCACTACCGGACACGACACGTCTGCCTTTGTGAGGGTAGCTGAATGTACCGGTCGGGTGAGTCCTTTATGAGCCTTTCATATATTTAGATACCTTAGGGTTTCACTACCGGGCACGACACATCTACCTTTGTGAGGGCAGCAGAATGTGCCGGCCGGGTGAAACCTTCATCGGTTCTTTATATAGATCCTTATGCATGGCACAACTCTCATGATTTTATTCGTCTCTCTGGCTTTTATTCGATAACTCGCAGGCTTGGGTTTTGGGGTTTTGTTTGGGAATTTATTTTGGGCGGCCAAGCCTCTTTTATTTTGAAGAGAGGAAAGCTGTTCTTAAGGTTTTTCAACATGCACTTATTTGGTTTGTGGTCCACTTGCAGAACTTCTTGATTTGGAAGTTGCCTGATTCCCCTCTCGTCCTTGAGAGCTTGGCTTATTTCTACCTTGATTTTGACCTGTGGAGAGTTAGATAAAGAATTGAAGTAAAAGCATGAAAATCGATAGTGGAGTGACATTATTAAATCGCCATTAAATGTCTAAATGCTATTTACTTTTGGGGACTAACATGATTTTAGAGTTAAGTGAGGATGATTCTGCTAAAAAAAGGGTTAATTAAAAAGAAAGTTAAAAAGGAAAAATGTGTAAACCGAGAAAAGAAAAGAAGGAAGAGGGATGAAAAACAAGTGATACCTCACCCTTGTCTAATGTACCCCCCCTAACTTATCACTCACTCTATCCTCAGAGTGTCAAAGTGATAGGTTGAGAAGTAATTAGGATAAGGGTTGCAGGCTAAGGTAAATCTACATTTACCCCCGGTGAATGCAGTAGGTTCGATGCGAACTGTCCTCGTAGAGCGTGGTAATCCACGTCAGTCATCTCCTCTACTGTTCTTTGGAGAACGATGATGGTGTACATCCAGTAGAGGATGTGGAAGATGCAGTCGTTCGATTATCGGATTTGCTGGGGGCATTTGTGGCAGAAGGCAGGGCGGTGGAAATGCTCTTTGTCGTATGCCCTTGTGTGCTGACTCAGAAAGTCGATTAACTTATCGGCGCACTCCTTTGCCACTACTTTTGTTGGCGTCTTCGGTGTCACGACGTAGTTTCTTTGTCGTGCGTTGTACTGGCTGTCGGAACTGTTATATATTGTGGTTGTTCCTTCTGGAAGGTTTGTTGCTAGGAGCATCCAGTGCTCATGATAGAGGAAAGGGAACATGATGAACGTTGACATTGTGTGCTGGAGATAGGAGATCAACGCATCAGTTGTGCTGAAGTTCTTAAGCTTTAGAAGATCATCTTTCATATATGGAGACGCCATGTATGTTGTTGGGTTATTTTGGCCGAGTAGAAACTGATAGGCGGCCATTAAGCTTACAGAGAGCGATCCTTTGATTTGTAAAGTCTCTCGTAGTGTGTCGGCCATTACAAGAATGTCTCTAGACATGAATACGAGCCCATCTTTGTCAGCTGAGAGCCGTTGCATAATGAGACGCAACTCGAGGTTGGAAAGACCTTTGCAAGCATCGCGGTCGAAATTAGGAAAGGTTGGTTTGATGGCAGACAGAGGATCGATATTGCCTGTAGCTTGCTCGGTGTCGGCGACTGTCATATTGGTCTTTTCTGACTCCTTCAGAGTTTGTCGGAAGGGTCGCCACTGCAGTCGCTGGATAGCTGAGAAGAGGTAGCGAGGAACATCATCTGGTGCCATAGTTGGGTCCTTAAAGAACCGCCTATCACATATGAGCTCCATGGCATAACGCCCGCGTAGGGAATGGAAATCTTCAGCAACCAGATCAGTAAATGGGATTTCCTGGTTCAACGCTTGGATGTGACGTATGGTGCAGAAAGCGCAATCCCCAGATCCCTTGGTGGCCTGAACTTGAGGGTTTATGATTTTGAACCAAGGTTGACTCCAATCTTGGCGAAGAGATGGGCGTGCGGCCCAAATTAGTTTAAGCAGCCGGAAGGGGATACACCTGGCTTCTCCTGCTGCTTCACCAACGAAGTTTATTGTGCTGGCTGGGAGCTCGGCGCTGCAGAAATTAAATACTTTGGCATCTCGAGCCTCGGTATCCACGATCATGAAAAGCCAGTGGTCCGAAACTTGGAAGGGCACGGAAGATAACATGCCCGACGTGCTAAACCAGCACGCAGCCACTCGATCGACTTTGCTCTTATGTCTTTGTATAAAAGGCCAATAGACAGAGCATGCAAGGCGTTGAAAACAGGTTGCTGCCTCTTAGAACTTCTATACATTTCTATACAATTGGCGAGGAGGACACGGAAAATCGCCATAGGCATCGTGGACCGGGGCCAGAGGATGTTGCAGAAATCTTCACGTGTCATCTTACGCCTAGTTTTTGTATTATGATAAATTATGTCTTCCCCCGCCTTTGCATCTTCCACTATAGTGTTCAGTATAAAAATGTCCTGAGCATCTAAAGTGGAGATGGCCGCCATATCCAGGTCATGCATTTTGTGCGGCAAAGGTGGTGGCGGGGGAAGTTCTTGTGGAGGGGGAGAAGCAGGTTGTTCGAAGGCCTGTTCATGTCCTGATAGGTCGTCGTCCAAGTCGGAGGCAGAATCAAGGTCTTCATCGGTGTCTAAACTTACTCGTTCTGCCTCGCCCTCGTCTAAGGAGGAAGGTGTGGAGAGAGGTGGAGCAGTGGTTTTTGGTGGGCTAGCGTTGGTTCCTAGTATGCATTGTTGGAGGTCAGCGTAGGCCGCATCTTTGGCTGCTTCCCCGATGGATCCCAGCGTGGAGTAATCAAAGAATTGGTCCCCGTATGACATGTTGACATTATCGTTATGTGGGGACTTGGGGTGATTGGCACTGTCGTGGTGACCTTTGTCGGAACCTTTGTGAGAAGGTTCTGCTACATTTCTAGGGTCCTCTCCGTCATCATGTTTATCACCAAAAGAGGTGTTATCTTTGTTTGAATCAGCAGATGAGTCGGAGTCATCTTCTTCGTCATCATCTCCATCCTTGTCGTCCGCAGCCTTGTCTGCTTGCTTTTTACTTGCGGACGTTTTGCACCGCTGATGGGTGGCGTGTAACTCATCGAAGGCCACTTGCAGATGCTCATGTATTTCGAGCAGTGCATCATGGGATTCTTTGAGGTCGGTATATCTGCCTTCGGCGGAGAGGAGACGTGTTGTAAGATTCGTAACTTGAGCACGTAACTGCTGGATTTCATCATTATTGGACTCCTCTTGGCAATGTTGTAGCTGTGTGAGTGTGTTGTTGATGGTGTCCAAGCACGTGCTCAGAACGTCTTGTTGTTGCTGGAGCTCACGGAGAGTCTCTGGCAGAGGTTGAGTTTGCGTGGAGATCTCATCGACTTGCTTCGCTGTTGCTTCCTGCTGACGCTTCGCTCCAAGGACCAGGTCCGGTAAGGTGTTATAGTGGTTGTTGATGTGCTCAACTTGCTTAGCCACCTCATCTTGTCGTTGCTGGAAGCCTTGGAGGATGGTGGGCAAGGATCGGTGTTGTTCGTCGATAGTGGCAACCTGTCGTGATAACCCCTGCACACAAGAAAAAATAGAATTTAATATATTAGAAGGATCGGTGAGGAGGTTTCGGACAACGTCGAATTGACGGCCGAATTCCTCACCGATATTGGCAAAAGGGACCCCAGGAGCGGAAGGGTGGGATGGCTGGGGTCTGCGTGGGATGGTGTTAGTGTCTTGCGGAAGAGACACTGATGATGCCCCGATCTGCGTAGTAACTGTAGATGAAGTCACCAGCGGTGTCGGGGTGGTGGCGGGTGTGAAAAGTGGTGGAATTTGTGGTGAAAGCGGTGGCAGAGATAGTGATGGGGTGGAAACTACGGAGGTGAAAGGGAAGGTGGTAAAGTCGGGCATAGGGGTGGAGAAAGGGAAGCCCGAAGGAAATAGGGGTGATGAAGTGGATGTGAATGGTTGCGTGGATGGGATGTGGAAGAAAGGAGTGGTAGATGTTGGAATGGTGGAGGGTGGAGTGGTGGCAGCGGTTAGCTGCTCATGTAGACTCTGAATGAAAGAGTCGATTGAGGAGGAGGTTAAGATTTCTTCATGGAGGATCTCGGCCTCAGGATTTGGTTTAGATGTTGGTGTCCCTGACAGCTGTTGGGCCTGCAACTGCCTTCTGGAAGGTCGTTTGACAGGTATTTTTATTGGTCGAGCTGTCGGGGCTGAGATGCTCAACTCCGTTTGTGCCGATGTAGCTTTCTTTTCAGTTAATTTAACCGAATCTAGTATTTGCGAAAGCTCCTCATCCGAGAAGAGGAGCTGTTTGGTGTCATAATTTGCTAGCTCCGGAAGCGGGATAAGTGTTCTGGAAGACTTAACCATCGGGAAGAAAACGTAGTGTAATTTCCCATCCTTTTCCTTGTTGATGAAGGAGTTCTTCAGGATTTGTTCATTGGTAAGGATGTTACCCTTTAGTTGCGTGCAGCGGGATAGGGGTCTGTCCATCTTGAGATATTTGATAATAGATGTGGCATGCCCTCCCATGTAGATCTCTTTCCCTGGGCTGGAGGTTGATAGTTTCTAGATCAGTTGGCGTCCGATATTGACCGGCCTCTCGTTAAGAGTAGACTAGAGAACTAAAAGATCTGAAATTGTAACGTTTCCCCCTTCTGTCCTGGGGAAGAGTGCGCCAGCGAGAATTTTGTGCAGGGTGCGCACAAAGCCAGAGTGGATATTTGATGCTTTGCATGTCTTCGCGTCATAGGTGGGGATCCCGGTTAGAGTTTTCCAGAATTTGTGTCTGTTGAACTCTAAATTTTCGGTCCCCACATCCATGGCTTTCCGCAGCTGGTCCTGGTTGTCGATGAAGATTGTGTTCAGCATATATTCCGTCAGGACAACCTTGCTACCGAAGATTTGGGTGACAAGCCTTCTGTCACCTCCGTCCCGTGACCTTTCCATGATGTCGACGGGCTCCTTCGTCAGAAAAGTGAAAAACTCTGTAGTGGGTTCAGAGTAAGATACTTCAGGTACTAGGCACAACCTGGCGAGGTTGGCTTTTTCTATCATGTTGAATATGCGGTCGTATATCCCCATCTTAAGCAGAATGCTGGAGCAAACATACTTGGTGGGTTTTAGTATTTTGTCAGTGGAGAGGTTGGTTTGGATGAAGAGGTTTTCTGGTGGTGGTGTAGTGGTGGTGATGGGAGTGAAAGTAGGGATGGTAACAGGGATGGTGGTGGTAGTAGCGGGAATGGTGGTGGTAGGTTTTGCAAAGGGTTGATCCATGGCCGAGGCAGGTCGAACTTGTTTCCTTGCCCGTTTCTTGGAGGGCTTCCCAGATGCAGCTTCCTGGACCTTGCGCTTCCCCATTTGTTCTTCGGCTGGGGATTCCTCCTCGGGATTTGGCTTGTACTCTGAGCCTTCATCATCGTCAGAAGAGATATCTTCCACTGCTACATCGGTCGCTTCTGTTAGACAGTTGGTGAGTCGGTCAATGTCGACCAAAACCTCCATCATTTTGATTTTTGGAGGGGCCTTCCCAGTTTGGTTGAAGACATCTCTGATATTCTGGAGTCGGGCTAGCTCTTCCATCATTTTCTCCCTAGTCAGAGAAGGAGCAGCTTCAGATCCGATGGTTTTCTTTACTGATGATGTCATGGCTGCAAAATGGGAGATCAAGAGTTAGAAAATCATATTAGAGAGATTTGATTTTATTAATTTATGTATGTTTATGGAAAAAAATGAATGTGCAAGGCCAAACGGTCTGAAGACTGTTTGATCCCAAACGGTTTCAGGACCGTTTGATCCCAAACGGTTTCAGGACCGTTTGGTCCCAAACGGTGTCACGACCGTTTGGTTCCAAACGGTTTGAAGATCGTTTGGTTCCAAACGGTATCAAGACCGTTTGCTTCCAAACGGTTTCAAGACCGTTTGGTTCCAAACGGTTTCAAGACCGTTTGGTCCCAAACGGTTTCAACACCGTTTGGAAAACGAAGCGTCGCGCAGCCACCGTTGGAGACGAAGAAGAAGGGGAAACGGCGCGGAGGTGGTGGGTGCAGCGGTGACGACGGCGATGGTGAAAACGACGATAAAGATGACGGTGAAGCTGGCGATGAAAATGGTAGCGATGAAGACGGCGGCGATGAAGACGGTGGTGGTGAAGACGGTGAAATCAGCGATGGTGAAAATGACGATAAAGACGACGGTGAAGCCGACGATGAAAATGGCAGCGATGAAGACGGCGACGATGAAGACGGTGGTGGTGAAATCAGTGATGGCGGACAAGGTGATGAGGGCGATGGTGACGCCGGTGATGGTGGATAGAGCCGATGGTGGCGCCGACAATGGTGATGACGGAAGAGAAGAAGTTCGGCGGCGTCGTGAGAAGCAGGGGGCGACCAGAATGGCGGCGGTGCATGAGCAAAGGCAGAACTACCGGCGTCGGTGATGGTGACACGCTCACCTTGCTGTGGGGAGGGCGACGAAGATGAGGTTGACAGGGGTGCAATCGCGCGGGAGCAGAGGAAGCACAAGCAATAGAACAGAGAATCACAGGAAAGCTCGAGAATTCGAAGAGAGAAAGACGAAGGGGAAGGGTTTATATTTATAGGGAACGGGGGGTTTCACTTGACAAAAACCCTAAGTCAAATGGTTTGGAGACCGTTTGGTTCCAAACGGTGTCAGGACCGTTTGGTTCCAAACGGTTTGAGGACCGTTTGGTTCCAAACGGTTTCAGGACTGTTTGGTTCCAAACGGTTTCAGGACCATTTGGTCCCAAACGGTTTCAGAACCATTTGGTGGGGTAGTTAAGGTCGAATGAGTTTTTATATTTTTATGTTTGTTTTAGTTATATGGATTTTTTTTTTATTTTCATTTTGTTATTTTTATGTTTGTTTTGTTTTGTATAAGAGGTTTTTTTGTATTTTCATAAGATAAGCCTATGGTAATTAAAAGAGCGGGAAAGAAAGAATCAGAAATCTTGGGTTGCCTCCCAAGCAGCGCCTGGGTTTTACGTCGCTGGCTCGACAAAGCTGTAATAGAGTTATGTTGTTGGTATAGCGTCCTTAATTTCGATGGTTTGTCTTGGCATTTTGTCTTCCGGAGAGTAGTATCTTTTTAGACGGTGACCGTTGACCGTTTTTTCTCCTCCGTTGTTGTCGATAATAATGGAAGCTCCAGTTGGGTAGATATGCTTTATAGTGAAAGGCCCGGACCATTTTGTTCTAAGTTTTCTGGGAAACAACTTGAGCTTGGAGTTAAAGAGGAGAACTTTGTCACCAACGACAATATCTTTTCTCTTAAGGTGACCATCGTGCCACATTTTTGTCTGCTCCTTATATATTCTGGCATTTTGATAAGCTGTCATGCGGAGCTCTTCTAGCTCCTGCAACTGGAGCTGTCTATTCTCTCCTGCGCTTTTGAGATCGAAGTTTAATTGTTTGATGGCCCACCAGGCTTTATGTTCCAGCTCTACTGGTAGATGACAGGACTTCTCGTACACCAAGCGGAACGGGGTTGTTCTGATAGGTGTTTTGTATGCAGTTCGGTATGCCCAAAGGGCATCAGGAAGTTTGGTGGACCAATCAGTGTGATTTCTGTTCACCGTCTTTTCAAGAATCGCCTTTAATTGTCTATTAGATACCTCCACCTGACCACTAGTTTGTGGATGGTAAGGTGTGGCGACTTTTTGATTGACTCCATATTTTTTCAGTAAAGCCTCAAAACTTCGTTCCAAGAAATGGGTCCCTCCATCCGATATGACAGTTCTTAGAACTCCAAATCTTGGGAAGATAATGTCTTTAAACAATTTGATTACAGGCTTGGAATCGCTGGACATTGTGGGTACAGCTTCGACC
This sequence comes from Alisma plantago-aquatica, assembly GCA_963693085.1. Lineage (NCBI taxonomy): Eukaryota > Viridiplantae > Streptophyta > Magnoliopsida > Alismatales > Alismataceae > Alisma > Alisma plantago-aquatica. The sequence continues at coordinate 843,405,022 of OY856414.1, forward strand.
CATTTAGAGACGTAGTCCACCGCGACCAAGATGTAAGAGAAGCCATAGGATGAGGGGAAAGGGCCCATGTAGTCTACCCCCCATACATCAAAAAGCTCAATTTCCTTCCACATGGTGAGTGGCATTTCGTCTCTTTTTGATATATTCCCAGAAAATTGACATTTGTTACAGGCTTTCACGAAATCATAAGAATCCTTTGATATGGTGGGCCAGAAGAATCTAGATTGTAGAACTTTTATGGCAGTTTTCTTGGCACTCATATGCCCCCCCGTGGGTCCAGAATGGCAATGTTCAAGGACTGGGGTTATTTCTTCTTCTGGTAGGCAACGACGGAAAAGTCCGTCGGCGCAAAGGTGGAACAAGTAGGGTTCGTCCCAGTAATAATGTTTTATGTCGTGAAGGAACTTCCTTTTATCCTGGTAGGAAGAAGATGGGTGGATAATCCTTGTAGCTAGATAATTAACGATATCAGCATACCAAGGGAAGCTATGAGTGGCCTTCATAAGCTGATCATCAGGAAGAGAATCCCAGATAGGGATTTTATCATTTTCTTCAACCTCGATCCGGTTGAGGTGATCGGCCACAACATTCTCCATGCCACTTTTATCTTTGATTTCTAAATCGAATTCCTGAAGCATTAATACCCAGCGGATAAGCCTGGGTTTGGCATCCTGTTTTTGAATCAGGTATCGGATGGCAGAATGGTCGCTATAGACGATAACTTTAGAACCAACCAGATAAGAGCGGAACTTTTCAAACGCCTAGATGATAGACAAAAACTCTTTCTCCATGGTGGTGTAGTTTTTCTGCGCTTCATCTAGCATTTTAGAAGCATAGTAGATAACATAGGGTTTATTATCAATTCGCTGTCCCAGGACGGCCCCTATGGCATAATCACTTGCGTCGCACATGATTTCGAAGGGCTGCGACCAGTCTGGAGCTCTTAGAATGAGTGAAGAGATTAACACATCCTTAAGGGTAGAAAAACTTTTCACACACTCCTGATTGAATATGAACTCAGCATCCTTGGTCAGGAGCTGGGTCATGGGTTTGGCAATCTTTGAGAAATCTTTAATGAATCTCCTATAGAATCCTGCATGACCCAGGAAAGCTCGAACTCCTCTTATGTCTTTTGGAGGTGACAACTTTGAGATAACATCAATCTTTGCTTTATCAACCTCTATTCCCCTATCACTTACCATGTGTCCGAGGACGACACCTTCTGTTACCATGAAATGGCATATCTCCCAATTCAAGATAAGATTCGTTTCCTCACAGCGTTGCAGAACTTGTCCAAGATTTAATAAACAGTTGTCGAAAGAATCTCCGTACACTAAGAAATCGTCCATAAAGACTTCCATGACAGATTCTGTTAAACCGGCGAAGATAGCAGATATACATCGTTGGAAAGTGGCGGGTGCATTACATAACCCGAAAGGCATTCTGCTAAACGCATATGTCCCAAAAGGACATGTGAAGGTGGTTTTCTCCTGGTCCTCTGGGTGTATGGGTATTTGGTAAAACCCGGAGTAACCGTCGAGGTAATAAAAATATTTTTGGTGAGCTAGGTGTTCCAGAACTTCATCAAGGAAAGGTAGAGGGTAGTGGTCTTTCCTTGTGGCTTTGTTTGACTTTCTATAGTCAATACACATTCGCCATCCAGTTACAGTCCTGGTAGGCACTAGCTCATTTTTGTCGTTGAGCACTACAGTAGTGCCCCCTTTTTGGGAACAACTTGAACGGGGTTGACCCACTGGGAGTCATAAATAGGATAGATCATGCCGGCTTTGAGTAATTTAAGGACTTCCAGACGAACGACCTCTTTCAGATTAGGATTAAGTTTTCTTCGATGTTCGCGAGAGGGTTTGAATTCTTCAACCATAGGGAGCCTGTGCATACACAGAGCTGGGTTTATGCCCGTAAGGTCAGTTATTTTATATCCAATGACCTTTTTATGCTTCTTCAGCTCATCCAAAAGCTTTTCTTCTTGATCTTCTGTAAGGGTAGAGCTGATGATGATCAGGCACAGTTTTTCCTCATATAAGAAAACATGCTTAAGCCCTGTAGGTAAAGCCTTCATTTCAGGGGCTTTTGGTGGCTCGGCTGCTTCTATAACAGTGACGGCTTTAAGTTCTTCAAAAGTGGCCTTTGGCACTTCTTCGACCTTTTCTAGATGTTGGAGGCACTATTAGACTAATTCATTAGCGGAGAATTCAACCTCTGGATTGACTAGAGCATTTTCAAGTTCGTCAACTGGCTCAGAGATTTCCAACTGTGACATTTGTTGAATAGCATCAAGGAGGAAAACTTCCTCTTGGATGCTGGGGCCTTTCATACTATTGAGGACTTGGAATTGAATAGCTTCTTTTCCGAGCCTAAGAATGATTGTACCAGCTTCGACGTCGATCAGCGCTCTGGCAGTAGCGAGGAATGGTCTGCCAAAAATGATTGGATACCTCAAGTCTTCTTTAATATCCATGACAACGAAGTCGCATGGCACGTAAGCATCCTTGCCTATCCTTACCGGGATATCTTCAATGATCCCCAAGGGTGCGGTTATAGTGGAATCAGCTAATTGGATAGTCATTTCTATAGGCAGCAATTCAGTGAAACCCAGACGTTTGCACATAGAGAAAGGCATGATGGATATGCTGCCCCCTAGGTCAGCTAATCCTTTCTTTGTAGATGCATTTCCGATTCAACATTGGATTCCGAAGGAGCCAGGATCCTTCTTCTTTTTTGGCATTTTGTTCAGAATGATATCAGAAGTGGTCTGAGCAAGCTTGACAGTTTCTTGCTCCTCGGTGATATACTTTCTCGATAGCAAGGTTTTGAGATATTTTTCCCATGCTGGCACTTCGGAAAGAATGTCAAGAAGTAGAATATCGATATACAGTTTCTTCATGGCCTCCTTGAACTTTTGAAACCTGGTGTCCATCTTTGTTTCTCGCAGTCTACCCAGGTACGGAATCCTAGGTTTAAATTGTGAGACTTCGGGTTCTGCGGACACTTGTTCTTTATTTTTACCATTTGTGGCTTCTGTGGGTTTTTCCATTCCTTGTTGCGGACTTTCACTCGTCATAAAAACCGGTGTGTCATAATTATCAAGATTGATCTTGGTAGTCTCATGAAAAACACGTCCAGATCTAGTGGTGACGGCATTCAACTGCTCATGTCTGTTCTGACCGTGCTTAGGATTTGATTCAGGCTGCCCTGTAGTGATTTGAGCAAGCTGAGCTTCAACTGCTTTTTGCTGAGCCTGCTGGTTAGCTAGCATAGTTTGTTGTGATTGTAACATCTGCCTGATCAAGGATATTTCATCTTCCGTTTCAGCAAGAGCATTTTTCGGTGGAATTGGTTGATGGGTTTGTTGAGATTGTTGGGGCGGTAACGCCAGACGAGGTTGCTGAGTATGCAGCTATGGGTGGAGCGGAGGATGAGTGTACTGGTAGTAAGCTGATTGTTTTCTAGGGTAGTTAGCCCTAGGGAAGTTTCTTCTGGAATTCCCTTGATTTTGGTTGAATTTGTTTGGGAATTCAGGCGGTAGTCTACTAGCAGATCCCCCCTGTGTTTGATGTTGTGGATTCACAGTTCCAGAAGGGTTGCCATATTGGAATCCAGGGTGATTCCTCAGTTGATTAGGATTGTAGTAGACTTGTCCAGGAATAGTGTGGATGGAGTTGACTTGTTATGGAATCTGATCTTCAACTTGATCAGTGATGGGTTCATATGGTTGTGGTGGTGGATGAAGATCCATCATCACATTATATAACATACTACAAGAAAGAGTCGGATGATCAGAAGCATGACAAGCCTCACAGGATCCTGTGGCGGCCTTGACTTGTTGAACTATAGGAGTTTTCTTCTTATCAATCTCTCCGAGAGAAGTCTCGAGAGCATGTTGTTTGTGAACAATAGTTTTCAAGGCTTCAGCTATTGCCTTCATTTCTACAGACTCTTCAGCTTTGAAAACCTTGAGAACACCTTTACCTGCTGACCGTCCCCAGTTGGACTGGTTTTCAGCTCCCAGAGTAACAATCTTCCATGCGTCCTCATAATTCTTCCTCATAAAGTTTCCTCCAGATGAGGAATCTAAAAACTGTTTAATATCATCGCTCACTCCCTGGTAGAAAGTTTCTATCAGTTGATTCTCAGAGATTCCATGATGGGGGCATTTGCGCAGAAGTTCTTTAAATCTTTCCCATGCTTCAGCAAGGGATTCCCCAGGTAACTGAGAGAAGTGATTGATATGCCCTCTGATTTCATAAGTCAGTGAGGGTGGAAAGAACTTCTCTAAGAACTTTTCCTCAAGAGGAGCCCATGTGGTTATTATTGGTTCTATGTCAAGTGAGTTATACCAACTCAAGGCCTTCCCAGATAGGGTGAAATGGAACAGATGAATCATTATCGCATCATAAGCGACACCAGCCTGTGGAACAAGGAGGCACAACGCCTTAAACCTTTTTAGATGATACATGCAATCATCTCTAGAACTTCTGGAGAAAGATATGCCTTGCATGATTTGAATCCACTGGGTCCGAATCTCGAAGTTGGGGATATTAATAATCGGAGGTCGGACTGGGTGGTTATCCTCATAGTTCTTTGGGACCGTGTAGTCCCTCAATTGTTTGTTTCTTAACTCCAACTGAGCAGCTTGGGTTGCTGCCTCAGTTTCAGCTATGATGCGAGCTTGCTCTTCCACACGAATCTCCGCTTGGATTTGGGCACGAGTTTCAGTGATGAGTTGTGCCCTTTGAGCGGCGATGGCGGCGTTGACCCTCTCCATTACCAAAGCAGCCTGGCATTGATCTTCAGCCATTTGCCTGGCCCATTGGCGATTGAGTCGAATGCGATGGTGGAAGCTTCTCTCTACCTCAGAGTCAAACTCTGGATTAGGGGAGAATCCGAGGCTATGCGCAGGTTGCATACACGATTTCTACCTGAGTAGAGAAAAGAAAACACCTTTAGATAATGAAAAAGATATGATAGTTTCAAGAAGATATGGAGTTATGATTAAAAAGAAAGTGTAAAAATCCTAACCAACTAGAAAGGTACTAAGAGAAATTACAACGTTTCGTTGTCCCCGGCAACGGCACCAATTTTTTATGGAGCTTCCACTTACGTGGAATTGCATGCACCACTAAAAATCCTAAAGATGGTAAGTCTTTAAGTTTAGCCTTGCTTATACTAGATAGAAAACTCCACCCACGTATGCTAAGATACGTGGAAGTCTTATCGCAGTATAGTTAAGGGTCGAATCCACAGGACAACGGTCTTGTTGCAAGCAACAAGATGGAAAACATATGGAACTTCACTCGGTTACTTACTAGCAGGTACTTATATCAAAAGTTGGATTTTGATGTTTTTAACTAAGAACATGTGAAGTAAAGAAAGTAGGTAAATCTAATGAGTTAAACTATGATAAAAGATCACTAGGGTGTGATCGGTTTTTCACCACCACTACACATGGATCAACACATGCAAAGCAAAAACATAACCTGCAAAAGAGTCTAGTCAGTTAGTATCTTTGTAGGCTTAGCTTCCTTTCGGAGAACTAACTACGAGAAGTGCGGGAATGTTGCAACGCCAGCCATTCCCAAACAAATGGTCACATTACTTTGCATCATTCCCCTCACAAAGTGTGTTCCTCGACATACCAAGGTTGCACTTCCACACGTCAACTGATTCCATTTCATAGTATGAAAGTGCAAAGGATGATAGTGAGTTTACCCCACTTCTTGAGATACACTTCTAGATATCGAAACAGATGCATGGTGGATACATGCACCAAGAACCAACATACAAACGAGTTTCGAATCTGATAGTACAAACGTAGACAATTCATACTAAAAGATAAAGGATAACACAAGTTGGAGATCAAGAAACATGCATTCATTAATCGTTTGATGTCGAATTGAAAAGATAAGAACTCTATATTACAAGCCATGGATTACATTTACATGATATGAAAATATGGGTAGCGGGGCTACTCCCCGCACCCTAGTGAGAGAGACTACTCGCTCATGACTAGGACAAAGAAGGAGGCAAGAAGGGAGAGAGAGAGCATCATCCCCATGAAGGAGAGAGGAAGGTCAACCCCTTGTAGAGAGAGAGCAACGATCCACCGGTCTTCAAAGGTTGCACGATGATGAGATCTCCCCTCCCCACCTTCTTTGGTGAAGAAGGAGAAGGCAGCTTCAAGATGGAGTATGGGTCTCAGACCGGCAGCTCCAGGGCGGAGGATGGAAGTAGCAAGAGCTCTGGAATGATTGAGGAAGCCTTTGGACGTCTGAAAACTTGATGCCTGGTGGAGGACCCTTAGGGTCTTATTTATAGGCCTTAAGTGAAGTCCAAACGGTTTGGAGGTCGTTTGGACCTCAAGACCGTTTGGGCCTGAGACCGTTTGGATCTCAAGACCGTTTGGACCTCAAGACCGTTTGGACCTCAAGACCGTTTGGACCTCAAAACCGTTTGGACCTCAAGACCGTTTGGACCTCAAGTCCGTTTGGACCTTGAGACCGTTTGGCTTCATGCGGTCTTGGGACCGGTTGACTCCATGTGGTCTCGGGACCGGTTGACTCCATACGGTCTCGAGACCGTTTGGCTTCATGCGGTCTCGGGACCGTTTGAACTCCATGCGGTCTCGGGACCGGTTGGCTTCATGCGGTCTCGGGACCGGTTGGCTTCATGTGGTCTTGAGACCGTTTGAACTCCATGCGGTCTCAGGACCGGTTGGCTTCATGCGGTCTTGAGACCGTTTGAACTCCATGCGGTCTCGGGACCAGTTCGCTTCATGCGGTCTCGAGACCAGTTGGCTTCATGCGGTCTCGGGACCGGTTGGCTTCATGCGGTCTTGAGACCGTTTGGCTTCATGCGGTCTCGGGACCGGTTGGCTTCATGCGGTCTTGTGACCGTTTGAACTCCATGCTGTCTCGGGACCATTTGGCTTCGTGCGGTCTTAGGACTGTTTGACTCCATGTGGTCTCGAGACCGATTGGCTTCATGCGGTCTTGGGACCGTTTGAATCCATGCGGTCTTGAGGTTGAGTTATTCTTTTGTGATTTTTTTGTGTTTTTCTGCATGTATGAAAGGGAAAAGTTAGTCTGATGTTATATTTACAGAAAAAGGGTAAAATTGGGATTATGTATAGTTTTAGATTAGAAAGAGTATGGAAAACTAAAGAAAAAGACTAAGATAATCGTCCAAAATAGGAGGTTATGAGAGAGATACGACAATACGCATGCCATACACCAAGGATAAAAGGTGATGTGAGTTGGAATGATGCCATCAGGTATGAGGATAGGGATGATATCATACCCTAGTGGAGTGAATGATACAGGGATGGAAACAAGGTAGTCATCTTATGAGGATGTTTTTATCATGAGATATGAGTCATACAAGGTTGAGTTTGAAAAACCAAGAGAATAAGCTCAGAGTTTTCTTGATGAAGACAGACTTAGAGTTGAGATGAGATAATAAGTGGAATACATGGAGGAGTATGTCTTCAACATTACCTAATACCTAAGGATGTGAAGTGGTAATAGATGCCTTGGTTGAGGTATAGCTGCCTAGTTTGGCTAGAAGAGGTTGTTAGGCTAACCCTAAGTTTGGAAAGGAGATGTGTTTGGCTAACACTCAGATGTAACGAGATATGTTGAACAAGTTAATGGTTGTTTGGTTAGCTAGTCTAGTACTTGATGCAATGAAAGGATGGTGGTAGAACCTCAGATGCACTTCTCTAAAAAGGAAGGTGATGAAACCCTTATTAGAATGGTTTAGGGTTTTTGAGGAGTCATGACATACAGGAGATCATGATTTTAAGATCACCATGCACCGTACCACCAAGATAATAAGTAACAGTAGTATTTGGGATGCCTAAGATGAAGTTTCATGTGGTATGTTGCCATGCATGACAGGAGGTGAAGGACGAACACCAGTAACCCAGTGTATCGATATAGAGGATAAAAGAGTCCCTGAGAGGGAATGGGAGTTCATCACTATGGATGTTGTGGTAATTCTCCCCTAGACCAAGGAAGGTTAGGATGCAATATGGGTTATGGTAGATCGCCTTACCTAGATGACATGAGAAAGAAAGAGTTCTATCAAGGGACAGATCTGGTTGAACTACCCATGAGAGAGATGGTTCAACTACACCATGATGCGAGTTCAAAAGTTTTGGAGTATAACCTAAAGATTCACTTCTAGGAGGTGGAAGTAGATACATGAAGAACTCGATGATAGTACAATTTATCACCCCTAATTAACGGTTAGTATGATCCAGACTAGATGGTCTGATGAGAGCATGTGTGCTCATTCAAGGTGATACATAGAGATAGTTTTTATCCTTTGTAAGATGTGATGATAACCACCATAGCCATTATCGGGTTGTAGAGAAGCTCTGTAAGGGAGATTGTGTCGGTCACCACTCCATTAAGATGATGTTGGTGAAGGGACCTCGCGAAGGTAAAGATAGGACCAAATTGTGTGTAGATGAAGTCGCTTTGATCGTTCAATGGTTGAAAGGAGCCTAGAGATGACATGAGTTGTGAGCTGATGCAAAGTAGACTAACATGTAGTTCACCGTGGGAGAATATTTGACATGAAAATCCGACCTCTCTAAGTTACAACTAAGAGAGTTGAGTCCCTGATACATGGGTTCATTTGAGATGGATTGGTGTGGAAGGTTAAGTTTGATCTTACCCCTCAGGATAAAGTTCCAAGTGTCCAATTTGGAGCACTATGTGAGGTACCCAGACCAATGGCTGAGCAATGAACCTAGTGAGCCCTAAGGGAGGCTGAAATGGTCTGAGTCACCTGTGCAGTTTATAGATGCCAGGATGAAAGAACTCATAGAAAAGAATATGTGATGATAAAGGTTCTTTGGAAGTGTCGTGAAAACTGTAAAACCACATAGGGGCCAATGATGGACATGGAAAAGTCTTATCCTGAATTGTTTATCCGCTTGATATAATTTTGAGGACAAAATTCCTATAAGAGGGGAAGGTTGTTACCACTCCAATTTTTGGGTTCACTTGGTGAGAAATGTAATTTTTCATATTAAAGATATTTGAACAAATAATGATATAATTTGTTTGGAATAAATGGATTTTGTTTACAATATCCTTGATGATTATGTTGTGGGCTTTATTGTCTATTGGGCCCAAATAACAAGAAAATTCAATTAGTAAATGAATAATTGAGTTTTCGAAGAAAATAATGAGATAGAAACCTCTAGAAGGCAAAGGGAAGTAATCCAAAGATAGATTTTGTGCCTCATGGATTCCTTGGGTTCTAAGGAGTCCAAAGTTGCAAAGAAAATGTGATAAGAAAAGAAAAGATTAATTAAGTATTTCTTTATTAAGAAAGAAATTGAAAACAATGGTAAAACATGGAAAACAAGTGGAAAGAGGTGTAATTAAGTTATCCTTGATGGATTTTTCATATCCAAAGGATTCCTAATGTTAAAAGGAATTCCAATGAGGAAAATAAAGATAAATCCTAAAAAAGAGCTATTTTAATAAGAAATAAACATGATAATGAGAAATAATGCATATAGATGCATCTAGAAGGATAATAAGTATTCTTGAAACGGAATTTCGAAATATTATAATTTCTTGGGGTCCAATGAGCCCCAATAAAGAGGAAAGAAAGAGAAAATACCAAAATTGCAAAATAAAAGGATAATGTGATACATTATTAATGAATTTTGTGATATTGATAAAAAGGAAGTATTTTCTATTAAAAGAAAAACTTAATTTCGTGCTAATAAATTAAAAGGCAAGTATAAGGAAGATAAAGGAAGTAATTTTTGAAATCCTAATATTTAAAGAAAAAGGAATATCAAAGAGATTATGAAGAGAGAGGAGGTTGCTTTTATAAAAGGAAAATAAGTTTCCAAGTTGGAAAAGGACTTGGTTGCTTCGTGGGAAAGCAGTCTAGGGCGTGGATACCCTCCCCTATAAAAGGGGTAGAGCCCAGGGTCGAGTTCCAGAGAGATCCCACATCTCCCACTCTCTTCCTTATCTTCTTCTTGCTTCCTTATGTTCAAACCCTAGCTAGGAGGAGCGGAATGAGCATGAGGTTAGACGGAGCCAACGTAAGGTTTTGATGAACGCCTGAAGTACCCCGGTGCCGAGGATAAGCACAACCATAGAGGTCGTGCCCTAGAGTATGCACAACGGCAGTAGCTAGGCTACAATGTCAGCCACCAATACATGGCCTGACGAGCGGAATAATGGCCACCTTGGACAGGATCTAAGGGCGCCATGTGTGCGCCTAAGAGGGCCGGAGATAGGGCATCAACCCCCGGCGAGGATCGCGACCCAAGGAGAGGGAGAGAGCCCGCACTCGGCTATAGAATGACGCCTAGGGCGGAAGCTATCGTGCTGCCCAAGGTTGAAGGTGACAAAGGACGCATTGGACCGATTTGCCCTCCACAGGTTGAATAGTCGGCCAACTTAACCATGGGAACAAACGTCATTTTGAAATGTTTTCCAAGCAGCAAGTCACATTGCATATAAAGGGGACACATGGTACGCTTTGGTTGGCTCTGGTGAGTTATTTTTACAAAAATCATATCTCCATATTGGTAACTCCAATAGTAGCAAATAATATATGTATATTGTTTAGAAAAATGAAACGAATCAAATAAAAATATTTTAATAATCTAATTCTTCTTTCTATTCGAAAAGTAATGGAAATCATTAACTTCAATGCTTTAATGATTAAGAAACCCTAATTTGAAATTATTAATTTGTTTAGTAGGGTTTAATGGATGATTAAAGTTGATATTAACCTGTTAATGATAAAAAGGAACATTAAGATCGAAAAGGGTGAACTTTGCATGTAATTCATTTAATTTAGAGTTTCTGGCGCATAAATGTGCTTTAATGGGCCTTGAAACCCTAATATTGGTAAATGTGACTCTTATTGGCTTTAATTATTCAAAATTGTGAATAAAGTTGAGATATGATAATCCCAAGCTATTTCAAGTATAAAAGTGGATAATACCCTTTAATGTAGTAATTAGGGTATTTCTAAGGGATAAAGATAGGATTAATGACAAATAGAGTTCATATGTGATTTAGACCATAATGAACTATGAATTGATGATTAAGGAGAACAATGATCTTGCCATGGATTAAAAGGATAAAAATAGTAGCTTTAATGTATAAGAGGCTTAATGAACTTAATTAATGGTTAATGGTGCCTTTAATCCAAGAATAGGGTTATATGTTGTTAAGATAACCTTAATGTTGAAGAATAGGTGAGATAATTAGGGTTTATGAGTAATGGTATAAAATTAGGGTTAAAAATAATAAAAGATGAAGGGAAACCCTAATTGCAATGGAAACCCTAAAAGTGAACTGGAAACCCTAGTAAGCGAGCTAGGTTTAATAGATCTTGATGACACGAGTAATAAAAGGAAATTGTATGATTATTTCAGGATCTTGTGTGCTTGCTTGGATTTCTTACTTGCATGGATTATTTCTGTCTCAAATCATCCTGACAGGTATGTGGTTACGCTTATCTCGAATTAGTTTTTCGAGGTTTTCCAAAGTTTTCCTCGATGACTTGAATTAAACTGTTGGATGAATTTAATTCATGCAAACTATAATGTGGATATGAATATCACTTAAGATATGTGCCTACTAGCTAAGATCCTAGTCCCCTCTGTGGCTTAATAGTTTGACCTAGTACATGGCTACCTATGGGGTAGGTCCATCAGGTCATTGGATGACTTAGTACATGGCTACCAATGGGGTAGGTCCATCAAGTTACCTTGAGTCAGGGATTGGGCTACCTATGGGTAGTGCCATGTGACTCTTCATCACACCATGAGTTAGGGATTGGGCTACCTATGGGTAGTGCCATGTGACTCAACCCTAGATATCGATCTACTTGTTAGGTAGGATCATGCGGGGTTTAATGGGGATCTACCATGATGAAGGTAGTATCCAGGTCCACTACAGGGACAGCGTAGAGATAGGGGATAGGTAAGGATTGAGTAGTATTGCTTAAGTTGTAATCTTGGTTGTTAAATGATAATTGGTTGATTACATTGTTATCATAGTTGCATGATTATTGTTTCCCCCACATACCATCTTTATGCTGACTGACATTTTGTTTGTCAGTGTTTTAGGTACAAGTGAAAAGAACAAACAATAAAGTGGCATATTTGGATTTAAATGAGGATTAACGATCAAGGAGGATTAGTTAGAATATTCTCTCATATGAATAGATGATTAGTAATCCAAGTTTTTCAAAGGTATCCAAAAAGTTTTAATTTATACCAGATTTCAGTATAGTTGGTAGAATTTGATAATTGTTATTGATTATTTGTCGAACATTTGATCCTGTTAATTAGGATAATGGCTCTGACCTTCTGGTCTCCTTTAATTGGGGGTTATCAGGAGGTGGGGTTGTTACAACATCCTTATTAGGTAATCTACTAAATGACCCTTATCTTATCTGATCTCACAACAAACACAATGTGTGAATGCTTCGATATGGAAGTGAATAGAATTGGGCTTGAACCTAATAAACATAAATATCACTTAACACATTGAATGTGAACAGACTTCTAAACACACTAAAAGTAAACATGCTTTGGCTTGAACCCATAAAGAGAAGGGGGTTCATGAGTCCTTCCATAAAATTATCGATGAGTAAGGCCTAATTATTAGTTCTTATTTTGATCACATATGATCTTATCATACTTAGGGATTTTACCCATAATTACATTTCTGATCTTAACCATGAAGAGGTATATTCTTTTAATTGATCTAGTCTTTATATGAATCTTAATGTGGTAAATCTTAATAAGATGTGCATGTTATAAATACCGCTCAACACATTAAACCACTCAGATGATATCATATATAATATGAAATTTAAGCATGATTATACAAGCAAAATTGAATGGTGCATTATAACAAAACCCAAGGCATGGAACACTTAGCTAAATTTAGTAGGAACAATCGCTACTAGTGTTATATACTCAATTTTTGTAAAATGAATGATATAAATATAAAGCATGTTCTAATAAATAATTTATCCCCAATGGTATTATTTATGGAATAATATTGTCCTTGTGACAAGTTAACGAAATAAGAGGATTTTCATTTGCTATAATCCATTATCAAGGTTCGACAAGAAAAATAATGGAAAATGTATATAAAGGTATAAACAATTGATATTGTTAATATGAATCTATGTGGAAAACTCTAGAAAGGAGAGTATTTGTACATATATTATTGATAATGGCTTGTTGAAATATTGTATAACTAAATTATGGAATAATGTGTAAGTTTCTGAAAGGAAATAAGAAGTGTGATATTTTAGAAAATAAAGTAATGATCTAGCCATAATGGGAAACATGGTTAATGCATCAAACGAGAATATTTGATCTAAACTTAAGCAAATTTGAGAATAGAGAATAGGATAGAATTTTAGAAATTGGGAGGAAAAATGATAAACCATGGGATAATGGTATGGAAAAGACATCCCCATAAATCCCCATCACTAAATAAAACTTGGAAATATTTTAGTGAGTTACCTTGAAATAAGGATGATCGAGTGAGGGAAATGCATTCCTTCCCTTATATTAAATTAGTGTTAAGTTGAATAAAACAAGATTTCTTTTGTTTCTTATACGGAAAGCGTTAATGTGTGTTTATAGAATGTCATAAGTACCTTGTCTTTTAACATGTATTTGGTACATCAAAGGGAAAGGAATAAATGAAAGGAGGAGAATGAATATTGTTGATGGTTAATTATGAATAAATATAATGTCCCCAGATTCTGCCGTCTCGAGACTCAAAAGGCCCGAGACGATAAATCCAAAACCATTAGGCAATTGTATCAGAGTGTGATGCAGAAGCAATATGCACATACATGAACAAACAACCATAACATACACCATAACATTTCTCAAAATTTAACATGTATATTAATACAAGATGGTTTATTACAATGTGAATTACATTTACATATTGAAAGAAGATTTACAAGTCTATGAACATGTATGCTAATCATGATCTATACAATAGGTACAACCTGGACAACTGATCACATCTTGTTCTTTTATTCCATGTTATCTCTAAACCTAAAACATATGTGAAACAAAGAATCAACACACAAGGTGTTGTGTATGTGGGTAGAAAAATACATACTAATATTCTTGCATAATTAAAATAACTTGAGAAAGAAAGAGAAAAGAAAACATTATTTACAATGATAATTAGGTAAACACATATTTTTAGATGTATTTTGATGCGTTTTTACTACTAAGTAGTGTTGCACTTCATTTTCCCCCATCCCTTGGGCTATGGGGACCGAGTTCCGACCTTATATTTAGAGGAAAGAGGGAGGGGTGTCGCACTTCATTTTTCCCCACCCCTTGGGCTATGGGGACTGAGTGCCGACCTTATATTTAGAGGAAGAGAGAGAGAGGATGCAGAGAGAGAGAGAGAGAGCATATATCCTCTTAGTAGCTACAAACCATCTATATTCTTTGATTTTCTTATTGACATGGCAAAAATACTATAATCATAGTACATCCAAGCAATATTCTCAAATAAAGATAAGCAATACAATATAGCTATTGCACACAAGAAAACTAGTCATATACTTAGATAAATCCCACGTACCTGAGTTCAGAGATTCATAGCTATCCTTGATCATCTAGACAATCTCGTCATCACCTGATTAATAGCAATTAATCATCATTAATACAAGGTTCACCATTATTAATGGTATTTAGGTCCAGTTTAGGGTTTAGGCCACATATAGGTGTTATTTATCTAAAAATATGTCTCTAGTATTTTTATAATGATCAATATGTCGCTTTTGAGATCTGATCCAAATTTCATATTTTTCTGATAATTGGTCTATTTTCTATGATAAATAAGGGATTTAAATCATATAATTAGGCAATAATGAGAAAAGGTCTACAATTGCTCAATAATATTAAGATCAGGGTCAACATTTAGTTTCTAGATGATATTAGGGTTCAAACTTATTTTTCTTAGATGTAACCTCAACCATTTTCTAATTATACCATTTAAATGAAGAATTCTCATATAAATTAAATATAATTAACTTAATTATCTCAAAAGTTTGATATATGAGTTTTATAAGAAACATGGTATTTTTTTGAGTCTAGGGGTATTTTTTGGGAATTTGTAGGAGAAGGGAACTATTTATTAGGCATTTTCTAAGTTTTTGAGCATTTTTGATATTTAACTAAAAAAATACCTTTTAACACGGGTCTCACCGCCTGAGGTGGCAGCTTTTTATTGGGCCACATTTCTTTGCAAGGGACTTGGAACCTGCATATTAGGGGTGTAAATGGTGCAGGTACGGTGTGGGTCTAGCCATACCCATACCCAAACCCATCTAATTTAGTGGGTCCGGTTCCGGTTCTAGACCCGCATAATACAAAACTTAGACCCGCACCATACCCGTACCCGCAATAATAGTGGGTATGCGGTGCGGGTCTATGGGTAAGAGGTTATATAAAACATCATATTGTTTATGCAAGAAAAATGACTATGTTCTATATATTTTAATTCAACAAGATATTGTTATTATATAATATATTAACATGTAATAGTTATATTAGATATATTAACATGAATTGAAGTAATTGTTTGTATAGTTGTAGTCATCATCATAATGTTTAACTTATGTAGAAAGTAATGTAAATTAGTAGATATTTTGATTCTAAGTTTACATATGATGTTCATTATTGTAACTAGAATAGTTAATTCTGAATTGTATGACTAGTCTCAACCTTATTGTGGTTAGAGTAGGATATAATCTCAAGAATTATATTAGTTAGACTAGTAAAGTATGATATACATAACATATTATTTAAGTAATTACTTATGTATAGCGGGTACACGGGTCTAGCGGGTCTGGGTCCAAGCATACCCAATATTGGACCCACTTATATGCGGGTCCAAGGGTATACGGGTCCAAGGGTATGCGGGTATAAAAAATTAGACCTGTGACAGGTTTTCTTAGGGTCCGCATTTGCGGGTCCGTGGGTCTACCCGTACCCATTTACATCCCTACCAGATCCTTGCTTCACCCTGAACCGGGTGAACCAACTGCCTGTGGACCCGGTCTTCCGCTGTCCCTCTCCTTTTCTACCGATTCTATTGTGTGCGATGATCAGGGCGTGAAACTACCACCGCAGCGTGCCTTCTTGCCAGCAAGCACGATCCAAGGACATGGCACTCCATCTCCTACAGATGTGCCTAGAAGCTTCACATGGATCACTTCCACTTCTGTACGTCACTTGAAGCAACAGATAAGCTCCAACTATAATCCCCGATCACCCGTGTTCCCCAAGCCAGTCCAGGTCGGCGGGCATAGACTTGCCATGGATGTAGTCCGAAGGTCCAACTTCATCATTGTGTGGAAGGTCCAACCAGTGTTCCCCAAGCCAGTCCAGGTCGCACTCCTCCTATGCACCTTCCTTCATCCCCTATGTCGATCTTCTTTCTCCTTGAACAAGTGGTTCAAGGAGAGACAGGAGCGCAGACTCCTCCTTCAGCGGCCCCTACATCAGTGCCGATGGGGGTTGTTTGGCGTATGATGCGATGATTTTTGAGTCGCATTTATAGACCTATTTCATATGTGTTTTATGCTTTTATTAGTCATTTTTATGGTTAATGTCGCATAATTCATCCACTTTGGTCTTTGCTACTATTTTATGTCAAATCCCTTTTATTTCATCGTTTTGAGCATCAATTGTCAAAATATTATATTTGTGTGAATTTATGTGATCTTGTGTTTGAATTTCAGGACAAACGAGTATTTGCTTCCGTCGATACCATCGACATGATCACAGGTTTCCAGCCGAAAGGAGCAGCAAAGCGTCGATACTATCGATAGGGATGTCGATGGTATCGAGATACCAACATGATGCTGGCGAGAAAGCGGTCGATAGTATCGACACCAAGTCAATACCATCGACGCACGGAGGCTACAGCGATGCAAAACGACAAAACCGATGCCTAAAGGAAGTCGATACCATCGATCAGCGTCGATGGTATTGAGATGATGTCAGGCGCGACAAAGGAAGGGTTTGCAGCCGGCCGCTACTACAGCGGTTCGATACCATCGACTCACGTCGATGGTATCGACGTTGTAGGATATGAGTTGGCTTCCTAATGATCTCAATCGGACGACTACGGTTAAATAGCGACCTAATGACCGAGATATACCTAAGGACGGCCGCCCAGACGGAAGGAGGATCGGATTAGCCATTGCACGAGTACCGAGGAGTGGTAGAGAGGAGAACGGAGGCTAGAAGCTCATACTTGTTGATCCGGAGGCCGAAGGAGACGGATTCCACCACCGAGAGGCGTTAGAGCACGCATTCTGCACTGAGGATCAACCGGTTCTTCTCCGTTCAGGGGTTTTCCCTTTCATTCTACGTTTTTCACATGTTTTCCCCTATTTCTACCATGTACTTGTGTGAGATGAACATGCGAGGTTAATCCCCTTCATCTTTAGGACCGGGAGTAGCCCGGGAATTCATTGTATGACGATTTTACAATAGTAATTCATATCTTATCTCTTAAATATGTGGTATAGTTTTGTGTTCTCAATATATTGTTATGCTTAATCACCATAATAATAACCTAATGCCTTTAATCACTTTGAAAGAAGGATTAACGGTTGAAAAGAGACAAAATCTACATTAATCGATAAATCCCTTGAACAAGGTGGTGTAAAATTAATGGTGGATACTGAGAGATCGTTCATAATGCACCTAGTTTAGGGTATAGGTTACTACGACGGTGGAACCGACCTAAGTTTAGGTAGTGAATTGCACCACGATAGTGGGCAATTCTATTTTCAGGCCACTACCCGGATAGAGAGATAAATATGAGGCATTATATAAAGTCTAATACAATGAAAACCTACGGTGAAACCGCAATCCTAAAGATAACCTTTTGAATTGATTAAACCAACATTTAATTGATTGTTTCTTTTGTTTTGTTTTTATTTCTATTTTATTTTTAACTACAACTCCCAACTTGTTAATCGGCTTAGCTGATCGTGAGTAGTTAGTAGGAGTCCCCGACGATTGCACGTATCCCTGAGTTTGACTCGGGCCTCACAAAGGCCTGTACTACTCGACACGTTCACTTGCGTTTATACGCACGGTAAAATTGCGTCAAGTTTTTGGTGCCATTGCCGGGGATACGAAAATTTGTTGGCACTTCGAGTGCTGTGAGCGGCCACTCTAGGCCACCTTTTTATTCTTTTTATTATTATCATTCCAAAAATTCATAATATATTTTCTAAATATTTTCAATCGTCAAGCACCGTACTAAATTTAATCTTTCTATTTTCAAGTATTGTGCATGGTGCAGACGCGTAGTACTAACTACACAGGTCGCGCACCAGAGGTTCCACTACTGACGGGACCTGAAGATGAGGACGGGTACAATCAAGATCATCAAGAGGATACAGATTCTGAACCCGAGGAACAAGACAAGATGGAGGTCGAGCCACAGACTATATGGGAGAAGATAAAGGCTTCTTCCGCATCCGCTTCAAAGGGCCTATAAAGAAGCAAGAAATCAACATACCTACATATAAGATTGATCCGGCTTTGATAAATCTGGTGAAGTCCAATGTTTTTCATGGGCTCAAGAATGAGGACCCCGTCGCGCACATAAGCCAGTTTGTTGAGAACTGTGACATGGTTAAAATTGACAGGTTTCCACAGGATGCACTGTATCTTAAGCTTTTCCCGAGTTCATTGGCAGGAGTCGGGCGAGAATGGTTACACAATTTAGATGATGAGTTTGTGGAGTCCTGGGACCATATGGTGGAGGTTTTCTTTGAGAGGTGCTTTCCTCCTGAGAAGACCAACGACATGATCAAGAAGATTCATAACTTTACCCAACAGGAAGGTGAGACATATTCTGAGACCTGGGAGAGGTTTCAGGTCATGCTGAGACGGTGCCCGCATCACGGGCTGGATAAAGAAACACAAGTAAAGATTTTCTATTTTTCTCTCTCCGAGCACGATAGGAGCAACCTTGATTCAGCTGGGTCAGGATTCTTTTTGAACAATACTGACACCAGGTGTTGGGAGATATTAAAGAACATGGCTAGGAAACAATCATGGGGCAAAAGAGGCGCCGTGGAGCAGGTTCGAGTGGCAGGAGAATCAAAAGTGATAAAGAATCTGAATGAGAAGATGGACCTTCTCGCAAAGAAACTGCTAGCAAAGGAGGATGATGCATCTGAGGATGATGAAGCCCAAGTCAAATTCATGCAACAACAGGGCTACAGAAACAATGACTATGCATGGAGGAGAGACAAAAGTTCTCTTGGAAGGATCCTAATATTTTCCAACAAGACCCGGAGACAAAGCCACAACTGAGAGTTGAGGATAAGAGCACTGAATTACTTAGTCAAATGGTGCAGCAAAATCAGGAAATGATGGCTATGTTTGGTAAGCAATTGCAATCTCAAGGTGATATTTTAACCAAATTTGGGCAGACGCTACAAAGCCATGGAGCATAGATGCGGGCATTGGAAACCACCGTGGCTCAGATTTCAAGTGAAGTGGCGGCCATCAAGAACGCCAACCAGTAGAAACCAGCCGAGAATGCAAATGTGGCCCAAACACACCATCAAGTGAAGTACATGTCTGTGGTAAGCAATGAGGAGGAATCCCAGGTGTCAGAAGCAAAAGATCAGAGCAAAATGAGGTTTGATACGGGAGCAACACTGGCGATACCGTATCCTCACAGTTATTATGGACTGCCGGGAGGAAACCCTCTTTTCAGGAAATCTCGCCAAGGACCCATTATAGTTGCATCCCCGCCTAGCCAAGAAGAGCAAGTTAAGGTTGCCTGTCACGGTGCAGATACATCTACTGCGAGAGAAGAGCCACAACAAATGATACATGTTGATGATGTTCCGACAAAGCCTATGCCAGAGGGAGTAATGGAAGTAAGCTTAGGGGAGCTGGCCCCGAAAAGCCCATATGTGCCACCCCACAAGCGTGGTAATGCAGCAGTGGAGTAAAATTTGGACAACTCGAAGCCGAAGAAGGAGCACAGGCATTATAGAAAATTCTTAGAGATATTCAGAAAGCTACATATCAATATTCCGCTGGTGGAGATGATTGAGAAGGTCCCCGCCTATGTGAAGTTTATTAAAGAAATAATTAATAAAAAGCGGCGGATCAAAGATACTGATGTGTGTAGGATGAATGAAATGGTAAGCTCAATGATCCTTGGGAATTTACCATAGAAGAAAAAAGACCCGGGGAGCTTCTATATTCCATGTTCAATAGGTGATCAACACTTCCCACGAGCTCAATGTGATTCGGGCGCGAGCATAAATCTCATGTCGTTGCCCACATTTCAGAAGCTCGGGTTACACGACATAAAGAAATCAGCGGCAACCATTGAATTAGCAGATGGATCTATTGTAAGGCCACATGGCATTTGTGAGAATGTTCTTGTCAAAGTGGACAAATTAATTTTTCCTGTGGACTTTGTAATCATGGACATGCCGCAGCTTGAGAGTTGCGAGATGCTATTAGGGAGGTCGTTTCAAGCAACGGCCGATGTAGTGACTGCAATAGGGAGAGGTAAACTCACATTGGGAATTGGTCAAGATCATGTGGAGTTCAAGTTGCCGCACGATCCTTTGAGCACCTTCTCTAAGGTACCAAGTTGATAAAAATGCCAAAAGTCATCTAGCCTAAGACGTTAAATAAGGGCGCTTGTTGGGAGGCAACCCAACCATTGGTACCACAGTTTCGTTCATTTACATTCATAGTTTAATTTGTTTTTACTTAGTTTTTAGTATACAAAAGATACCATGATCGGTTTGTTCTTTGTGCAGGCTGACGAAAAGTCGATACCATCGACACACAGGTCGATGGTATCGACCATGGAACAGGTTGACGACTACAGATTTCGCACTGCGTCGATACCATCGATGTCCTCGTCGATGGTATCGACAGACCTACAGGCAGATCGCAAAATCAAGGTCGATGGTATCGACATGCCAGTCGATACCATCGAGATCTCTGAAGATTTATAGAAGAAATTGACTCAGTGAAGTCGATACCATCGACGGCTGTGTCGATGGTATCGACACCTTCAAGTGAAAAAAGGCGGCGGCCGGTCTCATGAGGATTTACCCTAATAAGAAAAGTCGATACTATCGACTTGCGTCGATGGTATCGACCATCTATGTCATCGATCCGCGCAAACGAATCAACGGCGATCGCGGCTTCCACGTCATCGATCCGGGTGAATCGTCGATACCATCGACCCATGTCGATGGTATCAACACGTCAGCGATCCGGGTTTCAAGATCCAGCCATCGACAACCGTCGATACTCGCGATGGGGGCAGATAGCATCGACTAGTGTCGATACCATCGACTCGCGTTGATGGTATCGATGGGCCAACAGTGGTGTCAGCCAAGTCTATTTAAGGAGATTCATTACGTCAGTTGACGTCACACCTTCAGAGTGATCTCCTCCATTTGCACTGAACACTCTCCCGAGCCGTCCAAGCCCAACGACGAGCAGCACTGAGCGAAGTTCTTCATCGAGAAGGGATTCACCTCTCCGATCTTCATCGAGCTCCCGTTCTATTCCTCTTTCTTTCGCAAAGATGGTGCGTACAGCGGGTGCATCCTCTTCACATGCACTGCCCATGGAGATTCTGGTGTTTGTTCCTCTTCGTCCTCACTCTATTACATGCCCGTGACTGATTCATCCATCTGCGGAGGTGAAGAAAGTGTACGAGGGGCTGCTAAAGCGCAAGATTGAGCCCACGCGATATGTCGAACAAAACCTGATGCGCGACTTGGGGTTCACAGACAATCTTGCCTATGTCCTGAAAGGGCAAGCGCAGGAGACTGACAGAGACGAAGAGGAGGTCCAGTATCATGCTGAGGGCCATCCATTCATCGGAGAGTGGCCAACCTACAAGGAACTTGTGGTGGAGTTCATGGCGTCACTCGACATCAACGTGCTGCCAAATGATGTGATTACTTCTGACAGAGAATGGATAAAAGGGAGGGTGTCGTTCAAGCTTTTCAACAATAATTACACCCTCACCCTCGAACAGTTTAATTCCATTTATAATTGGAATCATCATGACCATCAGCATCGGTGGACGGACAACCGCACCAACTACGACGACATCTTCGTCGAGCTGGTGACAGTGTCGCCGGGCAAAGCTGTAAGCTACCACAATGCGGTGGTAGCAGACTTTGAGCACCCTTTCATGCGGGTTCTTCACCACATGCTCTGCACCACCCTACTCGGCCGTGGTGATCTAGCTCTCAGCAAATTCCAAGAGGTGGATTTGTTCTTCTTGTACAAATTATTGAAGCGGGAGGACTGCAATTGGGGCGCGTTCTTTTTGACGCGTGTGATGGCAGTGAAGCGGAGTACGAGAAAAGTGCCAATTCACTTTGGAGGGCTGATCACGCCATTGGCTATCTATCTTGGGCTGGATCTTTCTCAGCTTACTTCCTTATTTACTAGGAGCAAGGTCAACCTCCAGCATCTTCACCGGTCCAATCTCCTACTTCTTCGAGATGGTTTGGCATATGTGCACTGCCACGTCAACCATGCCTACCAAGAATGCTCGTTGCCTGATGAGGTCTTCAATATCGAGGGTGCTCAACATTTTCAGTGGCCAATCATAGCCATTGATGACTCTGATGAAGACGGTGGTGACGACGGAAATGACGACGAGGCTGAGGAGGAAGAGGAGGCATTTACACCTCTTCGAGCACAAGTGGCACCACGGAAGCGTCCTCGGATGCATCCGGGTGCATCTTCATCATCTCAGCCTACTCCGCCGCCACCACCGCCCTCGCAGCCAAGCGAGGATGTCTATTCCATGCAGGGCATGTACACTATGCTGCACGATATACAGCAGTCGCAGGAGCAGCAGATGGCGATGTATACCGGTATTCAAGACACTACGAACCGGATACTGGACAACCAAAGGGCGATGTTCGAGAATGAGCGTCTTCTCCTTGACAACCAACAACAGATACATGATCGGTTGTATCGGATGGAGACGCAGCAGGAGCCCTTCTACGACCACTATTGGAGCCAAAATTATTTTGGAGGTTATCCACAACCTCCACCCAGGGCCCAGTTTGATCCAAGCTTCCAGGGGGAGTATCCTTCGTGGGACCCTACGGCTCCACAGTACCCGCCTCCACCACCACAAGAGTGATCTGGTATCACTGTTCCAATCTTTAAGTTTGTTTTTAACTATGAGGCCATAGTCGAATTCAAGATTAGGGGGGTAGTTGGAACAACTTTATCTTTTAATGTTTTTAGTTTTTAACTTTATTGTTTTTGTTCTTGTTATTTGTTTCTTGCATTTTTAGTTTTTGTAGGATCCACATGCTATCTAGTGTAATCGTGGATGTCATAAAGTTTGTGTCATCTCATTAATTCTGCATGGGAAAATCAAGGGAAATTTAAAATTTTTGTGTGTTTGGAAAGCTTGTCTTGTTTAACCTTGGGCACATATCCTACGAAAATGATTGGTTTTGTCAACTTTAAAACAAAATTTCACAACTGTACCCCTAATGATTCATGAAAGTGGACGGAAATGGTTGTTTGAGCCTAAACTGACAAAATGGTAATGAGACTCTAATTGGATGTAAGAGAGAGAAATCTCTTAACTACTACATAGGTCAGTAAGGAGGGACACATAATATCTTTCTAAGGTTCAGTCACCTAGTCTTGTGATCTTTCCACCTCTTCACTTTTCACAATCCACCGCAAGAATTGGAAGTACTTTACAGTTTTAACTTCTTTGACAACATTTCATATAGATAGGTCCTGCATTGAATTTATTTCCATATGTTTTGCATAAAAAGAAAGAAAAAAATCAGAATAGTGATACATGCACATTACCTTTAGGTGCATGCCATGTAGTTGCATTCATAATTTTCATGCATAAAGTACATCATGTATCTCAATTTTTCTCCAATGGTGAATTAAATTGTTCCATGCCTTCTAAATAGTGCACATTTCTGAATTAGGAAGAAAAACAATCCGAATAAAATACTCATTATCAATTATGGATATAAAGGGTTGAAAAAGAGAAAAAAAAAGGAAAAAAAATTGAAAGAAAATCTGCATAATGAAAAAAGAGTTATGTAGAAGCAATAAGAATAAGAAGGAGAAAGGAACATAATATCACCTGCATTTCGAGATAATTGAGTACATGATGTAGATTAAATAGATGTCCATTTCATTTTGAGATGGATGGTTAGTACATGCATCATTCCACCCAGTTTTAGGCATTAGGGCATTTTTCAGGTGCATTTGCATCATTTAGGACATTTTTGTTTTGTGCATGTTGAAACTGTGTAATACTTCCACTTTCTTCCATGAACCACCCATCTTCATCCACCCATTGCTCGGATTGGTAGGCCACCGTGAATTTCTCCTCACTAAGGTATATCAGGAGAACTGCCTCCATGTAGATGGTAGTTAGGGTGAGCAACGTAGTATGGGAGATCACAAGATGCACCAAGTCTGAACCGGCGAATTTTATTATGTTAACTGCCTTATGTGATAGTGTTCATCAGTTTTGAGGTCAATTTCTTTTATGGATGATTACTGTCGCCTTCAGGGTAATTACCGTTCCGTGGTTAGAGAGGGCCGGTATGTGAATGTCCAGTGGGAGTCATATGGGATGTTGGTTGTGGTGTGTTGTACTTCAGTTGACATTAGCAATTCTATTCTAAGGATTAGTTTCTCGAGGGCGAGCAACGTTCAAGCTTAGGGGAGTTTGATGCGATGATTTTGAGTCGCACTTATAGACCTATTTCATATGTGTTTTATGCTTTTATTGGTCATTTTTATGGTTAATATTGCATAATTCATCCACTTTGGTCTTTGCTACTATTTTATGTCAAATCCCTTTTATTTCATCGTTTTGAGCATAAATTGTCAAAATATTATTATTTGTGTGAATTTATGTGATCTTGTGTTTGAATTTCAGGACAAACGAGTATTTGCTTCCGTCGATACCATCGACAGAAGTCGATACCATCAACATGATCATAGGTTGCCAGCCGAAAGGAGTAGCAAAGCGTCGATACTATCGATAGGAATGTCGATGGTATCGAGATACCAATAGGTTGCTGGTGAGAAAGCGGTCGATAGTATCGACACCAAGTCGATACCATCGACGCACAGAGGCTATAGAGATGCAAAACGACAAAACCAACGCCTAAAGGAAGTCGATACTATCAACCAGCTTCGATGGTATCGAGATGATTTCGGGCGCGACAAAGGAAGGGTTTGCAGCCGGCCGCTACTACAGCGGGTCGATACCATCGACACCGTAGGATATGAGTTAGCTTCCTAATGATCTCAATCGGACGGCTACGGTTAATTAGCAACCTAATGACCGAGATATACCTAAGGACGGCCGCCCAGACGGAAGGAGGATGGGATTAGCCATTTCACGAGTACCGAGGAGCGGTAGAGAGGAGAACGGAGGCTAGAAGCTCATACTTGTTGATCTGGAGGCCGAAGGAGATGGATTCCACCACCAAGAGGCGGTAGAGCACGCATTCTACACCGAGGATCAACCAGTTCTTCTCCGTTCAAGGGTTTTCCCTTTCATTCCACGTTTTTCACATGTTTTCCCCTATTTCTACCATGTACTTGTGTGAGATGAACATGCGGGGCTAATCCCCTTCATCTTTAGGACCGGGAGTAGCCCAGGAATTCATTGTATGACGATTTTACAATAGTAATTCATATCTTATCTCTTAAATATGTGGTATAGTTTCGTGTTCTCAATATATTGTTATGCTTGATCACCATAATAATAACCTAATGCCTTTAATCACTTTGAAAGAAGGATTAACGGTTGAAAAGAGACGAAATCTACATTAATCGATAAATCCCTTGAACAAGGTGGTGTAAAATTAATGGTGGATACTGAGAGATCATTCATAATGCACCTAGTTTAGGGTATAGGTTACTATGACGGTGGAACCGACCTAAGTTTAGGTAGTGAATTGCACCACGACAGTGGGCAATTCTGTTTTCAGGCCACTACCCAGATAGAGAGATAAATATGAGGCATTATATAAAGTCTAATACAATGAAAACCCGCGGTGAAACCGCAATCCTAAAGATAACCTTTTGAATTGATTAAACCAACATTTAATCGATTGCTTCTTTTGTTTTGTTTTTATTTCTCTTTTATTTTTAACAACAACTCCCAACTTGCTAATCGTCTTAGCTGATCGCGAGTAGTTAGTAGGAGTCCCCGATGATTGCATGTATCCCTGAGTTCGACTCGGGCCTCACAAAGGCCTGTACTACTCGACGCGTTCACTTGCATTTATACGCACGGTAAAATTGCGTCAGCGTAGCGGTGGAGTAGAGAAGTAAGAAAGTTGTGATCTGACCAATATGGTGTCACTGTACGGACGGGAAATGGCAAGAAACCCAAATGTGACCTTGATTGCTTTCAGTTTGGTGATGCCATCATCTAGCTCTATGTGATTCTCTGCAAATCCCTGACCCAAGGTGTACCTCGACTGGATTTGGAGCTCACGCTCCAGATATCCCCGCCGCTTCTGTCGGTGGCCCTCCAGTCTAGATAGATCAAGGATGTGAGAAGGGCAAGTTCCTCCATCTCTAGGGTTACATATTCCTGGCAGCAATGGGGAAAGGAGAATGAAGAGGAGGTCGGGGAGAAGAGAGAAGTAAGACAAGGTTAAGGGTGATGATCTCCCTCACATTACATTCATATCTCACAAGCCAGGTCTCAGGGGAGTTGGTTAAATATTGGTGGCACGATGGATCCAAAGATCTCACTTAAATTTCTAAAAGCCTCCTCGTTACTACTCATGACTTGGTCTCCTAGACACTAGTTGCTCCGCTTGAAATGAAGGTAGGTGACAATCATCAACTCATTGGATCTATCCCCAGGTCACTAAGATGCAACCTCACCCAGCCAAGTCACAAATATTAGAGTCGCGTCCATTTGTTAGTGAGTTGGTTGCGTGATAAGGAAATCAAACCTAGGTCTAAATCATTTAAACCTTATCCATTTAATCAAAACTCAACCATCAATATCTCTCACATGGATCATTAAATGGTTATGAAACTTTTAACCATGCCTTCATTATCAATTGTTCTTGCTCTATGCCTAGTCTGAGCCACGAATAATATTATTTGATCACCGAAATAAATTCCTCTGAAGGATCCTTTCACCCGTCAAATAGGTCTCTAATTGGATGATTTGTCTCATAAATACTCAGTTGAGTAATAAAGGCTACTCATGTATAACTGAATTCAATTAGGCACTACGGTTCTCTATCATATATCAAATGACCTAATTAGGGTGAAACTTTCCATAACTGAGTTAACAATTCCTCAATTTGGTATTTTTCATCTATTAAGCATGCATGTTCCTCCAATACCATATTCTATTTAAACACCAAAATCAGGGTCATCACAATAAACCACTTTCTATCCAAGTAATCATAGTATTTGACTACAAAAAGGGAACTAGGCTTTCCCTCAGTTCCTCCCTTCCTCCTCTGCCTTTTCTTTCTCATGGTAATCAATAGGGTTTCCTCCTAGATATGCATATATAAGGACCCCTAGGGTCCTCGTCACTAGATCGAACCCTGCCCTTATAGGACACCGGAAGTCCTGTAGACCTCTACAACTTACTCAGTTAGGGTCTTTGACCATGTTGAAGTGTGTACGTTAGGACTTGATCAAGGTATCCTAGGCTTGCAGAAGTGATGCAGTTGCCAACCTCCATGGAGGATCCCAGTAATGCCAACCTACTCTCTCCATCTCTCTACTTCGTTCCCAGGGAATCAACATCGGTAGAGTGATAGTGTGCAATGCCACAACTCTCCTAGGTTCCTTCTAGTGCAGAAATGGCAGTGTTAGGGCAATAGGCGGAACAATAGTGACAAACCTTATTTGTGTGTGCAACAGTGGCAGTACGGGAAGGACATAGACGTTTGGGTTGGTGAGGGTAGAACAAGGTGAGGGAGAGAGGTGGATTGCAGCTAGCAGTGGAAGCCGTATGTGAGAACCCATTATAGTAAATGAGATTACTCAAAATATAAAACACAATCGATCACTAATTTATCTCATACCCAAAATATGGGTAAATAAAAACCGAATTCAACATCAACACCCGCTCAGAAACATTTCCATAAGAGACCAACATCTTTCTTATATCCATACTATGCCAAGAATTTGATACAAATTGTTCTATCGCCTTAGCCACAACATATATGCATAGGAGAACAATATTCTTATATGCCACACAAACAAGAATTAACATGCTAACAAAATTTTGATTTGTTTGAAACACCATATACAAACTTTTCCTACCTGGACCTGAGAGTACATGGATGACTCTAGGACACACTAGACATCTAATAAACTTTCTTAAAGATTCATTACTGTAGTTCCTCTTTACTTCCACGGTTCCGTTGTTGTCACTGCCAATTAACTAAAGAGATGTGGAAAACCAAAAGGGTGAGACCCATGTCTCAGTAAGAGATATATCCTCCAACAACGCTTAATGATTACAACATTTTAAATAGTAGATAACTGAGCAGTTGGAGTATTTAAAAATCAATTGAACAGTTCAAGTATGCTAAATAGATAAAGCAAATAATCTTAGCAACAAGTATGATTATCAATGTATATATAAGTAACAAATAAATCCATTTCTATGGATAGATATCTACTCAAATTTCATCAAATTGCATCTAATAATAATCATCATCATTAGTCTGACTATCATCATATTCCTAGCTAACAACACAAGAAATCTAGTAGCATAAGCATCCATGACATAATGAATATGTCTAGTAACATAACATGGCTATCAATATTGACATCTCAAATAAAGGTAACAAATCTATATCATAAGTAGAACTAACATCATAGCACAATTAACTACATAGGCATGATTAGTAGTTTCAGCATTTCTAATAACATAGGATTGGCTAGAAATATTAAGAATAGCTAGCCACATCATCTTAACCATCATTGTTAGTATATTTGACAACATAAGCATGTTTACAACATGAGCATAACTACAACATAAGCATATCTATTATCTATTATTGTATTATACATGATCTCAATGAAAAGAAAGCAAACAAGGGTTATCATCCAATATGAAGCATTGTGTATGACCCTAAATAGATATGCTACACGGTTGTCTTACATATTTTATTATTTCCTGAGGAATTTGAATCATACCATCCAAAGTCCAACCGACCCCTGTGAAGGGCTAGTCGGTTCCGTACAAGATCTAGGAGTGTCGATGTCCTAATATCTCACCCCCTCAGTCAGTACGAGTATAAAGGTAGTGACATATCAGTCACCACTACAACGACATATAGTCAAGATGCTAACAACTAGTCTGCCCTTGGTACAGGTCACGACACTAGAGAACAGGCTCACGCATGGCCGTTCTATAAAAGGCACCTGCAATTATACTGCTACTATAACGACCCCACCTCCTGGTAACCCCCAATTAAGGGAGACCCGAAGGTCAGAGTCGTTATTCAATTAACAGGATCAAAGGTTCCACAAATAATCAATAATAATTATGAAATTCTACGAAATAAGCTAAAAACTTGGTATAAAATTAAAACTTTTCTTACCTTTGAAAACTTTGGAAATCTATCTATCCAGAGCTTGAATCTACTCTATCTAATCCTCCATGCACTTTATTTCTTATTCTCACAATGTGTCACTTTACTATTTGATCATTTCAGGGTTGTACCTAAAACGCCGACAAACAAAACATTAGTCAGCATATCAAAATATGTCGGTATGTGGGGACAACTGAAAGTTTGCACATATGGTTAACAATCTAATTAACACAATCAAGTTAATTAACAAGACAATTTACACTTTTCAGTATGACATTCTCCACCGCTTTTGCCCTAACCCTGGCATACCCACCATAGGGTTCCTTTTGCCAATGACTTAAGGCCACCTTCTCAATCCTGAGCTTGGTGCCTGGGGTCACCACTCATGGTGCCCTCTAGTAATGCAATATCATAGGCCACCTTCTCATTCCCAAGCTTGGTGCCTGGGGTAACCACTCAAGGTGTCCATTGGTCTACCCATCTGGGCCTGACCTTTGGCATCATCCATCAGGGTGGCATGTAGGTGCGAGAATACATACTTCTATTAATAATGTGATAATCATAGTGACTTTATAGTTTGCAAGTATGAACATCCAAACTGATAATTTGCATTCAATGCGGTTAACCATTCAGAAAATCCTCAGGAAACTAAGGCGGTTATTCATAATTAACCACATACCTGTCAAGCTGTCTTGAGTGCAGAATTAATCCAAACAATCAAGTAGTCCAGAGTAAATCAAGCAAGCACAATTCAATTCTGAAATATTCATCCAATATTTTCTATCATGGATCATGGTATACAAATCTCATAGGCCTAATCGTCCTAGGGTTACTAACCCCTTTTTAGGGTTATGACCAAAATTAGGGTTTCACTTCCTTCTTACCACTTTTACTTTATTTTTATCAAAATATTCATCAAACCCTAATTATCTCATTTTATATTCTATTAAGATCCTAAAATTAGGTTTGGACCACAAAACCCTAATATTCGAATTAATTAAATCTTTTCTTCCTCACTTAGGGTTTCTAAGGGCATTAATTACAATATTAGGTTGAAAACCCTAATTCTTACAATTTCGTCTTCAAAACAAATCAAGATTCATTTTTATCACTGAACAAGTTAATAATGATCGAATTTACTCTCTTTCATGATTAAACCTATCCTTTATCAAGAATTAAGTTTTCTAACCATAATTTAATACTTTTCCCATCCATTTATATACTTTTATAAAATGATATTGATTTAGGTTCCTAAACCATTTTAAATGTATTCCTCGTATTTTTCTAATCAATTTTCATTTATACATATTTCTCATCCGAGTTTTCTAGCTTAAGATATGATTTTTATAAAGAAAACCTTTTTATTTGATTTATTAGCAAATTCTGGAAAAAAGCGGGTCGTTATATCAATGGTCCGTTGGTCCACTCAGGATCCAACAACCAGGGTTACACACGACTAACTTTTGTTTTAAGTAATGAAAGATGGTTTTTCCCTTACCTTCATTCACTAGTACCAGGGACAGGGAGGTATTTTCCTCCTATCTCCTTCAAACTCCGCGCGTGTCGCTATGCTCTGCGATCCAAGTTCTTGGCATCGGTCAACTGAGTAGTTGACTTCGAGACTCGACCCCTCCCAACATCCGAGAAGGTCACCACAACCTCCTCCCAGCTTCCCTGAACTGGACCAGGGTCCCAATTTCTCCACTTCATGCTCAAGTTGCTCGCACAGCGGAGCTCTTCTCCGGTGAGGCCTACTGCTTATACGAGGGGGAGAACAGAGCCAATCGTCGAATTGAAGGTGCCAAAACGAACGTCATTGCACCCCGATCTCGAGGGTAGAAGAAGAGGGATGGCTTGTGACGCCCTAGGCTATCCCTATATATAGGGTCAGCCACAGGTATCAGTCGAGTTGGGAAATCCCTCCATCGGTGACCAAACCCCTGACAAATAGGGTTGGTTCTCATCAGAAACATCTCCCGAAGACAACAGGCTCCTTCTCGAAATCGAAGGATATTTCCTTTGAGAGAAAGTACCCAGACTTGGATCTCACCAAGCCTGTTCTGTGCCAGACTCCCCATGCCACTGGGATTTAACCCCAGTCATTGGATCGACGATCCAATGGTCACCATTAATCTGAAAATCAGGATTATATTTTCATGTGATTATTATGCAATTAAGGTCCACACTTTAGGATAGTTTCTAAATTACATATCTTGAAATCCATGCATCATTTTGCAACCAAATTTTTATGGAAACTTCCTCTTGGCTTTGTCTACTCTCATACCAAAATTGGGTCCCAAATACCAAAGGAAAATGTCTTTTTCTTCAAAAGTTCATTATTCTTTAGTAAGACTTATTTAATTGATATTTCCTCTTTCTTATTTTCTTATTTCTCATTATTTCTATTCCTTTTAATGCAATAAAGCAAGTGGGGTTCGAATTATTACTCATCATGACCAAACCCTCACTTCTCTCTTTATATCTTACATTATCTTGTTTATTTCTTATTAAAATATCTCTTTTGAGGATTTCTCTTTGTTTCTCTTTTATTTTCCTCATTGGTATTCTTTTTATCATTAGGAATCCTTGGGATACGAAATTCCACCAAGAATAATTCAATCACACCTCTTTTCACTGGTTTTCCACATTTTACCATTGTTTTTAATTTCTTTCTTAATAAAGAAATACCTAATTAATCTTTTCTTTTCTTATCACTTTTTCTTTGCAACTTTACACTCCTTAGAACCCAAGGAACCCCTATGGCACGAAATCCACCTTTAGATTAAGTTCCTTGCCTTCTAGAGGTTTCCACATCTTTCTTTTCTCGATTTCTCAATTAATTGAATTTCCTTCTTATTGGGCCCAATAGCCAATAAAGCCCACAACACAATCATCAAGGCTATTGTAAATGAAATCTATTTATTCAAAACAAATTATATCATTATTTGTTCAAATATGAGAAATTACATTTCTCACCAATTGAACCCAAAAAATTTGGGGTTGTAACATCCTTCCCGTCTTATAAGAATTTTTCCCTCAAAATTCCATCAAGCAAGCAAACAAACAGGATAAGCCTTTCTTTTGTCCATCAGGGCTCCCATGTGGCGTCACCCTTTCCATGGTGCTTCCCAAGAACCTTCATCATCTCATATTCTTCCATCTGAGTTCTTTCTTACCTTGGTATATCGTACCCTCATAGGTGACTCAGGACTTTTCAACCTCTCAAAAAGCTGGATAGGTTCAGGGCTCAGCACATGGCTTGGGTACCCCACATAGTGCTCTAGATCGGACTCATGGAACACATTACACATCATGTTATCCTAAGGGGAAAGGCTAAACACAACCATTTCCACCAATCCATCTTAAATGGACCCATATATCGGGGACTCAGCTTTCTCAGTTGTAGCTCAGAGGGGTCGGATTTTCACATTATATTCTCCCACAGTGAACTACATGTCAGTCTGCTTTGCATCAGCTCATGACTCATGTCACCCTTGGGCTCTCTCTCAGCCATTGCACGATCAAGCGACTTCATCTGCACACATTGTGGTTCTTTCCTAACCTTCACGAGGCCTCCTTCACCAACATCATCATAATGAAGTGGTGACCGACACAACCTCCTTATAGAACTTCTTGCATCCCGATAAAGGCTATGGTGGTTATCATCACATCTTAAGAAATGTCTCTATGTATCACCCCAAATGGGTACACATGCTCTCATCAGACCCTCTAGTCTGGATCACACTAACCATTAGTATGGGGTGACAAACTGTACTAACATCGAGTTCTTCACGCATCTACTTCCACCTTATGGAAGTGAACCTTTAGGTCACACTCAAGAACTCTTAAACTCACATTATGGTGAAGTTGAACCATCTCTCTCTCTTAAGTAGTTCAACCAAATCTGTCCCTTGACAACATTCTTTCTTTCTCATTTTATCTAGGTAAGGCGATCTACCATAACCCATACTGCATCTAGACCTTCCTTGGTCAAGGGAATACTTACCACAACTTCCATAATGATGAACTCCCACTCCCTTTAGGGGACTCTTCATCCTCTATGTCAAAGAATTGGGTTACTGGTGTTCATCCTACACCTACTATCATGCATGGCCACAAGCCACATGCATCTTCATCTTAAGCATCCAAAGTGCTACTATCTCTTACTATCTCTGTAGTATCACGATGTAAGGTGATCTTAAAATCATGATTTCTTGTATGTCATGATTCCTCAAGATTGATTCCTCAGAAATCCTAAACCTCTTTAGTCGGGGTCTCATCACCTTATTTTCCAAATAAGTGTATTTGAGGTTCTACAACCATCCTTTTATCGCATCAAGGCCTAGGCCGGCTAACCAAACAACCAATAATATTGTTCAACATATCTCATTATATCTGAGTGTTAGCCAAACTTATCTCTTTTTCTCCACTTAAGGTTAGCCTAACAACCTCAACTTCTTCTAGCTTTCAGCTAAACTAGGCAGCTATATCTCAACTAGAGCATTCATTACCACTTCATATCCTTAGATGTTAGGTATTGTTGAGAACATACACCTCCATGTATTCCACTTATCATCTCATCTCAAACTCTCAATTTGTCTTCATCAAGAAACTCTGAGCTCATCCTCTTGGTTTTTGAATTCAACCCTGTATGACTCATGATAAAAACATCATCATAAGATGACTACATTATTCCTCTTAGTGTTTGTAAACCATCCATGTATCATTCACTCCACAAGGGTATGTTATCATCTCTATCCTCATACCCCATAGAAACATTCCAACTCACATCATCTTTATCCTTGGTGTGTGGCATGCGTACTATCCTATCTCTCACTCCCATAACAAGAGAAAATAAGCATTTGGCTACAGTCCAAATGCAGAGTTCTCCCTGTTCCAAAAGTAGAGATGGTACAGCCCACCTTTCCAGTACACTTTCAAATCTAAGTTGAAACATGCCACACATGTCTCTACAAACATCACGATATCAAAATTTACTTCCATGGAAAACTGATCTGGAACCTACTTGGGTCACCACATAATCCTTGGTCATCTCCTCTAGGTCTATAGGGTACCGACACTTTTGGGGTCATCCCTTTTTCCCTCATGCATCCAGAGAGTTCCCTACTCATCTGCCTTTTTGGGTCCCATGAGTTCTTTAAGGTGATCAATCTCCTAACCCATGGCCCTCATACAATGATAGTTGTTACCTCCCAACCCTATGGTCATGTGCAACTAGGGAATTAGGCAACTCCTACTTCCATCAGTCTTATCCCTACCTGACCCTCAGATAGACTTAGGATTCTATTATAGTACATGTCCAGCTTAGAACCTTACCCAAGCCTTCATCATCTCTCTCTACATTCATGGGCTGACTTTCATCCCTTCACAGGGGTCATGGCGACCTACCTACCTTGGTCAGGCCCCATATTGGTTACCTCCATGGTATCACACCCACATGCACATGGAGATGTTTATCTATGGGTCTATAGGTTCATTCTCTTACCATGTACTCATCACTTAGCTTCTCAAGATCATATGAAACCTCTTTAGGTTACCTCAAAACCAACAAAACTGGTATACACCCTACAAAATGGTCCCTCTCCCAGGATGGGAGGAAACTACACTCTTGAGAACAAGGTCACAACCATCCTTAGGGTTTACATTCACATGAGCATGTCTAACCCAGCAACTACTAAGGCACAAGCAGATCACCTATCGAACCATGCTAGGTCATACTTGTTCTCATCCTCATCATTAGATCAACTTAGTCGTGAGGGGTTCATCAAACATACCCTTAACTTAAGGGGTTTCCTTTACCTCTACGCATGAGGAGTACCATGCTCAAAACTATATAGACTCAAATATCATCATGAGCATCGGGCACACTACTTCCCCACTTAGGCCTAGGAACCCTAATTCCACCTTTGGGTATCCAACTGCATGTTTAACCTCTTAACCATGAAGCAAGTATGTCCAAGGTATGTCATGTACTTCCATGATCATTTTATATGAGCAACACCTCTCCTCAAGGACAACCAACTAGGTACAAGGCCTTACCACCTGTTACTAAACCTCTACATGATCTAAGGAACTCTTCTTCTCATCTATACCAGAGGTACAAGGTATTATCAGACTCATCCTCTCTCTAGGGTTTGGTTCCTCTAAAGGCAACCAAGATATCATCAGCCTCCAGGGATCATGAATGAGGAAACTACTATCATTCACTCAGGTCACATCATCCTCGACTCCCCCCTATTCCTCATGTCTTAGAAGCTAAGCTTCCAACCTTCTTGCTGGGGTCCTACTTTCTCTCTCCAAAGCTAACTCCACATCCAACCTTCCTACAAGAGGTCCCTTCTTCATGAAGGCTCAAGTTCACAAGCATACCCCTATGCGGGTGAAGCCTATGCTTAACTCATGTTTGGCTCAAGATTATACCTAGCCCTTTATGCTCATCCCATATGCATATTGGATAGGGTTTCAACCTACTGTCGTCCACTGACGTACTCTGGGTGCAAGCTATACCCTTCCTGCAACAACCCATAAGGTTTCTATAGGTTCTTCTCTAACCTCATCCATGAAGGATCTATCTTTCTCTCAAACATGCATGACCCTTCCCAGGGTTGGGTTGCCATAGGTACTCGGTCATGTAACCTCTCATGGCTCATATGGCATCCCAAGGTGTGTCCATCCAAACACTCGGTCAACCATGACATATAACTCATCATGTCATCTCTCTCTCGTACCTTCACTTAGGGTTAGGGTTAACATCATCCTTAGAGGATGTGCTAGGTCTCTACTTTTAATCGAGGTCTCTACCTCCAAGACCAACTCTCTCTACTCATCCTCCTGACAAGGAGGTCTATCCTTAGGTTTCTCCTGAGAGCAATGACAACTTGTGTCGTACGACCTAAGCATGTATCTATTCTTCAGTTTGCGCTTAATCTATTAAGCTTATGTCCATTACATCTTATTTACATGCTTTTCATTAATTTGGTGGAGGATTCCTTAGAACTTATTAAACTTACCCATACCTCAAGAGGGTGAGGAGAAGAGAGGAAACCCTAATCCTTAAGGTCCTTAACAGAATTTGAGTTGAGAAGGGAGGAACAAGATGAGAGAGTCTTAAAGGTATCTTATTTTGAGTCATATCCTAAGACATGGCCAGGCAGTCACACAATCTGGGAGTCCTCATATTCTGACTAGCAGTGTGGAGGAAAATATTGCCAACCCCCGAACGTGATCCTTTTCTAGACACCTCAATCTTTCGGACAATCCTCTAATAACTCCCTCGGTTCTATGGAATTTGTAAAATTTAATAATTATTAACTATTAGATGAGGAACGTATGCTCTGATACCAATTGTAACGACCCCGCCATCCAGTAACCCCCAATTAATGGAGACTCGAAGGTCAGAGTCGTTATTAAATTAATAGGATCAAAGGTTCGACAAATAATCAATAATAATTATGAAATTCTACGAACTAAGTTGAAAACTTGGTATAAAATTAAAACTTTGCTTACCTTTGAAAACTTTGGAAATCTATCTATCCAGAGCTTGAATCTACTCTATCTAATCCTCCATGCACTTTATTTCTTATTCTCACAATGTATCACTTTGTTGTTTGTTCATTTCAGGGTTGTACCTAAAACACCGACAAACAAAATGTCGGTTAGCATATCGAAATATGCTGGTATGTGGGGACAACCGAAAGTTTGCACATATGGTTAACAATCTAATTAACACAATCAAGTTAATTAACAAGCCAATTTACACTTTTCAGTATGACATTCTCCACCGCTTTTGCCCTAACCCTGGCATACCCACCTTAGGGTTCCTTTTGCCAATGACTTAAGTCCACCTTCTCAATTCCGAGCTTGGTGCATGGGGTCACCACTCATGGTGCCCTCTAGTCATGCAATATCATAGCCCACCTTCTCATTCCCGAGCTTGGTGCCTGGGGTCACCACAAAAGGTGTCCATTGGTCTACCCATCTAGGCCTGACCTTTGGCATCATCCATCAGGGTGGCATGTAGGTGCGAGAATACATACTTCTATTAATAATGTGATAATCATAGTGACTTTATAGTTTACAAGTATGAACAACCAAACTTATAATTTGCATTCAATGCAGTTAACCATCTGAAAAATCCTCGGGAAACTAAGGCGGTTATTTATAATTAACCACATACCTGTCAAGCTGTCTTGAGTGCAGAATTAATCCAAACAATCATATAGTCCAGAGTAAATCAAGCAATTACAATTCAATCCTAAAATATTCATCCAATATTTTCTATCATGGATCATGGTATAGAAATCTAATAGGCCTAATTGTCCTAGGGTTACTAACCCCTTTTTAGGGTTTTGACCAAAATTAGGGTTTCACTTCCTTCTTACCTCTTTTACTTTAGTTTTATCAAAATATTCATCAAACCCTAATTATCTCATTTTATATTCTATTAAGATCCTAAAATTATGTTTGGACCACAAAACCCTAATCTTTGAATTAATTATATCTTTTCTTCCCCACTTAGGGTTTCTAAGGGCATTAATTACAATATTAGGTTGAAAACCCTAATTCTTACAATTTTGTCTTCAAAATAGATCAAGATTCATTTTTATCACTGAACAAGTTAATAATGATCGAATTTACTCTCTTGCATGTTTAAACCTATCCTTTATCAACAATTAAGTTTTCTAACAATAATTTAATACTTTTCCCATCTAATTTATATATTTTTACAAAACAATACTGATTTAGGTTCCCAAATCATTTTTTATGTATCCCTCTTATTTTTCTGGTCAATTTTCATGTATACATATTTCTCATCCGAGTTTTCTAGCTCAAGATATGATTTTTATAAAGAAAACCTTTTTATTTGATTTATTAGCAAATTTTGGAAAAATGCAGATCGTTAGATCGATGGTCTGTTGATCCACTCGGGATCCAACGACCAGGGTTACACGTGCCTAACTTTTGTTTTAAGTAACGAAAGGCAGTTTTTCCCTTACCTTCATTCACTAGCGCCAGGGACAGGGAGGTCTTTTCCTCCTATCTCCTTCAACCTCCGTGTGCGCTGCTATGCTCTGCGATCCAGGTTCTTGGCATCAGTCAACTGAGTAGTTGACTTTGAGACTTGACCCCTCCCAGCATCTGAGAAGGTCACCACAACCTCCGCCCGGCTTCCCCAAACTGGAACAGGGTCCCAATTTCTCCGCTTCATGCTCAAGTTGCTCGCATGGAGGAGCTCTTCTCTGGTGAGGCCTATTGCTTATACGAGGGGGAGAACAGAGCCAATCGTCGAATTGAAGGTGCCAAAACAAACGTCGTTCCACCCCGATCTCGAGGGTAGAAGAAGAGGGATGGCTCGTGACACCCTGGCTATCCCTATATATAGGGTCGGCCACAGGTGTCATTCGAGTTGGGAAGTCCCTCCATCGGTGACCAAACCCCTGACAAATAGGGTTGGCTCTCATCGGAAACATCTCCCGAAGACAACAGGCTCCTTCTCGAAATCAAAGGAGCTTTCCTTTGAGAGAAAGTATCTAGATTTGGATCTCACCAAGCCCGCTCTGTGCCAGACTCGCCGTGCCACTGAGATTTAACCCCAATCATTGGATCGACGATCCAATGGTCACCATTAATCTAAAAATCGGGATTATATTTCCATGTGATTATTATGCAATTTAGGTCCACACTTTAGGATAGTTTCTAAATTGCATATCTTGAAATCCGTGCATCATTTTGCAACCAAATTTGGAGGGAAACTTCCTCTTGGATTTATCTACTCTCATACCAAAATTGGGTCCCAAATTCCAAAGGAAAACGACTTTTTCTTCAAAAGTCCATTATTCTTTAGTAAAACTTATTTAATTGATATTTCCTCTTTCTTATTTTCTTATTTCTCATTATTTATATTCCTTGTAATCCAAGAAAGCAAGTGGGGTTCGAATTATTACTCATCATGACCAAACCCTCACTTCTCTCTTTATTTCTTGCATTATCTTGTTTATTTCTTATTAAAATATCTCTTTTGAGGATTTCTCTTTATTTCTCTTTTATTTTCCTCATTGGTATTCTTTTTATCATTAGGAATCATTGGGATATGAAATTCCACCAAGAATAATTCAATCACACCTCTTTTCACTGATTTTCCACATTTTACCATTATTTTCAATTTCTTTCTTAATAAAGAAATACCTAATTAATATTTTCTTTTCTTATCGCTTTTTCTTTGCAACTTTGAACTCCTTGGAACCCATGTGGCACGAAATCCACCTTTGGATTAAGTTCCTTGCCTTCTAGAGGTTTCCACAGCTTTCTTTTCTTGATTTCTCAATTAATTGAATTTCCTTGTTATTGGGCCCAATAGCCAATAAAGCCCACAACACAATCATCAAGGCTATTGTAAATGAAATCTATTTATTCAAAACAAATTATATCATTATTTGTTCAAATATGAGAAATTACATTTCTCACCAATTGAACCCAAAAAAATTGGGGTTGTAACAACTACCTTTCACATTTTACAATATCTGAGGCATGACCACATTCATCCTCAATAACCTACAATTGTGGATGACAAGGATATATCTTCAACTTGCCACCCCCACACACTCAATAATATGTTCTCTGAGTTTCCCTTAGGAATACTTGTTTCACCATCTAGAAAGTTGTGACACTAAAGATGGTTATACGGCATAGGACACTACATGATTAGAGTTTCACTTGATTAGTTATCTCCAATTAGGTGAATTAAGGTTGCATCAAACAAGTGGACATACAAACCCTAATTCATATCTAGAAATCATTTCTATATAACAACTTCAGAAGATATAAAACATATGAGACGTAATTTCCCATCTCAACATCACATGGAAGTATTCACTTTCCAATCAAGAGATTATAGTTATCATTGAATCATCATCACATGATACTATTGTCTTTCCATTCATGAGACTATACTTGTCATCATACTAACACATGATATAAATCCTTTTCACAATATCAGAGGGTATCAACCCTTATCAACACAAGAGGATTACACCTCGTTCAAGGCTCAAACATGCCCAAAGGTCATTAAGAGCATCATACTATTCCCTGCAAGATCATCATTATCTTTCCATGCCTTATAACAAGGCTCAACAACATTACTTATATATAATACACCGGACAACACAATATTGCATTAATGAGTTGTGAGATATTCATAAATAACCAAAGCAGGGTTATATTAACATTAAGAACATACCTTTATTACATCAACATGAAAGGAATCTAGATATGATTAACCCTCATCATATTCCTAATGCACATGTTTAGCATAAGAAAGTATCAACCATGTGGATTTGATAACCACCAATTAACACATTAAGGTTATCATCATATTAAAGTGATTATTCCACCATCATGCCATCATATAAGAAGGTTAAACATGAATACTCATATTTATTTATTTGCATTAGAGTTAGGTTCAACAAGATACATTATATTAATATTACTAATCAACACTCATAAACAAACCCTAACTCATGGAATCCCCATTGGATCATGGATGCATAAAGTGAAACATCACTATCACATTCCATACCATTATCACATATGGATCCACATATAACTCAAGGTATAACCATCAGGTCTTAGCATACTATGGTTCAGCCACAAAAGAGACTAATTCATGATTCTATTCATCATTGAAGGAGTTGTTCATAATCAATTATCATGACTTGGTTATATTAGGGCTAAGTATAATGAAATATACTTCATTAGGGTTTCCCATTAACTCATTATATTTATTATCAATTCTAACAATATGAGGGAATTGGTAAGACTATATTATTAAGGTAAACTTCCATTAGGTTTCAACATCACTCAAACTGTACAAACTTACCATAAGCATCATCCCAAAACATTGGATTGTTGAGAAGGTAAGACTATTGGTTGTTTAAATATGTGAACACCTTGGATAAACCACCTATGAATTCATTGAGTTGTGCTCTAGAAAGAGTCACCATTTAACCTAGGGCATCCCTTGATTAATAACATAAAATGTTCCATTGAGAGTAGGGTAAAACCCATAAGCGATTGTTTATTTAAAACAAGCCATCAATAAATGAGATTCTTAAGTTGATCTCATAAAGGAAACCATATAAATCACTTTATTAGGACCAACACATTTCATTAAGCATCATTACAATTTATTGGATGAAGAATCATTATATCTTAACCATTGGGGCAAGTTCATATATTAAAACCATCACTTGGAGTATAGGTGCAACCATTGCATCAAATGTCCCAAGAAACTATTGGTTTAAGGCTTAATTGATGTTATGACTACATGATTAACTCACCATAGGTTGTGTAGACCTGATCCACCATCAGGAGTGACCATTAAGTCACCATAGGTTGTTAGATCATCACTATATTCATTAATCATCGTCAGTTTATTGATAGCATCATTAGGGTACTTAGTTGTTGATCATTAAGATTCTTATTAGGACAAAACTTGACCTAAGGGTGAATGTCAGTTGACACCCTTGGTCACCACCATCATTTGTCATGAATACAACATCATCGATTGTTGCAATGGTACCACCATTGGGTCATGTGTTTATAGAAGAAATCAGCTTTAAACCCTAAAAATTGACCATTGGTTGATGGGTCCTTAGCACCATCGATCATCAAACCAACCTGATCCAAATCATCTAATATGTTATGAGGAACGTACACATGATTACAAGTTCATATAGAACTGAAATCAAAATAGGGAACATCATAAAAATCGAAATCCAAGTCAAGCATGGCTTTTTAGTGCATGGATCATCATTTTAAAGCAAGAACATGAGCTAGCAAGCTTGTGGTAAGCAATAAACGCGGAGAAAGTTATAAAACATGCCTCTAATGAGAAGATAAAATCCCAAAAAGAAGAAAACTCAAGAAGGTAGGGTAGAAAATCCAAGCATAAACTCTGAATTCATTGATCTAACACCTTTCTCCATCAAAGAAGTAAACCCTAAGCATAAGGAGCAAGAAAGGTAGGGTTTTAGAGCTTTAGAGAAACTTATACCATGGAACAACAAGGTTCTAACCTGGAGAAAAATAGGGGGAAAAAGAACAGGAAATGACATGGGAAAGAGAAGGTGAAACTTACTAAGTTAGGTCAAGATGACCAAGAAGGAACTTTAGAAACCCTAAAGGAAGCAAAACAAAACCCTACATGCTTCCACCAAGAATTCCCCTTCTTATTCTACCTTGGACAGGTCCTCCATAGATAAACACAGAGTGAACGAGGTTATTAGTAGGAGGGAAGTGGTAGAGAGCAAAATATTCATTTGGGAGCTTAAAAGTAGATATATAAAGCTAGATGGATAAGGAAAGAGAAGAAGCATGAGGTGTCTAAAAGCTCTACATGTATCCATTGCCTTAAACTATTAAGGATATACAAGAAGCCAAACAAGAAGCTAACCCACCATCCATGGATGCCTGCTTATACCTCATTTCTTGATTTTGCAAGCAAAGCAAATAAATCATTTCCTTGATAGCTTCTAAAGGTAGCTCATCCATAAAGGGGTAAACCCTAAAGTACCCTTAATGACAACACCTCCAAACCAAGGTTTGACTAGGCTCCCCATGGATCAACAAGCTCATGAATGATGAGAAAATATACCCCTTATGGATATATAAAGCTAGATGGATAAGGAAAGAGAAGAAGCATGAGGTGTCTAAAAGCTCTACATGCATCCATGGCCTTAAACTATCAAGGATATACAAGAATACACAAAAGAAGCTGACCCACCATCCATGGATTCATTCTTATACCTCAATTCTTGATTTTGCAAGAAAATCAAATAAATCATTTCCTTGATAGCTCCTAAAGGTAGCTCATCCATAAAGGGGTAAACCCTAAAGTACCCTTGATGACAACACCTCCAAACCAAGGT
Organism: Alisma plantago-aquatica; assembly: GCA_963693085.1. Classification (NCBI taxonomy): domain Eukaryota; kingdom Viridiplantae; phylum Streptophyta; class Magnoliopsida; order Alismatales; family Alismataceae; genus Alisma; species Alisma plantago-aquatica. The sequence continues at coordinate 843,448,683 of OY856414.1, forward strand.
TCGACTAGGCTCCCCATGGCTCAAAAAGCTCATGAATGATGAGAAAATATACAAAGAACATAAAAAAGTGATAAATTGCAAGAAAAACTTCCCGATTGGGTAAATTGTAGAAAAGTCCAAAATGTACATAAAATTGCATAACTTGCACAAACATTGTTCAAATTGGACCAAACATGAAACTTAATGTTGTCTTATGATTTTAAATCATATCAAAGGCTTATATTATATTTATAAGAATTCAATTATAATAATTAAGTATGCTAAACACTTTTAGCAAAGTCAGGGGTCTCTTAACCATAAACCCCTGATATGGATTTCACCCCCAAAATCCAAGGGAGACAAAGATGGATACTTCTCATGCACCTCATCCCCAATCTTCTGCATGGTAACTTTCATCTCATGATTATGTCACATTATTCTCATAGAAGTCATATTCTTCTCCCTCAACTTCTACATGTGTCACCTTGTTTCAACATAGGAACTTTTGTACCACCTGTACAGGTCTGGTAGTACCTTTCAACTTTGGGACTCCACTATCATCCTAAACTATTCTATCTATTATATCACACATCACTCAGAGGTCATACTCGCTGGCTCTAACCAAACATAGAACATCATGTATATCTTATCATATGTAACTTTACAAGGTTTCATCTCTATGCTCCTTTAATGGTTGTTGTAATTAACAACTCAATTGACCAAGTTGGCCTCCCCTAATTTCCAAGAACTATGAGGAATATGTTTTTAGAGGATTCTCCAATCATTTCAATGGTGGAATGTCCATCGGTTTGGTTGAAGAATCATACACTTGTCTATAATTGTTAACAAATGTAACATCCCAAGTGACATTTTTAGGGGTAGAGCAACGACATTGTCTTCATCTTATCAGGATTCACATAACATACTTAACACAGGTATCATAACTCCAAGAGGATACTTTAGTCAACCCCCAACTCATTCTTGCTAGACTAATCACACATAAGTACAGTTACTTCAACATTCTTAAGGTTTAGCAAATATGTTGACCATGTTACTGACCTCTCAAAAATACCTTGAGATGTCATCATTCAAAGCTTGCTACAACTTGTAAGACATGACATGAACACTCTATTCATCCTATTCATAAATTCTATTGGTACATTTGTTAGTCTAAAGGACATAACCTAAAACTCACCATGATTGTGTAACTTATGTCATCCATTCTAACACTAATGTCTAAAGGATATTTTATCTTAAAGGAACATGGTAGCACATGTCTACTGATCAACAAACCATCTATCCTCGATAGTGGTCTTTCCCAGCTACCAATAAACCATACACAACATTATAGAATCACTTTTTTCCTTCCAAACAACATTTAGAGGATCATCATCAACTCTCTCTCTCACTCTAAGGGAGAGGAATACTTGGAATGTTCATTTAATAAGCATCTCCAACCTTCACATACTTCCCATACTATTGATACATCTTGGATACTAGGATTCATTACCTTGGTATCCACCTCATGTGCTATGAGGAACTATCATCCTTATCTCATCTACTTTTACCAACATAAAAAATCTAAAGACATATAAGAGAAGTCTTCTTAATTATTGGAAGTCTCAAAAGAAAACTCATCATAAACTTTATGGTCTTAAAACCATAGTCCAAGCAATCTTATGCTATAATAAGCTATCCACCCTCATGTTTACAATGAATCCACACATATTAACTGGAAATAATGCACCTCAAAGTTGTGCCCTAGAAAGAATAGAAACAAAGGGAAACACACTTCCCACATCATAAAAGCATTGTTCAAGGGTCACTAGCAAAAAGGTAACCAATTCTATTTTCATTATGCAGGTTACAACTTCTTATGTATCATTTTACCTTTTTCATTTTGGGTTCCTTGCCATTAGAATAGGAATTATCATGATTAACATATCTCATTACTCCTTCATTGATGACTATTTATCACACTTGTGTATGTTCTCTTATTTTATTATGTTTTTCAATTACTTATCAACAGGTAAATCATCATATTCCACATTTTCTTCATTAAATAGGGATCATCTCCCTTAATTTCTTTCACATGCCATGCTGATTTTACATTAACACTTTCTTACACACACAGGTTGGTCTGATATTAACTCTGGTTCCACCCATTTGTTTTTCATTGTTCCCATTCATCTTATCATTTTATACTTATTATAGGAGTTCTCTCCATCTTATGTGGATTTCATACCTTGATTCACTTTATAAGAACTGACTTATTTGTCTTTTACTTTATTATCTTCTTGAATCACATCTTTAAGAACTCCTCTTTTTCTTATTTGTATTCAGATTTAGATTTCATGGTGTTTTATCATTCTCTTATAGTTACTAAACATTCAAGTTTTGATAGATAATGATGTAATTCTCATCTTCTCTTGAGGTAATATACACTTATCTGCACCATGATTTCTGATTCGTTATGTTCTTTAGATTGCCTCAAAATGACTAATAGATCATAGTAATAAAAAAGATAACATTCTAATAGCTCCATACTTACCTTTTGTTGAATAATTGAATACCTGGACAGGGCATCAAAGCACTAAGATTAGGTAGTATGCACTATTTTTTCATGTCATGTTCCTAACTTAAACATCATCCTAGTCTTAAGTCCTAGTGTCCCTATAAACTCAGTGAACCTAAGGCTCTGATTCCCTGTCTAGGCAGTGCCACCCTTTGGGCTCCTTACTACAAAGGAGAACAACTGTCTCACGTAGTGGTAGCACCAATGTATAGTCACATGTGCCCAATGAGCAACCAGGGAGTGAGGATGAAAGGAAGAATAGAAAGGAACTGGCTTCCTCACCATGTATGACCATCACTGGATGAACTCAGGGTGTGTCCAGTTATGGTGATGGAAGGAGGGCCAAAGAAGGAGGATGTGGAGTCTTGCAGGCGCTTTTCCTAGCCGGGGCATTGGCACCAGGTCTCGTAGTCAGTAGAGCTAGGAACAAGGTGGAGGAGGGGAGGGTTCTGCAGGGCACCTCCAGTAGCACTGGGCATGTAGCCACGCCCTATGGACATGCATCGGGCACCTCCAGTAGCAAGGGGTCTCCCTACGCAACATAGGAGAAGGAACAAAGTCAAATGACACTTTAACCCCCCTAGCATGTGTTGAAGACTGAAGAACGGGGAAGTCTTTTTCCCTTGATCATGATCTGAACTAGCTATGAAAAAGGTAATTACATTCTGATGATGTGGCAATGCGAAATTGGCTCATTTATCCTTTTTTTGTTAAAATCATAACAAATTATTGGTAACTATGATGAAAATAAGTTACATATGGAAATTTATCAGGAGAACACACAAATTTTTATATAAAATATGTTTAAATCTTGATTATGATCTCTGTTTCAAAGTATGGTAATGGATGAGTGTTAAGTGAATTAGTACATTAAAACCCTAGTTTTGGTGATTATGATGCTTAAATCTGTTAATATAGTTAATTTGAGATGTTATCCAATTTTGATTAACATAATGGGGATCTGAGATGATCAGGATGATAATTTAGATATCTAAAATGGAAAATCATGCATTTAAGGAATCAGGTTTAAAGATCATAACTTGTTTTATATTGTTAATAAGTTTCATGCAATCCAAGTGTTCTTAATGGAAGGATATGATGAATCTAATTACTAGAGTTTAGAACCTAATATCCTTATTCATTGGAATATTAAAGTTGCATAATTTCACATAGTTTCCCCTAATGACATAAAGGGCCTAACTTGATAGTCAGGATAACACATGATGATTAATGTGGAGTTATAACTTTAATAAACTATTATGCTAGAGAAATAGGGTTTGAGCCATAATCCATATCCATAACCAGAGACATCTCCAAACCCTAGATCTGGACCAAGTAGGTTTGAATGTAATTAATGTGATTAATGAGATGGTTACACTTTAGGAATTGTATTCATGCAGACTAAATTGTGGATTGCTTGATTTGCTTGATGAATGGATAATATGCTTGAAGTGTATTCTATATGATTATCTGCAGGGCTCAACATCAAGGTACGTGGTTATGCTTATGATTACATGTATTGACTTTTAACGCTTGTCGAGGTTTCTCAGAGATGGAATGAATGATATATGTTTAATGTTCATTTATTTCATGAAAATTATAAAGACCCTATGAGTATCACATTAAGAAAATAATGATATTTTGAACCCTAGGCTACCCTGATCAAAGAGTAACACACATAAGTCAAATGATGGATAGTGGATACACCTAAGATAGTAGACCAGATATGGGTTAGAATATGAAAGAAAATAAATGTTCTTATGTGCAAATAATTGATGGTTGAATATATGTATTTGTGATTATTGAGTGAACCCACATACTAGTATAGAAATATGTTGACCACATTTTGTTTGTCAATGTTTTAAGTAGTTGATACACCAGTACAAACATGAAAGTAAATCTGAAATCCATGGAAAGCATTAAATATCATTGTACAATTTGTTAACAATATTTGGAATAAATGAAATTATTTGTTGTTATTTATTATTTGCTAAGTCTTGATCCTTGGGAATATAGGTAGTGTCTCTCAACTTGAACGTCTTTCCTTAATTGGGGGGACTGATAGTGAAGTCGTTACACCTAGTGTCTTGATCTCAATTCATTTAATTTTCCTATCATTTAATTCAAATCGTAAACAAGTCAATTATTGAAATCCAATAACTACGATCAGAATCAGGTCTTATAACCTAGACCATTGTCTAGATCTCAAAAAATAGACCAAAAATCATATATAAGTTGCCCTTGTTGGAGTTACCAATTTATTTCTATGATTCTTCAAAATTAAGCAAAGTATTTGAATGATTCAACATGCACTATCTTGGTCGGATATTAATAGGATATGGTGAAATCCTTCTTAGGATCTACCTCATCATCCCTAAATCATCTACCTACCTGCTCTTCTCCATGATCACTCAATGTGAGAACAAGGCATCCCTACACCCATCAAATCCCTCGATCAGTGGTTCTCGAAGATAGAGTCATTTGGGTGAACACATCTAAGTCGTTGATGGTCTATAGCAGGTCCTTATTGCACTACCAACCTATCATCATCTCTATGTTTGTCAAGGTGGGTGTCATCTTGTCATAATATACACATATCTTATGGTCATATGGTCTCGTTGAGTCATCCAAAACCCATGAGAGACCCTTCTCTCCACCAGAGGCTCATGGAAGAAGGTCATTGTTCTAGATCACATCCCTATCTTAGACGTCCTTGGCTTTTAGGAATCATAACTGGGAAAAACACCTACCCTTTCCGTACACTATGCCAAAACAAAGGGTCGTCATCTATCTGGAACTCAACAAGATATCATTCTCCTTTTGCTGCTTGTATTCTCCTAAAATGTAGATCACAACAGTAGTCATCGAATGCTACTAGAACTTGTCTAAATCCTAACCATCATTTGCCCTGGAAGGTTGCCTCCATTTGCATCACATCCACACAAACCATACAGGTTTAGTGCAGCCTCTATGAGCCCTCCTATGATAGATAAGTTGGTTGTCACCATAGCACCACTAGGGTTCTCAGATTCAAACATGTCCCCTATTGTCAGGTCAATTAGGAGTCTAGAATCTCATCACCCTTTCTATCACTTAGAAGGGGGTAAGGAATTTAATTGGGAAGAACACTTATTTGCATTGTTAGAAAAACTAGTAGATGAGTATCTCCATATCCCATACCTCCTACTACAAATTTATATGTTGGATTAGGGAGATCCCTAGGGTATGAAAGAGACCACACAGAGAGTTCCAAGGTGTATAGGGGTCCTTCAATCATATTCCTAGAAGGATAGACAAGGCAGAATATCCATACATGTCTCCAACATCCTCAATGTAAAAGTATTTATCAAATTCCTATATAACACTAAAGCAGCTAATATCCTCATTATCTAGAATTATTTTATGCTTGATCCAAATATCCTTGAACATTATCCAATATTTATGATCATGAGATGTAAAGTCATATCATTTGACCATTTGATTCAATTCACTAAGGAAGCTAATTTCAATGATGGTGCAAGTATAACAGTCATAGATGTCATATGACTAAACACACAACCCATAGAGAACTTAACTGCCTAAAAGATCATCTCATAAGGATTTCCATAGCATGGTGTACAAATTCGTCTACTAGTAATCTTACTTGTCTAATAAAAAATTCTTTCATGAACATAAACTCAACCAAAAGTCTCATAATCATAAATGACCACCAAAACTAATATTTTTCATTAATTTTCAATTAGAAATCATGTACCTAGAACATGGTGTAAGGTGTATTTTGTAGGGTCTTACGATTTCCTTATATTCATTTTTTCATTCCATCTAGGGTTCTTAAAATATATAAATACTCTTGACTATACCTCAACTATGACTCCACACATTATTTTGCGTATTGATCCTCTTAAACATTCATTTGATATAAAAAATAAAAAGAATATGGATGTTACAGGAAAAGGGGGAGGATGATGAAAAGAGATATTATAGGAACAAGATCTGAACTTTATTTGCGTAGTCGAATCAAGTTCTATGAAGTAGATCATGTAATAGTGCTATGAATCAGTCAAACAAACAATTATATAGTTCTAAATAGTTAAAGTTGTTTACTTAAGATTTTAAATTGCCCATATTTTGATAATGACTTAACCATTCCATTCCTATGTATCTAATATGTTTGTTCAAGATTGATTTTAGGATGTAGGTACATGATCAGGATCAAATTACACAAGCCCTAGCTTGTCCAAGTTCAAGTCAAAAGCAATGCAAGTGCGCATTTTGGGAAATCACTCCAAATAACCTTAGAATATTTTTGTAATCACTTTTATTGATGATATGACTTATAACTAAGATGAGAAAAAATCAGGGTCACTGAATTCCAACATTTGATCATTCAAATGTTGATTTAGAAAATTGGTCACAAGTAGTTTATCAATCGAGTTGGAAACTTGACTGATCTAGTGATGGATTTTCTGGAGAGACTAATCGGTCGAGTTGCACACTCACAGAACTCGAATAATCGATCAACTAAGAAAAACTAATTTTGACTCATCGGTTGAGTTTCCCAAAACAAACTCGATCTGTGATTATAACCATTGGAGAGTTGTTTTGAGCCAGAATAGATCTGTTGTAACAAAGAAAATGACTATATTTTGCCCTTAAGTGGTCCCCACTCAAGGGAACACCCCCAGCTATAAATAGGACCTCTTGGAATTCATTCCAAGTTTTCTCATTCATGCTATTATAATTCCTTTTTATAGTTGTGTAACATCCCAGGGTTTAAGGCCTCAGATAACATGATCTTAAAAGTAATGATTGGACTACCCATATCACCAAGGTGAGCCTCCTTTTCCGGGAGCCCATTACTAAAGAACTCCATAGTTAAGCATGCTTAGCTTGGAGTAGTATTAGGATGGGTGATGCGTGCTTTTGAGCACATCTTTTTCTACGAATTATTAAACTTGTCACTTAGAATTCCTCCATATATCTCATGAAAGTTGCACAAATTGATATTTTCTCATCCTATCACAAAATTGACATTCATGTGCATTTTATTGCAGTTTCAGGACATGAGTCGATCGATTGGTAACTCAACTGATCGTTTCAATGAATCAAACCGATCGTCTAACTGCATGAAACGATCGTTTCGCTCTAAAAGCATCGATCGTTGATCTGACCAAGCGACGACTGGGATCGCCCGACTCCAGCAACAGCCGCTCGGCTAACGCCCTTACCAAGCAGCAGTTGTTCTCTTACGCCGCCACCCTAACTAGGGTAAGCAGCCGATCGTATGGCTGATTGTTGGACGTTCCAGAACCTTCCAACCGATCGGCTGGTTGCCTAACCGGTCGGTTGGCGGCGCGCAGACTGTAGAAATTCCCAGCCGTCAGCACCCAATGAGCCCTAAACCTAATGTACCTTCTCCCCCCTCCTTCTACTATAAAAGGAGGGGCACTTCCTCCTCTTAGGGGGGCTTGGTCTTCTTGTATTTTTTGGAATTCTGCAGCAAGTAATCGTGTAATCGTTCTCTTATCATGCAATAAAATAGTTTTATTTCAAGTACGTTCTTCCAATCTTGTTCTTGTCTCCTCTTCTCATCCTTGTCTTGATCTACTTTTCTCCGCGCTTTATTTCTGGAGCAAGGAACAAAGGACTAAGCCATTTCATTGACTCTAGCATTAGGACTCATCTCCTAATTTTTGGGCTAGACTATGGCTTTTGAACTTTCTTCCTCTGTCTCCTATTCCTCCATGTGTGAGTAGTTTCTTATCGGGGCAAGGGGAATAACCCCTTAGCCATGGTTTTAGCAACTTAATCTCGAACGATTAGATGGTAATCGATTTTACTTGATTGATCTTCGGATCGTATGTTAATCCGGATGGATATGACCATGGAAATCCGGATTTAGAACAATAAAATCGATTACATAGACGTTTTGATATGACCGTGGATTTTCGTCTCTTAGGATGATAAACTAGGAAGCATGAGCACCAAGACCAATGGGCTCATGTGGAGTTTCTCTTTTGTGAGTTTAAAATTCGCAAGCCTTCATCGAATCATCGGTTAAGATTTAGTTACTATCACCTAGGATAAGGTGGTGAAAACCCCTACGAGCCTCGATTCCCTTCTCATGATTTCAATCATCGACTATCTTGCTTGCCTTTGCTTTCTTTAATTCTTAGTCTTTTCAATTCATATAGTTCTTTTTGTGCTAACATTAGTTTAATTTTCCCTTGTGCTTTTTCTTTATTCTTGTTAGTGCATTTGCAATTCTTAGTATAATCACCAACACCCAAACCCGACTTTTACTTTCTGTTCTAAAAATACAAAAAAATAACAAAATAATTCTTCAAAAATAATTGGGATTAAAGAAACAATCTCTAAAGTTGTCCTGTGGGATCGACCCTTTTATACTACCTTTAAAACCGGAAGTAAAAAAAGGTTTAAACTCTAGGATTAACCATCTTAGTGATTGATAGTGCAAAACAACAATTATCAATTTGGCGTCGTTGCCGGGGACAACGGATTGTTTTTTTTCGAACCCCCAAAAAAAAAAAAATTTTGAAAAACTTTTTTCTTTTTTTCATGCCTTCCGAGTAACATTCCGGAAGTGTACTCCTCTTTCTGCCGAGTTTCCATTCCGGCAGTCCGTTTTTTCTGCACACGATTAACTGCTTTATTTGTGCATGCGACGCCCGAACGACGATTTTCAACCGTTCGATCCGGAAATAGAAAGGACCTTTCATCGTCGAAACCGTCAAAATCTAGCAACAATGAATGAAGACGAGGTCGCCCGTAGAATCGACCAAGCTCTCGCAGCTCAAAGAGAGCTCATCCAAGCCGAACAAGCAGAAAGAGAAGCCGCTTTGCGAGCAGCCTTTAGGGCTGAACAAGAAACCATAGAAGCCGATAGGAGGGAAGCTGAAAGACAAAAACAATTAAAAGACTTTTCTGTTCCTAAAACATCCTATGCACAACATCCGGTCATACCCCCCGATATTATTGCTCCACAATTTGAAATCCAAACACAATGGATCACCATGATGCAAGCCAACCCTTTCTCGGGCAACAATGGGGAAAGTTGCCAAGATCACCTTCAAAGGTTCATTGACCTTTGTTCCTTGAAAAAACTCCCAGGTGTCTCTGAAGATGCCATCCACCTTAGGTTGTTCAAATATTCCCTCTCTGGCCAAGCTAGTAGCTGGTACAACACCATGGAGAGTGAAGAACATGTCACAACTTGGGAAGTTTTACAAAGCAAGTTCCTTGAAAAATTCTACCCCCCGTCTCTCACCTATGAACTTAGGGGTCAAATAACTCACTTTTCTATGGACCCAGGAGAGACTTTAGGTGAAGCCTGGAAAAAAAGATTCAAGGATTTACTTAGGAAGTGTCCCCACCATGACATCTCTCAAGCCCAACTCATAGAGATTTTCTATCGTGGTGTTGATGATGATACCAAATTTTTTCTTGACTCCTCATCTGGAGGAAATTTCATGCATCAAAGTTTAACTAGCGCATGGGAGGTAGTTAAACGGGCTTCCGAAACAAGGGCTAGAAGAGGGATTGGAGGAATCCTTAAGGTAGCCAAGGCAGAAGTTAATAATGATATCCACAGCATAGCGGAAAGCCTAAAGTTAATTGCCTTAAAACAAGATCGGTTAGAGTCATCCTTAGTCACCCTTAGGGAGTCACCCCAACAACTAAAAGCCATGGATTCCCTTTGTGGTATTTGCCAAGGATACGACCATACCACCCTCCATTGTCAATACCTCTACAACATGCCCATGCAACCTAAAGTAGGTCAACAACCAGAAGACCTTAACTCGATCCATACAATACCAGGCCAAGGTTACTACAATCCCAACCAACCTAGAAATCACCCTGGTTTTCAGTATGGGAACCCTTCAGGCGCCGAGAACTCTACCCAACTTCAACAAAGGCCTCCCTACCCTCAAAGTCACAACCGACCACCACCTGGATTCCCATACAACAATCAAAGAAACTTTGGAAATCACCAAAATCGACAACCCTACCAGCAATTCCAAAATCTAAACCTTCCATCCCAAAATACCAACCCACCTCAACCCCCCCCCAAAACACCGTCCCTCCTCCTACCCCTAGTCATCCCAACTGGGCAAGCATAGAACAAACCCTCGTGGCCATTCAAGCCCATCAAAAGGCAACTGATGCATAGTTAGCCCGTTTTTTTGCCCAACAAAAACCTCCTGCCGAGACTTTTGCTGGACAACCTGAAAACAACCCCAAACATCCTGAACAACTCAAGGTAGTCTCTACCCGTTCGGGAAAAGTGCACACCCCTTCCCCTTCAGAAAAATCTTCAGACCCACCTCTAGAATTCGAGGATGAGGACATGGTAGTTGTCGAACCCGAAGTCACACCTAAACCATCCATCCCTGAAACCCCTCAAGTGGAAGATGAAGAACCAGTTTACAAACCCAGACCTCCCTATCAAGACCGCCTCAAACAAACAAGACTTGATGCCCGCTTCATGAAGTTTAGAGAAGCTATGAAAAAAATACATGTCGACATTCCCTTCCTTGATGCTTTGGCAGACATGCCCGCCTGGTCCAAGTATATGAAATCCCTCTTGACTAGGAAGTATGTTACAAAAGAATACGAGACTGTTAAATTTGCTAGAACTACCTCTGACATTATCCTAAGTAAGATGCCTAAAAAACAGAAGGATCCAGGTTCTTTTGGAATAGGATGTTACTTAGGTGACAATGCTTGTAGGAAAGGCCTAGCAGATTTAGGAGCTAGTATATCCATCATGCCATATAGTCTTTGCAAAAGGTTGGGATTCAATGATATGTTACCCACAGCCATGACCATCCAACTGGCAGACTCATCCACAACCAAGCCCATGGGGATCATAGAAGACATTCCGGTTAAAGTTGGGAATGATGCTTATGTCCCTTGTGATTTTGTGATCATGGATATCAAGGAAGATTTATGCTACCCCCTCATTTTCGGACGTCCCTTCTTAGCCACTGCTCGTGCCTTAATTGATGTTGAGGCTGGTACCATTGTGTTAAGACTAGGGAAGCAAAACCTAGAGTTTAGGGTGTTTGAAAGTATGAAGGGACCTAGCCTTGAGGAAGAAGTCTACCTCCTTGATTGCATTGATGAATTAAACCAATTAAGGCAAGAATGGGAATTAGTTGATGAACCCCTATGCACTGCTCTCACCATCCCCGCCGAATGTGATTTTGACAATGAACCATCAAATCAACTTAAGATTCACTTGGACAACTTTGAGGAAATCCCAAGTGCCGAGATTGAAGACCTTAAGATGATCTCCACCATAGAAGAACAACCTGAACCACCTAAGGCCCCAGAAATGAAGACTCTTCCCATAGGTATGAAATATGTGTTTTGGGATGAACAACAGTTATATCCTGTTATTATCAATTTTGATCTTACCATTGAACAGGAAACCATGCTTATGGGAGAACTTAGGAAAAGGAGAACAGCATTAGGGTACAAAATGACGGACTTGGTTGGGATAGATCAATACATTTGCATTCACAAAATCCCAATGATTGAAAACAGTAAACCTTCCCGAGACCCACAAAGGAAACTCAACCCAAACATGAAGGAAGTCGTCCGTCTTGAAGTGATTAAACTTTTGACTGCAGGAATCATCTACCCCATCTCTGACTCTCCTTGGGTCAGCCTGGTCCAAGTCGTCCCCAAAAAGGGTGGGACCACAGTCGTTAGGAATGAGAAGAATGAGCTTATCCCCACCCGTACAGTCACAGGGTGGAGGATGTGCATTGACTACAGGAAACTCAACAAAGAAACTAGGAAAGACCACTTCCCTCTTCCCTTCCTTGATCAAGTTCTTGAATGTTTAGCTCATCATAAATACTTTTGTTATTTAGATGGCTACTCGGGTTTTTACCAAATCCCCATTCATCCAGAAGACCAAGAGAAAACCACCTTCATATGCCCTTTTGGCACATACGCTTTTAGACGAATGCCCTTTGGCTTGTGCAATGCACCAGCCACCTTTCAAAGATGTATGTCGGCCATTTTTTCAGGATTAACTGAGACTGTCATGGAGGTGTTCATGGACGATTTCTCTGTCTATGGAGATAGTTTCACTTCTTGCCTTGGGAACCTCTCCCTTGTTCTTGACAGATGCATCAAGTCACATTTAGTCCTTAATTGGGAAAAATGTCACTTCATGGTCAAAGAGGGTATTGTTCTGGGCCATAAGGTGAGCAACCAAGGCATTGAAGTTGACCAAGCCAAGATTGAGGTCATCACCAAGCTTCCCCTCCCACCTCAGTCAAAGACATCCGAGCCTTCTTAGGACATGTCGGTTTTTATCGGCGATTCATCCATGATTTTTCCAAAATTACAAAACCTCTCACTAATCTTCTTCAAAAGGAGGTTCCTTTCCATTTTGATACGGCATGCATGGAGAGCTTCTTATGTTTGAAAAAGGCTCTCACCACCACCCCCATCATTCGTGCTCCTGACTGGGCCTTACCCTTTGAAGTCATGTGTGATGCTAGTGACTTTGCTGTAGGTGCCATTTTAGGACAAAGAATTGACAAAAAACACCATGTCATTTATTATGCATCCAAGACCTTAGATGAGGCTCAGCGAAATTACACAGTAACCGAAAAAGAAATGCTAGCCATTGTTTATGCATTCGATAAATTTTGCTCATATCTTGTTCGTTCGAAAGTTGTTGTTTACACTGATCATGCAGCTATTCGTTACCTCATGACCAAAAAGGATGCCAAGCCTAGACTCATAAGATGGATTTTGTTGTTGCAGGAATTCGATCTTGAGATCCTAGACAAAAAGGGATCTGAAAATGTTGTGGCTGACCACCTGAGTAGACTTAGCTATAGCCCCTTTGATGAAACTCCAATAAATGAATCCTTACGGGATGACCAATTGCTCAAACTTGACTCCCAATTTCCTTGGTTTGCTAATTTTGTAAACTATTTAGCTGCAGGTGTATTGCATCCCGAGTATACGGGACATTCTAAAGCTAAATTTTTACATGATGTTAAAAACTATTATTGGGATGAACCCTATTTGTTTCAAATTTGTGCCGATGGTCTATATCGTCGTTGTGTGTCCCATGAAGAAAGCATTGCCATTTTGGAACAATGTCACTCTGGCCCCTATGGTGGTCACATGAGTTCCCAAAAGACGGCTAGGAAAGTCTTACAATGCGGATTCTTTTGGCCCACCATCTTCAAAGACTCATATGATTATGTTCTTTCATGTGACCAATGTCAAAGGACGGGTAATATTTCCAAACGTGACCAAATGCCTCTCACCTCTTGGCAAGAATTAGAGATTTTTGATGTTTGGGGGATCGACTATATGGGCCCATTTCCTTCTTCTTATGGGTTTACTTACATTTTAGTCGCGATCGATTATGTGTCAAAGTGGGTTGAAGCAATACCTACTAAAACTTGTGACTCTAAACCCGTTAAGAAACTTTTTAAAGATGTCATTTTTCCTAGATTTGGGGTACCTCGCACCGTCATTTCTGACGGGGGATCCCATTTTTTGGAGAAAAGTTTTGAGGCTCTTTTGAAAAAATACGGGGTTTATCACAAGGTTGCCACTCCTTACCACCCTCAGACCAGTGGGAAGGTAGAAGTATCCAATAGACAAATCAAACCCATTTTAGAAAAGACTGTTGGACGAACTAGGAAAGATTGGGCGTTAAAAATCAATGACGCCCTGTGGGCATATCGCACTGCCTACAAAACACCCACTGGCACCACCCCTTTCAGACTGATCTATGGTAAGTCATGTCACTTACCAATAGAACTAGAGCACAAAGCAAGCTGGGCCATAAAAAGTTTGAATTTTGACCTTTCCATGGCTGGAGAGAAACGTTTTCTCCAAATGAATGAACTTGATGAACTTAGGATGAGTGCCTATGAAAACGCAAGAATCTACAAGGACCGAACTAAAATGTGGCATGATGGTCACATCAAGCGCAAAGACATTAGAGAAGGGGATCAAGTCCTAGTTTTTAATTCTAGATTACGACTTTTTCCTGGGAAACTCAAGTCGCGATGGTACGGCCCTTACATTGTCAAGTGTGCTTATCCACATGGTGCTTTTCTCCTTTGGGATAAAATTTTGGGCGAATTTAAAGTCAATGGGCATCGTCTCAAAAGATATATCACTACCGAAGATGTTCTCACTTCTGACTCAACTAAGTTCCCCCCTTTGCAGGATCTGAACCTCACTGACCCTTCACCTTCCCCGGATTCCAATTAATCTGGTTGGTCGAGCCACGACGTCAAATAAGGCGCTAGTTTGGAGGCAGCCAAACACTATCTTCCCTTCTTGTTTGCTTCCTTGTTTTTATTCCTTCTGTCTCATTTTGTTTTCTTTGGTTTCTTTTAGACGAACCGATCGGCTAATAGATCCAGACGACCATTTTGAGCACAAGCCGATCGTTTCGGTGCTCCCAGACGCTCGGCTCGTTCTAGCTTAGTCTCTGTCCTTTTTGCAGCCCTGGCACTCCAGCCGATCGGTTCGGCAATCCGACCGATCGGGTAAATGTTCGTCTGTTCAATTTAAGCAACTGACGCACGGGTTTTTCTTCCCTCTCGCAAACCCTAGCCGCGCCACTCCCATTCTCTCGAATCGAGCGTTGGTTTCTTCCGCTCCTCGCTTGCGCCAGCCGCCCGTCCTCGCCGACCGAGCCGCCCGCCCGCTCAGCCAGCCGACCGCCCGCCTTGTAGCTGTCCGTCTGGATCTCCGACGTCGCCTCAGCGACCGACCGGCCTTGCTCAGCCAGCCGCCCGTCCTCGCTCACCGAGCCTCCCGCTTGGTTTTCTGACCGACCGACCTCACCGGTCAGCCGGCCGTCTGGATCTCCGACGCCGCCTCAGCGACCGACCGGCCTTGCTCAGCCAGCCGCCCGTCCTCGCTCACCGAGCCGCCCGCTTGGTTTTCCGACCGACCGACCTCACTGGTCAACCGGCCGTCTGGATCTCCACCGCCGCCTCAGCGACCGACCGGCCTTGCTCATCCAGCCGCCCGCCTGACATTCCGACCGACCGGCCTCGCTCTGCGAGCCGACCGCCCCGCCTTGCAGCCGTCCGACTGGATCAAACGCCGTTCGTCTCGCCGACTGACGTCGTTGTTCCTCGGGCCCAGTTTGCAGCTCCTGGATTTCTTCCCTCAGTCGAACGACCGATTGGCAGGTTGCATCTGTTGTTCAGCCGCCCGTCTCAGCCTGTGAGCCGATCGGCTCAGCCTCCCAGCCGAGCGTTTGGCAGTTCAAACGACCGTTTGGCCCCACCAGTAGTGATGTTCAGTCGTTTCCGCAAGGGCAAGGGCAAGGCCCTTGCATCCTCT
Organism: Alisma plantago-aquatica; assembly: GCA_963693085.1. NCBI lineage: Eukaryota > Viridiplantae > Streptophyta > Magnoliopsida > Alismatales > Alismataceae > Alisma > Alisma plantago-aquatica. Next base: position 843,464,611 of record OY856414.1, read on the forward strand.
TCTACCGAAGCTCCTCGCCGGTCCGTTTTGCAGCCCAGAATCCGATTCCGCACACCCTCTCCTACGAGCGAGTCTTCTCCCGAGCTAGCCGAGGAGATGCTTCGGGATATTGACGAGGCAGATGAGCTTCTCCGTGAGATGGAGGGCACTCAGAAGGCAACAAATGATCCAGACACAACCGCTCCTCGTTCATCCCGGATAGCACCTATTCTGGGTAGCTATGACCAGTTCACCAGCGCTGACCACCGCCAACGTTATGAGGAGATGTTCGCGATTGGGGTCTCTCTTCCTCGTTGGGCGTGCGACACCACCCTTGATGCTTTGGGCATCCGCGACGCCGTCGACGACATCCTCCGCAGAAACCACATGTTGATTTTTCCTTACCGCGTCACCTCGATCTATTGTGATCTCACCCTCGAGTTCATGAGCACTTTCCGTCGGTTACACAATTCTTTTGGAAACTCGAGCTGCAAATACCGGATGTTTGGGGAGAATCTGGAGTCCTCTGCCAGGCAACTCACTTTGTTCATCCTCGACGACAAGGAGGACTATTGGCTGGATCAGTGTATGGCGCGGTCTCACGACTCCTACCCGGACAGTTACGACAGAGACAAGTTCTGGGCAGAGATCACCGGGCTTCTTCCCCGTCTTCCTAGTGGGCCCAAGGCCTCGCAGATTCACAACCCGGTGTTCCGTTATCTTCACCGTATTTTGGCTTGCACCATTTTCAGTCGGGAGGGTACTCAAGGTGCAATCACCCAGGTAGAACTCTATGCTCTTTGGTGTCTTATTCATGAAGAACCTTTCAACTAGGGCAATACTATCATTGAGCATTTTGGTACCCAAGCTAGCTGAACCACTTCCTCTTCTTTCCGCATTGGCCATTATGTAACCCAACTCGCCATCTTTTTAGGCTACACCCACATCGCCTTCCCTCCACTTGAGCTCAAAAATCACCTCATCAACACCCACTATTTGAAAAACAGTAGGTTTATCCGTTTGGGCACCGAAGGCGTTTATTACCTTTTGTTCAAGGACACTCAGGTGGTTCTCCAGCTCCCGTTGCATTCGCGGTTTGCAGCAGCAAACTATGTTTATGATTTGACCAATTTACCAAGCCACATCCAGAGATTCTGCCTGGAGCATCCAGATCCAGACACCTTCCCCGAGCCTCAGCCTCACAGGAGGAGCCTCTCTCTAGAGGCACATGACGACGTCACTGGACCACCACCGCCACCTTCCAAACGACGCACCAGGCGGCGACCAGATGATGATTCCGGTCCTTATGGCTTCTACGAGATCCAGACTCAGCTGGATGAGATACAGCAGGAGCAGCAGAAACAGGGCCACCAACTCAATCACATGTACCTGATGCAGCATTCGCAGGAGTCTTGGCATGTGGATTGCGGTCACTATGCCCCTAGTCGACCATCTTATGACGAGTATGGAGCATACCAGAGTTATCCAGGCCCTGATTCTTCTTATTGGGAAAATTACTACTCCTCCCACCAGCAGCACCCTCCACCGCAGTAAATCTTCCCTCCATCTCACTCTTAGAGTTTGCTCGGTCCGAGCAAAATTCAAAGTCCGGGGTGGGGGTGGGTGGTACGTGATCCACCCTTTTATCTTCCCTTTTCAAAAAATTTACTTTCTGCATTTTTATTTGTTTTTCTTTGTTTTCTTTCAAACATAAGGCCTTTATCTAGCCTGCCAAATGTTGTTCTTCATCTTCAAAAATCAATTGCATTATCATTTTTATTTCAATAAACTTTGCAATATCAAGTTCCCTATGATCATGATAGCAATTTTTGGAAACGATGGCAAGTCTTAGAGTATCAAATAGAATCAAATGCAGATTTTCTTAAATTTAGCATTAGATTAACTTAATTGTTTTTTTTCTCTTATATAATGTAGCTATATGTTTCTTCTGTCTTATGCACCGACATTCATTAAAAAAAAAGTTTTTTTTTTCATGGGAAAAATAAATTGCACACCAAACCCTAAGTCCGGGGTGGCATGCCCTTCTTCCATACCCCACAATGGGGCGTACCATCAAAAGATGCCAAAAAGGGCACACAAAAAAAATTGTGGTCAATGTAATCACAAGTCCATGAAATAATATCCCAAGTCGAATAGAGGAGGGATTTCTTCCATCACACCTCAAATTCTTTATCCCGTGCAAACAAGAAAGAAAAAAAAATGAAAATGATGAATGTCGAATCGTAAGTTAGATCGAGGCTGTCTTTACAAAGTATAAGTCTAAAAATTTTAAGTTATGAAAAATGTTTTCTTGAGAAACATGGTGCTTGCAATTTGTGGTTCTAGGAGATGGGTTGCTTGGCCATGAAAAGGATAGAAAGATTGCTAATCAAGGGAGGATGAACTTGTTATTCCAAACTTCTTGGAATCTTTTTGATTTTTCAAATTGCTTGAGGACAAGCACAACTTTAAGTCTGCGGTATTTTGATGTGTGCTTTTTAGCACATCTTTTTCTACGAATTATTAAACTTGTCACTTAGAATTCCTCCATATATCTCATGAAAGTTGCACAAATTGATATTTTCTCATCCTATCACAAAATTGACATTCATGTGCATTTTATTGCAGTTTCAGGACATGAGCCGATCGATTGGTAACTCAACCGATCGTTTCAATGAATCAAACTGATCGTCTGACTGCATGAAACGATCGTTTCGCTCTAAAAGCATCGATTGTTGATCTGACCAAGCGACGACTGGGATCGCCCGACTCCAGCAACAGTCGCTCGGCTAACGCCCTTACCAAGCAGCAGTTGTTCTCTTACGCCGCCACCCTAACTAGGGTAAGCAGCCGATCGTATGGCTGACTGTTGGACGTTCCAGAACCTTCCAACCGATCGGCTGGTTGCCTAACCGGTCGGTTGGCGACGCGCAGACTGTAGAAATTCCCAGCCGTCAGCACCCAATGAGCCCTAAACCTAATGTACCTTCTCCCCCCTCCTTCTACTATAAAAGGAGGGGAACTTCCTCCTCTTAGGGGGGCTTGGTCTTCTTGTATTTTTTGGAATTCTGCAGCAAGTAATCGTGTAATCGTTCTCTTATCATGCAATAAAATAGTTTTATTTCAAGTTTGTTCTTTCAATCTTGTTCTTGTCTCCTCTTTTCATCCTTGTCTTGATCTACTTTTCTCTGCGCTTTATTTCTGGAGCAAGGAACAAAGGACTAAGCCATTTCATTGACTCTAGCATAAGGACTCATCTCCTGATTTTTGGGCTAGACTATGGCTTTTGAACTTTCTTCCTCCGTCTCCTATTCCTCCATGTGTGAGTAGTTTCTTATCGGGGCAAGGGGAATAACCCCTTAGCCATGGTTTTAGCAACTTAATCTCGAACGATTAGATGGTAATCGATTTTACTTGATTGATCTTCGGATCGTATGTTAATCCGGATGGATATGACCATGGAAATCCGGATTTAGAACAATAAAATCGATTACATAGACGTTTTGATATGACCGTGGATTTTCGTCTCTTAGGATGATAAATTAGGAAGCATGAGCACCAAGACCAATGGGCTCATGTGGAGTTTCTCTTTTGTGAGTTTAAAATTCGCAAGCCTTCATCGAATCGTCGGTTAAGATTTAGTTGCTATCACCTAGGCTAAGGTGGTGAAAACCCCTACGAGCCTCGATTCCCTTCTCTTGATTTCAATCACCGACTATCTTGCTTGCCTTTGCTTTCTTTAATTCTTAGTCTTTTCAATTCATATAGTTCTTTTTGTGCTAACATTAGTTTAATTTTCCCTTGTGCTTTTTCTTTATTCTTGTTAGTGCATTTGCAATTCTTAGTATAATCACCAACACCCAAACCCGACTTTTACTTTCTGTTCTAAAAATACAAAAAAATAACAAAATAATTCTTCAAAAATAATTGGGATTAAAGAAACAATCTCTAAAGTTGTCCTGTGGGATCGACCCTTTTATACTACCTTTAAAACCGGAAGTAAAAAAAGGTTTAAACTCTAGGATTAACCATCTTAGTGATTGATAGTGCAAAACGACGATTATCAATGGGTGACCAGTCGGGAATTTGATCCTGGCTTGCGCGTGAGTGAGATTAAAGTGCGCAGTTAAGGCTAGTGGTCATTTGTGGGGCCAATCGTCATTCTTGAAACTCTACTAGAGCCTTGGGTAGTGGGCCTGGACGTTACGAATGGTCTCAGAGCCATAACCCCTCCAGTAGGTGGGGCCCGCATGGGCATGTGACATGCTAGTCTTGAACCGTGTGGTCTAGGCATGTAGGAAAGGGTTGTCCATGGTTGAGGTAGCCACCCTTGTGCTGGTATTCTATGATCAGGAGCTGGGTATCCATGGGTCATTGTGGGTCTGCACTGAAATGGGGTCAGATTATGAGGCCATATAGTTGAGCCTTGACGAGGACATCAAGAGTCTAAGTGGGGGAGATTGTAACATCCCAGGTTTTGAGGCCTCAGATAACATGATCTTAAAAGGAATGATTGGACTACCCATATCACCAAGGTGCGCCTCCTTTTTCGGGAGCCCATTACTAAAGAACTCCATAGTTAAGCATGCTCATCTTGGAGTAGTACTAGGATGTGTGACCAGTTGGGAATTTGATCCTGGATTGCGCGTGAGTGAGATTAAAGCATGTAGTTAGTCTAGTGGTGGTTTGTGGGGCCAGTCGTCATTCCTGAAATTCTACTAGAGCCTTGGGCAGTGGGCCTGGGCGTTACAAGTTAAGTTTGTTGCAACTCCTTGAGCCCCTTTCTCTCTCTCTCATTTACATAGCATTTCATGATTATGAGTGAGTTAGGCCAGTTCAAAGAGCTACCTTCATGTGCTTGTAAAGCTCTCATCCCATCTCATCTTCCCTACCCCCTTTCTCAAATAAGAAAAGGTTGAAGCAAGCTACTTTGAGTGAAGGTAAAGTTGTTGTTGTTCTTCGTCAAGGTTGAAGAAGAGGTAAAGATCTTCTCCAGGTGAAGGATAAGGGCAAGGCCAAGATTCAAGAAGAGTGGGCAAATTCCTTCAAGGCCAAAGACTTGATGCAAGTGTGGGTAAGTCTTTGTTGAAGGTTGGAGACATCTTGATCAAGTGGGTAAGTCCTTGTGCAGGTGGAAGACTCTTGACTTGAATAGGTAAGTCTTATAAAGCTCTCATTTCATCCCTCTTGTCTTGGATGTATGGTGGTCTCCTTGTACCTCTTAAGAATAAATATAAGTATACACGGATTGCAAAGTCCTAGAGGTTGACCTCTCTAGGTAGTGGATTGACTCTCTCCTAGTTTGGGGAGTGGAACCACTCAAAACCACCTTGCCCAAGTGCATGTTTCAATTTCTCTCATCCTTACTATACTTGTTTAGTTAGGAGTTCAAATTTCTCTTAAGCTATTGGTTTAGATTTATATAATTTGAAGGTCTAACTTATCTTGTGAGAATTTTTGAAGCTTTATTCACCCCCACTCTAGAGCCCTAGATTCAACAAAAGCTAATCACAAGCATAATACAACAGTTAAGAATAGTTAAGCCTTTGTTATTTAGATATGTAGAATTATCATTGTGCAACATAACAAAACTCAAAAATCTAGTGGCATCAGAAAAAAGGATCCTATGAACATAGACAATGTTGGAAATAAATAGGGGATAGTTGATCCTCTATCATTAGGACTGTCAAAAGGAGCCCAAAGTACGTTTGATATGGTGAGGTATTTATAGGATAATTTTAGGTTTGAGGCCTCTAAATCGAAGACTCTAGAACATGGTAATGCACAACGAAGGTGTGCCATGTGGATCCAACTAGTCAGCCACATGTCACACAACAGATGTTTGTGATCAATCAGGTGGCCCATGTAGGATAAAGCATATTTCCTAATTCTTGGGATTTTTCAAGAACATTCACAAAAAAATTGGTTAGAATCTATATGAAACGTGAATTGTGAACAAAATCTAATAAGGTAATAAAAAACAAAAATGCACCAATTCTGGATTTCTTTCATTATTATTATATATATATACATATATATACATACATATACATACATACAAACATATATATATATATATACATACATATATATACATATCTATATATCTATATATATATATATATATATATATATACATATATATACATATATATATATATATACACACATACATATATATATATACATACATATATATATGTATATATATATGTATACACATATACATATACATATATATATATATATGTAAATATATATATATATATATATATATATGTAAATATATATATATATATATATATATATGGATTTGGGGGATGACGGGGGTCTCGGGAGCTCTGGCGAAAGGCGGCGCAGACGAAGGAGGTGAAACCCTAAAAGATGATGGCAGATTGTCCAGAGGAGGAAAGGACGGAAGGAAGAGTTCGAGTCGGAAACCGATTGGGACACAGAGGCTGGTTCAGGAAACAGGCATCCATATCACGTATAGAAATATAAGAGGGGCGACCTCCAGTAATATCACAGAAGCAAGCCCAGTGGCTGAACCTATTAGTATGGATACAGACGTACCCGAAGAGGTCGTTGTGACTTCTATTCCATCGGAGGCGCTACCTCCGCCGAAGACCCTAAACTACAAGCAAGCTTGCACAGGCGGCGACAATGGGGCGGCAGCAAATCCGGTCTTCATCGACGATGAGCCGGAGGAGGCCGTTAACCCTGAGCTATTTGAACTCACTGATCAATACTATGTGGCCAAGTTCTTCAATAAGAATGACCATGAGAACGTGCTCACTGGCGGTCTGTGGTCTCTGTTTGGCGGATGTCTGATGGTATGGCCCTGGGATGGTTACTTTGAACCTTCTAAAGGCATCCCAGACCATATCGTAACATGGGTTCGGGTCATAGGCCTACCAATCGACTATTATAATATGGAGATCTTCAACAAGATTGGGGAAGCAACATGGCGGTTGATCAGGGTCTATGATCATTCTATCAATCGCACGAGAAGTAGGTTCGATAGACTGGCTCTCGAACTGGATACTAGCCTGCCTATACATCCGGAGATATTGATCAACGGAAGAGAATATAAACTAGAGTATGAATCCCTACCGGTCTTCTATACACAGTGTGGGAGATTGGGGCATGAAGCACAGTATTGCAAGGGACCTTCTGAAGCACCGACAACAGCCGATCCGAAGCCCGTGGAGGACAAGGCTGGGCTGCGATGGGTTGATGAGGAAGACAAGTGGAAGGTGTACTATGGGAAGAAGATTATCGCCAGCAGACCTCCAAGAAAGAAAGAAAAGGACATGAACTGGAAGGGGAAACCTCAAGGGAAGGAAAACAACAACAAGTATCAGGTGTTAGATGACGAAGAGGAGCAAGAGACAACCCCTGGTGATGAAGAATAGATGTCTACTGAAGAGCACCAACCTCAGGCGAGCAGTCCAAAGGTGTGGCGTAAGAAGTAAAGAAGAAATAAAGATACTGATGTATCCTTGAAGAGCACAGAAGAAACACCAGCTAAATGTCCAAAAACAACAAAGGACAAGGAGGTGCAGGCTACAGCGGCTCCTAATGATAAACCGAGGCACACTGTTGTGATACCGGAAGGAGATGAGGTGATAATGGGGAGACCAGAAAGTGAACCGGAAGCTATTGTAAAGATCACTACTGCTGAGGCTAGCAACTCAATAGGGACTAAAGAGACTTCAGCTAATGCTAGCACAACAGCTAGTAAAAAACCAGTGATGGCAGGAAGGAAAGCAAAGGAGAAGGGAGATGCTACTCAATCAAGCAGCCCAACTAGGCGGCATGTCTACAATACCTGAGGTGGAACGAAGAGAGGAGATGAAGAGAAGGAAGGGGTAGCAGCAGGTGCTAACCAATAATTCTACACATCTCTTGTTTATGCTTAATATAATAGCTTGGAATATCAGGGGTGCCGGTAAGAAGCTAGCCCGGCAGTCCCTTAAAAACAACATTAAGAAGTTTGTTGTTAAGGTCGTCGCCATCCTTGAGCCGCGTATCTCAGGTGTATAGGTTGATCGAGCTATAAGGGAAATTGGCTTCACGAGCTCGCATAGAGTTGAAGCAACTGGCTTCTCTGGCGGGATACGGGTTTTATGGAATGAACAGGATTGTGAGATCAGCATCATCCAAAGTAACAGATACTTTATTCACTGCCTTGTGAACAATAGCTATTACATTACATTTGTCTATGCTTCTTCGTCCCCCACACGCCGCCCGGTCCTGTGGGGTCATCTCCTCCGGCTCAGTACAACCGTGGATCACCTTGGGTGATTTCTACTGCATGTTAAGTCCAGACGAGAAGATTGGAAGCAATTGGTTCAACCTGCGTGAGGCAGCGAATTTCAGTAACTCGCCTATCCAGGCCGAGCTCACTGACATAGGGAGTTTCGGGCACAAATTCACCTACAAGAAGGGGGTCCTCCATGAACGCCTTGACAGGGTCGTTGCTAATGCTTCCTGGATTCAAAGCTTCCCGAACTACATCTGTGAGAACCTTCCTCGTATTGGCTCGGATCATAACCCCATTGCCATTCTTCAGAAACTTATCCCTACTGGAAAACCTCGCTTCAAAGCTAAAGCGTCTTGGCAAGACCAACTGGAGTTTATTCAATTAATGCGAGATTCCTGGGACCCTAGCAGACACTTCCATTCAGCGTTGGAGGAGATGAAGGACCGGATTAGCAATTGGGACAATGGCTTCACCAGAAAACAACAGAAGAAGAAAAGTGACCTCATCAATAAAATTTCTGCTGTCCAGAAAAAGGTTGAGACTGCTTACAGTATAGAAGCAGATCATTAGAGTATAGGGCTCGAAATGGAGCTTGAAAAGATTATGCTGGAGGAAGAGGAAGCCTGGAAACAACGCAGCCACATTAAC